>CM046844.1:36258366-36392119 GCA_025618425.1 Heliocidaris tuberculata
ACAGTCTCTGGGAACTTTGATTAAGCTGTACAAAACACGATAAAAACTATTTCGAAAAATCAACTCAAGGCAATTTCAATAGCCCTGTCTATCACCTTTAGAAATGTGTGAACATTACAATGACGTATTACGTAATCTGAACCTGATTTCTTTGGGCAGTACAATAGGCCTTTGAAATTGCCCTTGAGTTTATTTTTCGAAAGTAGTTTTTATCGTGTTTTGTACAGCTTAATCAAAGTTCCCAGAGCTGTCCTCCTTTAAGATAAAATTATATACACACACACATATACTATATATACATCAGTTTAGGCGTATTATCTTATTCATCATTATAATACACCATTTATTATTCAATTACATCTGACTTGATTCATAATTTTCAACATTGGAGTCCACTCAATCTGGAAATTATACCTGATTTTGAAATAATCTTTAAAAAAAATTCTTCTATACAATGAGGTAGGAATTACACTAGGCTGGCATGGTTAATATAGATTGAGAGGCAGATTACTTTGTCCAGACCTCTAGTGGAGAGAGAGAGAGAGAGAGAGAGAGAGAGAGAGTTCCCTTTCTCGACCTTGTTCTGGTTAACTTGATTTACAGACGATCTTCATAAACATTGGATGAAAGAAAAACAAAGGCAGTGCTTTGTCAGGTCGATGATAGCGGATAGCTTTGAAACAAATAAATTGGATTAATATTGTCACGCGACAAGTTAGATTGAGAGGATATTTGGGTCACGTGATTGCTTGGAGACGTGCGTTATTGCTAGGTGTTATATTAATGTACAATTGTTCAGAATGAGCTACTTCTGCCTCTAATCTTAGTTGTAATTCATTAGAATATTTTCTTCCGATGTACATCTTGCTCCTACGCATGAATTCACTTGGACCAACAGATCATTTTCCAAACGTATCACTCCACCACCACCTACCAATATTATTCCATGGGCGCTTTACTGTACGTCTACCACCTTTTTCGCCATGCCATACTACAAGTGCTCAAATGAACGTTTTTCTTGCTTTCGATTAGTCGTCTAGATCACCAAGGCAGAGAGGAGAGTTGCCATAGACCGTATGGAAATGGCGGGTATGATGGGTATAACCATTATCATGATTATACAAATTAGGATTCCCAATATGGGGACACGGTTAAGAAGCTTTAAAGGTTCTAATTTGCATAATTTTCTAAGAGTGTACCCCAACAGATCTATGCTTTGAAGCTTCTGTCATTTTGTAATGCATTTTAAGTCCATGCAGAATTAAATTGTGAATATTTTGGTTCGGCTTTAAGCCAATACAAGAATCAAAATTAAGTGCGAAATGACTAAACACAATTAAATTGAAAAAAACATATATTCCAGATACTGTTTGTCAGCCTACGTTAGGAAAAGGAACGACAAATGAAAAGAAAAGACGAAGCCTATACGCTCGAGGGCTGTTGCTTGCCCGTAAAACGAAATTACTTCAATAAAAAAAGTCCAGAGGAATTTCAATAATAATATAAAATGATGTACAAAAGAATTCAATAACGGAGTTTAATTTGTGAAGCGCACGAGCCTGTGCCTCAGGTTTTCTTTGTGATGACAGTAGCTAGCGATCAGCTCTTCTCTTATGACTATTCATTTTCACCACCATGACATAAGGCAATCTAATGAAAGTCATTCACTAACAGTGTTGGCACAGGGAGGGGGACATGGGGGGCATTTCCCCCTTGCCTTGCCTTGCCTGCCTTCTCTTGCCCCAGTCAGAATGAAACAGCTGAGATCTGCAATTTCAAAGACATCATTGATACAATATCATTAGTTTTTATTTCATTGCGTACAGAATTCTCTTCTGAGTAAAATGACACCAAGATCGCCAATTCGGGGTAAGGCGTTTTGATTCTACGGCTATTTTTGTGAAGCAATGTCTTTTTCAGGTGTCGCTACGGGTAGAAAAGAATTTTCTACCCATAAAACAAATAATTATTGATATTTTCTTAATCATATCGTTTGAATTGCAGATCCCAAGTGTTATTAAGAGGAGTATCCATACACCCCCATCAGGAAAATGAAACGAACTTTAAAAAAAATAATTATAATGTACTTTAAGATAACAAGAAAAATAAGTGGCCGCTCATGTCGAAAATCAAGATGGCCTTAGGGGTCCTGCTGTACCTTTTGACATGTTCACCCCGTAACTTTACATACAATTATCAGATTTCTTCAAAACTTGGTCATCGTTTTGAGAATCGTATTCAACTCATCTTGATACAAAACAAATGTCTGTACCTCACTGACTCTTATTTGGCAACCGTCTATCGCAATACAAACCGACACGTTTTTGAGAAGTTTTTAATACGTTGGGTGAAGATTGATTCGTATACTTTAGTTTTGATAAGGTTTGAAATAATATTCAGACAGTAAAAATTATATTGTATATCTCTTTGATGTATGTAAGCACCATTTTGATACTGGTCTTCTTAGTAGCTTGTCAGCAGAGTACTGAGCATCATAAAAACCTCTGTTTTGTGGAAATTTGAGATATTTTATATTTATTAACACATTGAGCACCTGAACTTTTATTTTTTAGGCTGTAACTTTTAGGCTGTAACTTTATATTTATTCATTTATTTATTTATTCAAACATATTCATACAGGATGACAAGATCAGTTGTAGAACTATTTTACATCTTGGTCCTGGTATTTAAAATTATGAATATAATGATCATGATTCACTGAAACATGGAAATCATGTTAAGGAATGATATTCTGCATGGTTTCAGCAAACAGAAATAAATTCATATCAATTTTAGTTGCCATGGCAACCATTATGCAATTAAATATTTGAATCAAAACTACATGCCTTATATAATGTCAATTTCCCTTTTTAAAAAAGACGGAAAATAAATCAAAACCATGGATGTCTGATGGGTTGCTTAATTCAATAAAAAATAATAATTAAAAAAAAGTTATACAAACAGTTTTTACATAAACCCTCTAGTTCAAACGAATCGAAATTAAAGGTTCTTCCATATTTATCATATTGCACTCTTGTGTGGGGCAATACCTATGCATCTAATATAAGTAAGCTAACTACATTACAAAAGAAGATAATAAGAACTGTCTGCGATGTACCGTCTGGAACTCATAGCAACCCATTATCTCATGCCTGGAGACTCTTAAAATTTGAAGATATTGTCATTTACCAACAGTACGCTTTTATGTATAAGTGCATTTACAGATATCTCCCCGAACATTTTTGTAATCTGTTTGATTTTAAGTAAAATTTTCATAATTATCCAACAGGATTTGTGAGAGATATATTTCTAGACATAATATTTCAACAAAATAATCGTTTTTCTTGTCCCAAACTCTGGAACAACTTAAATGACTCTATAAAAAACATGCCCTTCACTCCATTCATTTACTCGAAAGGTAAGAAAATATACGTCGTACAATTTCGTCAGTAGCACATATTGCAATTTTTTTTTTTCTTCATCTTTTAGATTTTTTATTTGTATTATTGTCGTATAATAATATGTATGTAAATATGTATTGTCAAGGCGACCCCAACACAGTCATGTGGTTCATTTAACTTTTGTATTTATTTGATTATGAGAAGGAAATAAATGTACATGTATTTTGAATCTGAATCTAAATCTGAAATGAAATGTTTACATTTCTTTTTAAAACGGAGATTGCTTTGAACGTCAATGATTCAGCGTAAATGTGAATTAAATATTATTATAGTCATTTATGGTATTGGTGGTAAATCCAGTTCACCCAAATAAATATCAGGCGTGATTATTATTCTTTATCACCCTTTTTAAAACCTTTAATTGTTTATCAATCCGATTATGCCACTACGATTCTGGTTGTGAACAGCGATGTCCCGAGTATTTCTAATAATTATCTTGCTCATGTTGAATAAAATATGCTGAGATGAGTTATTTCTATGAATATAATGCATAACTTTAAATGTGTTTAACAATTTGATGAATAATATAGTCTATCACTCTGAAAATAGGTGATTAAAAAAACCCCAAACAAACAAAGTCGTGACCTCAACGTACTGGGATGGTAGCTTTCGGCAATATGATTTGAACCTTGAACTTACAAGACTGAATAATTTAAGTAACCATTGAGGACTGAACATCACTGACATCAATGGGATTACACATATTTATGTTTATGGATAAAAGTGAAATCTGAGTGAAAGCTGATAAAATGCTGATATTTGTATGACTAATCAATACAAAATAAAAAACAAGAATTTTAAATCTTTTTAAATCTGTTAGCTAGGACCCTCAACTTTCATATTATTCCTGTTTGACATAAAGTTGGTGGTCGGCGTGAACACTAAGATTGTTACCATGGAAACACACCAGGGCACTGAATTTGAGGAAATGCCATATATGTGTAATTCGACATCACATAAATAAACTTTAACCATATGTATTTATATGTATTATGGGGTGCCTGATTGATTGCAAACAAAATCTGAGTCATTTGAAGTCACCTACTTGTCAAAAAACAGTATGGTGAAATAGTTAATATTTGTAAAAAAATATGAAACTATTCAATACAACATTTCGGTACTTTCAAGGTCACAGTCATGTCAACAATATAATTATCATTATCTGTTTGGTATAAAACTGACGATGTGGTTGGTGTGAGCAACAGCACCATTACTATGGCAACGCATTATCAAAATCAAAAATGTTATAAAATTACATATATTTCTGAAAACACAAGATAATGGTCTAGATATATATATATATATATATATATATATATATATATATATGTATTTATATATCATAAGCTGCCAGAGTTATTACAATCATAATCTTAATCATTAAAGGCCATAGTAATGTCAAAAGAGGGGTTTCTATGGTAACATTTAGATTTAAAAAATCAGAAATGAAAGAAATGGTGACATATTTTTGTTATTATACAGCAACAATGACGTTGCAAATGAATTTTCTCACTGTTCGGATACGGATAGTTCCGGGCAAGATGTGGATGTCTGAGTTCATAACTGCGTCTGAGTTTATAATTGTGTTTAATTGGGATCGTTGCTGTAACAACAGCTGATCCTAACTGGTTAGCTGTACTTAAAAAGGAGAATGAAACCCTGGGGAAATATCCATATTAATGAAAAGAGAGGATAGAGAGAAGCTATTTAAAAAAAGTTCCATCAAAATCGGTTACGAAATGAAAAAGTTATGAAAGTTTGAAAAGTCTCAATTCACTTTCTATGGCGATCCTCAAGTTGGCAATGTTGCTTTAAAATGGCAAGTTTAGTACTACAACTCTCAATATGTTTTGTACACAAAATTTCATATTTTCTCCATTATCTCTAAAGATGTTGCTTGTCTTTTTGTGAACTCAACATATGTTGTGTCAAATGCATTTTCCCATGATATATCTTGAGCTAAGAAGGAGACAAGCTGCACCTTCAGAGATAATGGGGAAAATATGAAATTTTGTGTACAAAAACATATGGGGAGTTGTACTACTAAACCTGTCACTTTGAAGCAACATTGCCAATTTGAGGAATGCTATAGAAAGTAAATTGAGACTTTTCACACTTTCATAACTTTTTCATTTCGTAACCAATTTTGATGGAACTTTTTTTAAAATAGCTTCTCTATTCTCTATTTCTGCATCCTTATTGAACCGAGTATTCTCTTATGAAAATTTTATTGACTTTTTTGTTGTTGTTTACATAAGTCTGGTATCATGAATATGGTGAGGCACACTTATCTGGCTTGAATCACAGGCTGAGGTCATGGTGATGAGATTATCAAATCGTGCTGGTGTTCGGTTGGGCAGGATAAAGTCAGAACTCAGGATGAAAATAGAAATGTTCAGCTACCTACACCACTATGTTGGAAGAGAATGCAATTTGTTGCATTGCTTGAGTAAGGTCTCTATGATGAGGATGAAGATGATGAGTGAATTCTTACTTCACCTTAGAGGGAATTCAAGTTAGTAATGTTCCGTTTGTACTTTTGAAGTCTTTCAGTGCTTTCATGTATCTGTTCTTCATGATAACACTGATGGACGGTAATCCTCATTCACGGAGCTGGTGTTGCTGCAAAAGGAATTCTGCTGAAAAATGTTCATACATCTATTCAAAGGATGCTCTCTAACTGCTGATTCCTAATGGCAGCCATTTATAGAGCCCCGTGCATGGTGAAAGCGGAGTTGCCCTCAATCATGTCAACTGGGTGTGGACACTTGTGTTGCTCACTCATTAGTTCTCAGCTGACCGTGGACTCAATACCGATACATTGATTGCAGTTAGCAGTACCGTCAAAATTCATTTTAAAAAGAATATCATCACCAACATTACGCTTCGTGTTGTAAAATCACGGAAATATGCGACTTTTTTTTTTCTTTTCTAAAAATGGATTTCTTGATCATATACCTGCCTTAGCAGCGACCGTATTTGGATATGATCATGGTCTTAAATGATTAAAATCTTGAATGCAATCATTCAGGCCGCTTGCAATGGACATAATTGTCTAGCATGTCTAGACTGTAATATTGTTTTTAAAAATTGAACTACAACAATGCCATTTTCTGAAATGCCAATATTTTGAAGATGCTGTTGGTGCTCACAGCCACAAACAGTACTAAACTTACCACGCGGTCAAAGTTGCTCGGATCCTGGGTATTACAATAACACAGTAGATCGGTAGATAAGAGTATCTAAGAGTACAGTGGTACCGTTTCATTATTATGAATTAGCTTATGCAATGAATTGTCAGAAGCCATGCAAATCTATTGTAACATTTGCATCTTCGTTTGTCATAACAAGTGTCCTACCAGGTATGAACTTAACTTCTCCAACCTGGAAAATATTCTTGATCTGGATTTGAACCAACAGGACAGTTACAAATTCATGAACTCAGGCACTTGTTTATGATTTTAGATACAGAAAACTCCCTTTCTTCAAAAACAATATTAGCTTTCTTATTATGCTGTTTCTTTAGCAACAGCTATTTTTTATGACCGTGACGTAAAATGACCTGGCTTTTGATTGCCATCAAAGGCGCAGCTTCAATCGCGGATAACTATATGCCTACATTTTACTTTGTTACATTACAAATACATGGTGGGAGCACTGATGTATATTGATGAAGGCCTCTCACTCTCATATGAGAGGTCCTGGATTCGATCCTTGCTCGGTGCTTACATCCTGGGCTAGGTGTCTTGCCCACATTTGTGTCTCTTGATCCAGATGAATTAAATGTGTACCTGGCAATGCTGGGATAATGATAGTTCAGTTCAGTTCAGTTTTATTTTCATTTCCAACAGAACAGTGATTTTGACAAGAAATCAAATATACAATTCAGTATTCAATAATATAATACATTTTACATGGTTTAAAGTTATAAAATAGAAAGTACACATAAACATCCAATACAATAGTTCTTTTTTTATTTTTTTTATTTTTTAAGTTAAACCTGTGGAAATGGAGGGATCCACTGAAAAGCAGAGCTTGTAAGAATGATGTGGATCACTCAAAGTAATGACGAACATAATTTTTGTAACATGTAAATATATTGACTTGAAAAAAAAAATACATAAATTACCAAAAGTGGCAGAACAATACAATTATAAATCCGTAATTTGAAAACTTGTTACGACACGTATATAGTATAGCGAACATTGGAAAAGTCAAAAGAAACAATGAAGACTGACAGATAAGACATAAACGCATAATAACAAAAATAGAAGACAACAGAAAATAAAGAAAGGGAAGAGAGAAATACAAGGATAAAAAATGTTGGTGCATAATTGTGAAGAGTAAAGAAAAAGAGAGGAGAGGTGGAGAGGAGAAGAAGAAGAAGAAGAAGAAGAAGAAGAAGAGAGAGAGAGAGAGAGAGAGCACACTATGTACATACTACAGGGGTAGTGACCATAATTGTAGTAAGTTATTATAGAGCGTAAGGAAGGATAAATGCATTAAAGAAGGCAAGACATGATTTGACAATGTACTGATATTAATTTGTATTGTAAGGATGTATAAGAAACAATTTAAATTTCCTCTTGAATAAAGTGAGGGGGCAAGCTGAATGTCATTATGAAGAGAGTTCCAAAATTTCGGGGCTGTGTAAATAATTGCAGGACAGTACTATATTACTGATATGGCTATCCTGGGTAAATAAGATCAATTTATTATTTATTATTCTCAAACGTATATTTCTTGATGCCATTTCACGGTAATTACCTTGACAGTCTCGCCCACAACCAAATTTGTGGTTATTAGGCAGCTATTGATTATGATAGCTGAGGGTCATAGCTGACAGATGAACACTATTTCAGGCTGTACAGACACTTTTTCTATGTTTTGTATTGGTTTAATAGTTACAAAAATATTCAATTTTCATCATACTGTTTACATAGCAAAGGTCATATTTGAAATGACGGTGACTTCCAATGACTCAGATTTTGCTTGCAATTTGCAGATTTCCTTGTTCTTTTCTTTTTCATTTTTTAAAGATTTTGTGTGTATGTTTTAATTGTTGTGTGTATATATATATATATATATATATATATATATATATGTATATATATATATATATATATATATATATATATTTATATATATATATATGTAAATGTGTATTGTAAAGGCGACGCCACGACAAGCCATGTGCTTCTTGGGACCCTTGCCTCCTTCCATCATGTTTTTTTGTTTTTGTTTTGAATCTGTCAATCCTCACTGTGTCCGGGCCGGGTGAGTTTTCCCCGTGTTGAGTCAAATTAAGCCGCAGGCTCCACTCCTGGTTATATTTTTGTTTCTCGTTCCCAACTGAAAGTAAAAGTTTCACCGTGTTTTTGGAGGGCTGATGAAATCACTCATTTTTGTACCCCAACATTTCATCTTCTCGTCAGATTCACCCCTCCCCCACCCCCAATTTTTTGAAATCCTGTTGCCGCTACTTTTCATCTCACCAAATTAATCAGATGATAATGCACATAGCCATCAATATTTATCACATCATCATAGTAAAAAGAGCGTTTCTTTACTTCACACAGGTAATCCTCTTATTGTTAAAAATAATAGAATTTAGAAGCATATGAGTCTTCACTAAGTGTTTTGCTTCATAAATAGGCTGGATTTATACCATACGCGGTAGCCATAGTAATCATTGTAACTATGCAACGCAGGAGGGCATAGATCTTTTTTAATCAGGTCTATTGACGTAGTTATCCTCGCTTCATTGGCTCAAATACAAAGTCTTTGAAGGATTGAAATAAAACATGTGACGAAAACAAAACAGAATTGAAGCAAAACATTATAGGGATTATAATTATATATTTATGAACTTTTATTTCTCCATCAAGCCAAACTGACAGAGGGACTATAATTTAAAAAATCTAGGCCACCGAGGTTACTGTAAATTTTGTATGATGTCGGTTTCGTGTGAATGGGGTATAAACGCGAAACATCATATTGTTGTCAGTCACCCTGTGGCAACCCATGCCCAGGATATCCACGAGACAGACGGTCCATGAAACCCACTATGTCGGTCTCTTGAACACTCAGAAAAGTCGTCAGGAGGCCTACCAGACAATCATTGTCAGTTTCGCGGCTGCAGCCTCTTTTGTCATACTCCTCGTTCCGTGGAATCGAAGAATACCCTAATTGATACGTTGCCTATTAAAAGGATTACATGAACACAAACGTGAATCGGTAAAAGAAAAAAAAGAAGGAAATTCTAAGTGATAAACAACATTTTTCAACATGATTAAGTCTATAATTAATTATCTAATTTTATAATTAAATATTAATTGAATAGTTAAATAATAATTCAATAATAATTCAAGAATTTAATTATTCAGTTTAATTATTTTCAACATTTGGCGGTGATTTTCTTGAAACAACCCATTTTTCTATAAACCCTCAGTGCATGTAACCCCATCTGATCCCAGCGTATTCCCATAATCGCGCACGTACGTCGGGTTGAAAGAATGCATGCGGCCTGTCGGATAGCAGATACATATGAGACGGGTACAGGGGGTACGTACCCCTGGTCCAACAAATTTGTTGATTCTCTTAGATACACAAGTGTGCCCCATGCCCATGGTCAAACTTGAGGACCATTTTTGGCTTGTAAGATATTCATAAAAGATAACTATGGTGGTGTAAAACAAGACCATTTTCGGGAGGGGGGGGGGGGGCTTAATGTGAGACATTACGTTTAATTAAAATTTAAAACGCAGGTAACTAAATTGGCTGACATCATTGTAGACTTGCACATTTGTTTCATTTGTCTTTATTCCATGACAAGACACCATGCGGACCACTGATTTCGCTAGTGCACAATGTCAATACAATTCTTCCAGAATCTTCTAGAATCCCCAAGGGGAGTGTAGTGATGCATTCCTTGAATCAGAATACAGCTTCATTACTAGAGCATGTCAAACTTTATGCTAGAGATATGTATCACGCGGTGGTTCTCGAAAAATTGAGTTTTTCCTGAAGTGTTTCGAAGGGGACAGCTGTCTTAGCTAGGATGCCTCTGCATGTGGCGGGTTAGTTTCCCGCTGGAGCGTGAGAGATCCCCTATGAACATTATTGATTCCCCAACAGGAAGGCAGTAACATCTGGCAATTCAGAGAGTTCTTCAGGCAATCAAAACACTATGTAACCTTAATATCGACTTTCGTGCTTCACAGTAACAGTGTTTCGGAAAATCAAAAGTAACCTTTTTCACACAGGTCAATACAAATTATGTTGTATATTGGGTCTACCATTTAACAGTCAGGTATCTGTTAAAATATGTCAGCCCCCCCCCCCCCCCCCCCCCCCCGTTTCAATAAAATTGCAACCAACAAATTTTTCAACAAGAACATCCAGTTGGTAGAGTTCACATTATGCGTAAGACTGGCAAAGCATGCATAGAGATGTGCACAACTAATATAGAAATCCAAATCTCACTGTTATAACAAATAAATTTATATTTTTCTATCGATCCATTCTGTTGGTAGGTCTGTAACAACGTAAATTTGCTGCCAATATTTGGTGGGTTATTTTTTTCCCCCAAATATTTCGTATTCTATTGTTCCAGATATATCCGCAGATAATGGGCATATTATTGTTTTCTGAACGCAAATCGATTTGTGTCTCAGATCGTTCACTAACTGGCATGCATGTCCTTCACCTCACTGTAACAATAGTACGAGAGGCAATTACAGTAATCAAAATATCACTATCCAATTGCAGAATCTATGACTGGCATCAAAGAAAACAAAAAACCTAGAATTAATTGTAACCAACGGCATATTTATACAGAACTAGATATGGGCTGTGTGTGTGCGTGTGTGTGTGTTATAAGAGGGGGTGTGTGTGAGAGAAAGTCACATTGGGAATACTTTGAATTTAATCCTATCAGGTTTTAATCTACACCTTGTTCAGTTAAATTGTACTATTGTTGTTTATTTATGGATGGCATGTTATGGAAATATATAATTTGTATTGTGTTTATTGCCATTGAATTATATTGTGTAATTAATGCTAAATTTGTAATTATTCGTTTTGAAAAACTGAATCAAGGAATAAAAAAATTATGAAAAGAAAAAAAAAAGAATAGGGGGAGAGAGAATAAGAAAAGATAGGGAACAGGATAAGCAACAGTGAAACCGAGAGAGAGAGAGTGATATAGAAGGGGGACATAGAGAGAGAGGCCCGCTCGCACACACACACACCCACACACAAGAAAAAGAGGAGCGAGGGAGAAGGAGGGAAGGGGATCAGAGAAAAGAGAAGAAACGGTAAAAAAAAAAGAAAGAAAAAAGGAGTCGAGAGATACATGACAGCAAAGGGATCACGAATAATGTTATATGTCAGAAAATTGATAGATTCACAATATAATGGAAATAAATAGAAAGGAGAACGTAGAAGAAAGGAGAGAATGAAGAGTTAGAAAGACAGACAAAAAGAGGAAATATTAATTGAGGTCTATGGCAATGATGATGTTAAGGCTGATATCAGTGGTTCATATCATCGTAAAATATCAAATATCAAACTAAAGTTGTTTTTCAAGAAAAAAAGATAGACCTTTTTTCTTTCCCTTTAGTTAATTTCCTGTCTGAGATATAATTCATAAATTTAATTACATAGCCTTCAAAACAATAACGTCAACGAATTTAATTAATAAATAACAGTCGCTTAACTCTCAAGGTTTATTATGGCCCGTTGCATTGACTTCACATGACAAACAAGGCTAAGTAGAATAGATGGCAGAATGAGCGAAGCTTAATTAATGTTGACAAATGTTTGAATAAGAATGACAAAATGTAAACTTCACATGGACTGTAATTTTAGTGCTTTCCATCTACCAATCATGCCAATTATCTATCGTATAGTTTAACATTCATATACATTGCAAAGCAAGGTCAGAAACATTTGCAGAAATTATCGTCCTATTGCATCCGAAACTGTGATTATGAATGGCTGATGCCTAATGGTAATCTTCGCCACCGTAGCTGGGGTATCGCTAGTTCATTTGGGAAGGGGAGGTGGGGGGGGGGGGGGGGGAAGGTGGAGTTGACCAAAATTTTGTCGACAAGATAGCCGAATATTACAAAGCTTTTGCCTACAAAGGCAAAATGTCGTCAGATTTTCAAATTTTCAAATTTTCAAAATTGACAAAGGCTCAAAAAAATTCTGAATAGCTACAAAAATAAAAAATAAAGAAAAGAAGAGGAGGAGGAGGGAGAAAAAGATATATTTTTTTATTTGTCAACAAGGCTCTTAGACTAAAACAATTTAATGAAATCAGATTAATCAGATTTAAAGTTCAAGGGGCGGTGTCACACCCCAATACACCATCTGGTGATGCCCGTGGTAGTAAGGGTTCGATGGCAATGAGAGTGATTGCACTCGTGTAATCCTCAGCTTTCGGCGGATATTGTAAGCACCCAATAAAATAATAATCACCCAATAAAACGAAACAATCATCATCCGATAAAACCAAAACTGAAATAAGTAGTGTGGAAGCCTCGTATGAACGAAATGCATCTTGAAATGATTTGTGCATTACGTACAAAATTCGTGTCAAATGTTTTTTGTCTTATTGTTTATATCATTGCATGAAACATATTGAAAATTGATACATTAGATTGAAATGGATGAAAACCTATATGTAAGCTACGAGATGTACAACAAGAGTGTGTATCTGATTAGACAATCGAGAGATGCATCTACTTAATGCACGAGAATGCATGCACATGTACTTCTGTCGAAGATTGAAGAATGTGATTAATGTTTTTTATGTCCAATAGTTTATACCCGTGCATAAGTGACATTGTATACTAACATAAGTTTCGTTAAAAAAAGCGATCTTTGTATTCAAACTTTCTAATTGTTATATCCAACTGTCTGATTTCGCATGCATTTTTCTAGCCAGCGGTTGAACCAATACCAATTTAAAATACTGCACTAAAATACTAGTTCTTCCTTGATTATTATTAAATTTTATCAAAGATGCCTGTGCAACAGTGCCATCCCATGAAGAAATGGACTACTTTCCATAAAAAGAAATGTTCGTTCAATAGTAATGATTTTGTTGAGTATAATTCTTATCAACATGGATGACAAAGGAAAATATCAGCTTTTTTTCTTCAAAATCAAACTTGATTATTGTGTTTATATAAAAAAGACATGCATTATGCCGTGAAATAGCAAAATATCTTCTTTATACCGAAATAAGAATTTTCATCTGTTACACTGGATATGTTTTCATGAAGAGAATCATTTTTTTTTCTTCAATTTTTTTATTGCAAGGTAACGAGGCCTAATGGCAGACGTCAGTGCATTCCGACACAGTGTAATGGAAACTTTTTATTTCATGGGCCTTGCTACACGTCGAATGGAGAATGGATAAGTATCGATATTTTAGATTAAGACTAGTCAGATAAATCTCAGACCACCTGTTTGTATCGGGCTATTCCGTTGTATTCAATATTTAAAAGAATAGGCAATAAATCTGAATGGATTAAACCAGGCGGCAATAATACTGATCGCATAATCACAATCCTCTATTATTTTTATTACATTTTATTGCACTGTGCTACTTTGGCCTCTGAAAAGGAAAGGCCAATCAATAACCTTAGTTAATCAATACCATCTAGCTTTTTTTCTAAAACTTCTACTAAATAAAAATGAAGACACTGATACTTTATACGAATTGAAAATAATTCTACTTTGCTGTTGGGAGATTTTATGAATGGCAGAGGATCAGTGGGCTTGTAAAATATCATTATTTTCATTCAAAGATAACATGCAGGGTTTAAATGAGCCATTCAGCAATTATGGAAATAGGAATATAGAAAATAGGATTCATTACATACCCTATATTAATTTTAGTCACTGATGATGGTTTAGATATTCTTTGTAATCAGAGAGTATATTATAATTTTGATTCTGTTGTGAAATTTCATGCTGACGATGGAGTTTGCATGACTCCGAAACATGTACCATCCCTTCAAATACTATGTGTTCTTTATAGTTTTTATTATTAAAATAGGATGTATATGCAGTCTAAATCTAAAGTTCGGATACCAGTGAAAAAGAATGCATTATTATGACGAGTTATTCCACACAAGAGCTGAGGAGTCTAGAAGTGAGGAAATTTGGCATATTACTACTCAAATGTTTGGCTTTTCAAGTTAAGATTTATTACGGACAAATTGGTAACCGATTTTTATTTCAAATTTATTTGTAACATTTTGGCAATACTAATGATTTTGTAAAATGCAAGATATGCATCAGTGATGTATTTTTTTGCTTGTGATTAGCCAGATGATAACATGGAAACATATGTTTTCTTTGCAAGTTACTTTGTTTTAGAAATATGTTGAAAAAAAACATACAAAATAACTTCCTGTCAAGATTCCTATTCAGAACATTTCAAGAGTTTAATACAAACCATACTAAAACAAAATATTTCTGTCAATGTCAATGAAGATTCATTAAAAGATACCAAACACAAAACTATATCCATTCTTTATTTGATAGCTAGTGCTATAGTCTTTTACTCCACCGAATAGTGAGCATTCCAATTATTTCTACTCTTACGATAAAAAAAAATCAATTCTCTACCACCACATATGCCACGTATGTGTAGTCTTACAAAGTCGGTGATAATTTGTGTTAGTGAATTTGAAATCTCGTCGTCTTTTGATGGTACTACATGATTATAACCGTTTTTATTAATGTAATCTTTCGTTAATTATTGATAAACATTGTCTGGACTGTTTTTTAAAAAATTGCAATGACGTACTCCATCATTGTCTAGTAGTGTATGATTGTTTTTATCACCTACATTATGTAGTCACTCTCGAAATTCAGGCTTCGGAATGCGAGAATGGTATTTATTTTTTTTAAATCCTTCAAATCAATCACGAATGGTATGGCAGCTACGGCAGTGATCCCGCTAAAATGCTAAGGTCAACTTTTTTTCACCGGTAAGCGTACAACCTTTTTGACTTTTTCGGATTAGCATTTAAACTGACAGTCTGGTGGAAAACGGTAAAGACAAAAATGTTATGCATGGTTCTAGGGCTGACCACAAATTGTCAAAATGGAGCGTGGGGACGATGCTTGAAAACCGCTAAAGTGCACGTAGACTAAAGGTTGAAAAGGGTGGATGTGTGGGTGGCCGATTTTTCCTATGTAGCTTTTAAATAATAATAATCAGATAATTATATAATATTGGATGGCCAATACAAGGAAATATTGGACGAGGTATGAAAATATATCTTGGACGAGTCTAAGACGAGTCAAATATTGTTTGCAGATCGAGTTCAATATTTCTTTTCAATCCTCAGTGATCATAATTTTTCTTCATTTTCTCCTCTTCTGCTTTCTCTCCATTGCGTTTTTTGAGCATTCTTCAAATGCTTCCAGGGGCACCTGCCCAACTGCCCCCCCCCCCCCCCCGCAGATACGCCGCCGATTGGGAGCATCGACAATAAAGGCACGTTGACCAAAGCGATTATGGGTTCGAGGTGCAGGAGACAGAAGAAGTGCTAAGATTGCGAGAAATTGGAGCTTTACTAGAGATAAGGTTTTGGAGGTATGAAGGTGCTAATGATTAGTCATGTAGCTATCTCACTCGTCCACCCCACTATAGGATCCTAGCTCTCACTGCTGTCAGTGAGATTGAGCTGTAATATGGTGTAGAAAAAAAAAATCAATGGGAATATTAGATATAGGAGGAATTTACCCTACCTATTCCAGAATCGGTAAAACACGGAGGCCCGTATTCCAAACGCCAGTTTAACTTAAACTCCAGTCTAAGTTAATCCAGAAGTTAATAAACTGACTTAGACCGCAAGTCCAGTCTGAATTTCTTTACAAAGTGAAACCACACTTAGACTGGAGTTTAAAGTTAAACTGGCGTTTGGAATACGGGCCAGTTTCATTGAGAGCAGATGTATCGTGTGTCTAGCCATTGAAGGGGCGCTGGTTTCAAAGGGGGCACCGGTCTTACTCGGTGAATGAAAAGCGACAAAACAAGGCCATCGAATAGGGAAAGGACATTTTTCACGTTACCTTCTCCTCCCTTTTTTATTTTTTATTTTTATTTTTGCCATTTGATTGGGTGCACGTGCCCCCTTTAGCTACGCCAATGTAGAGGAGTATCACATAGTTTCATATACACATCAGGGAAACATCACTGTACATGGGAAAAGGTTGTTCTATCATGTCTATAAAGCATGTTTGTCGTGGGCTAACACCGTCAAAGTGAGCTACGTAACAATTTTACAAGGCGTATTTGAAGCAAAATCACAGCGAAAAATGATTACATTACTTTGTTTTTTATCACACAAAGAACAAAGCACATGGCGTCATTATGCATCTTTAAAGTCATTTGATTTTAAGCAATCACCTTCAGGAAATATGGACTTAGAAAAAAAAATCTTAATATGAAATCATATGTTCCCCTTTGCATCCTCTAAAAATCGACGTCATGGCAGGGGCTTAAAAAATCACTTACTTCTTGAATGTAAGACTACAAATCACCGCTTCTTTCTCCTCCCAAAGTTCTGTACGTGTGAACTGCCCGCCAATAACGGTAGTTTATTCTACTGAAAGTTGCCTTGCTGTTTTTAGAAAGATAGCAAAGTGCTATGTACCAAGTAGACGATTATATCTGTAAGTCTGTGACAATATCATCCCCTCTGTCAGTCACTGCTCACATGAGGCGAGAGTTGGCTCAGTCGGTAAAGCGTCTGCCTGTCGAACCAAAGGGTTCGAATCCACCCCGGGCGGATGACTGAAGCCTAGGTTGTGTGTCAACGTGCCCCACCCTTGTTTCATAAACGCAGGCTATGTTACAGCTAAAAACACTCCCACCCTAGGATAGGACGTTAACTGGAGGCCCCGTGTAGAGGACAGTTACCACCTTTGCACGTTAATAACCCACTGCACTACTCGAACAAGAGTAGGGGAAACCCCGGTGTAGTGGTACACCTGCACATCCCAATCAATTATATCGGGGGGAGAGACCTAACGGTTACGGTGATTCAGTTCGCTTTTCCCCTCCCAGGCACAGGTGACGCCAAATACTTAATGATAATAATAATAATAATAGTTGAAGATAATGGCCCGTATTCTCGAAAGTGGACTCAATTGAGACCATAGTTTATGCAGATTTTGTGGTATAAGTGCACTTGATTTCGCGCGTACACTTAGGAAGATCTAATAATGAACGCGCGTGTTTGGTAAAGGGCACAAAATTCACGCTAGTTGCCATGGTTTAGACCATGGTTTATGTAAATTTACGCAGTTTTATTTAATTTTTATCTAAATATTCAAATTAATTTACATACCGGAGACGTCTTCTCCGCAGTCAATTTCGTACACCAACCGAATCATGAACGTCACCCCAGACCAAAAAATATACCCAACCCTAAAACCCTAAACCTAACACAAAACCCAATCGCAGCCTTAACCCTAACCCTATTCCCATGATAGTCTTTGAGGAAATAAAGTACATATCAGTTTTCGCCGGAGGATATGTCCGAGCACCTCACTGACGTATCAGTGAGTTGCTAGGAGGTGGTATGTTTACTAAAAATACTTCAAATGTTGTCTACTTTTAAAATGAAGGGTCATACATAATATAACGTGGAGAAGATAGAATTGTCTATAGAAACCTTGAACGTATTGAGACATCATTATTATACATTATAAAAACATATATGTATTCAATATCTGTTTTATTTTTCAATTTGAACAAAATCAAAGAATAGGGTCAGAGAAAATCTTACCTGTGAAAATAGCCATGGTATAGAGTAGAGTCCAGCGGCTACTGCGATTGTCTTTGATATTCTCGTGCACCGTTTAACGTGCAGGCTCTTCATAAGATGTAGAGTTCGTTCTACCAATTCCTCTTTCGAGAGCGACTTCTGGGGCTTTTCCTTTACACATCGGCACCAACATGAAGATGTTTCAACATCCGGTGGGTCCACTGTGGATGAGTTTTGACTTGAGAACCTCGCCAACCACCGATTGACAAAATTCCGAACACCAATCAAGAAGCTTATGTAACAGAATAAACCCACCAGTAAATGAATACTATTAATGGAGAGAATAAGAATCGTGTGAACGCGGTAGTGCTGATTGTGTAATCCGATGCAATATTTCATCCTGGACAATTCCCGCGCAAGTTCGGCCTCGGTATCGTCTTCAAATATTTTGACGACAATTGGTGTAAAAGACAAGGGTATGGAAGTCAGCAAAGCACACACCATGACGTACTTCATAAAAGCACCAGTGAGTCTAGTCCTGTACAAAATAGGTTTTCTGATTGCCATGTAACGGTCTAAGACCATGAGGGTGATGATAGAAGTTGATAAAAGCTGGTAAAATGTCCACATAGCGTCGAATAAATCACAAATGAGAGGGGAAAGTGGTTCCGAAGCTAAGTAGGTGTAGGCTATTAAAGGGCATATAGATAACGTCGATACATAATGCACTAAGGCTTTTCCACCGATTAGTATGTTAGGATTAAATACGTACTTGTAGGAACGAACGACCAGGAGAGTTAATAAATTAGTCACATTGACCACGACTGCGATTACGATGATGACTGTAGCATTCACGATGTCGAAACTTTCCAGCCTCTCACCCTTGTCCATTGTCACGGGGAGCGCGGAGACATTATCAACCGCCATGTCAGGCTTTGCTCATGAAATAGAGATGTGACGAGGTATACAGAATCGCCGACGAGGTATAGTTGCTAGCGCAGTGCACTCGGAGATAGTTTCATATCAGCATTAGATGAGTGGTCTATCATTGCAGCAAATTACAATCAGAGCCATCACGCATTTGACTCACTGGACATATACCTAATGAACATGATTGATTCGGTGCACGAGCCTCTGACGCTATGTAGAGCTGGGGATAAAGTGCTTAATTGTTTGTTGTGAAGTTGTAGGCACTGCTGCCGTTGATTGGTAGTTCTGTCGTCATCGTATTAATTCTGCGGGGCGCACGTTTCTCACGGTGGCACGATAACCGTGATTCTGCGAATTCATGTGCGCTAACTTTCATAATGAAAACATAGGAACGCCTAGCTGACAGCATCATTGCTTTGGAGGAACTTTCTGGTTGACCTTGGATGATATGGGCGGTAATGGATTACACACCTCTTCTCTTTCTATTTCTCACAGCTTGAATCACGTGTCACTGCTTAATATAATCATTGTGAGGTAACGTAATCCTATGCACAGAACAAAGTACCACCCCCCATCAAACCAATGACTGTAACAGAATTATATCAGAAAAGGGACATAATAAAAACAATAAAATAATATTACCATGTGAAAAAGGAAAATAATTATCAATGCACAGATCAACAGTCAAGGATCCAGGATTTATAAGTAGAGGGGCGTCCACAAAGGTTAAACAGCGGAATGTGCAAAACCTACGTACTAAAAGAGTCGCCCCCTAAATAGTGACCCGACAATTGTTCCGGGCATTATTTCATCAAAGATATAGGTCTAAGCTTGCAATTGGGTAAAAGGTTAGGTTTAGGATTAGGGTTAGGTGTAGTGTTTGGTACGGGGTCAAATGTTAACACATCCAATCAGAAATAAAGCCACACATTTTAGTTTCAGTAGAGGGTTTTAAAAAGTTTAACTTTAAAAGTCAGTTCATCCAACGCACAGAGCTGGCCATACACTTGACCTCATCATCACCAGAGCCACGGACAGTTTTGTCACTGATCTAAGCTCAACGTCTTATCTCCCATCGGATCATGTTGCTATCTCTTGCAGCTTAGACATTCGAAAGCCTCCACCATTGAAATTGGAGATAAAGACAAGGAAGGTCTACAGCATCGACATCGAAGCCTTTTCCAGTGACATCCTCAAGTCAGATCTGTACTCTTCTCCAAGCCCAGACCTGAATGAGCGAGTTGGTCAGTTTAACAAAACTCTATCCTTGCTTCTAGATAAGCATGCTCCGGAAGTCACTAGAACTGTTAGATATCGTCCAGACACACCATGGTTCACAGATGAACTTAGAGAATTGAAGCAAAAACTTCGTGCTCTCGAACGGAAAGCTTTCTCTCGGTGTGGTCTTGAAATTGATCGGCAAATTTATGTGAAAGCGTCTCATCACTATAATAATCAACTCACTTCAGCCAAACGAGTTTATCATCGTAATCAACTGAAAAATTGTTCTCCTCGAGATCTCTTCAGGAAGGTTGATCACCTGTTACGACCCCAGTTAAAAACCTTACCAAACAATATCAGTTTTGATATATCTCTACCACAGCGTTTCTTGAGATATTTTGCAGAGAAAGTTCGGTCAATCACTGATGAATTACAGTCATCAGCGGCTGATAATAGTAGGGAATTTCCTGAGAAGCTTGCAACCTCATCATTCAGCAAATTCAAATCAGTGTCTGAAGATGAGGTTGCCAAGTTCATTACTACCTCTTCTTCCACAACATGTGAACTTGACCCTGTCCCAACTTCATTTCTGAAAAAATTTCGTGAAGAATTATTATCATTTATGACACAGGTCACTAATGATTCTTTCATGACTGGTTCTTTCCCAGAAGGTTTCAAGCATGCAAATGTTATTCCTAGACTGAAGGGTTCGGCTACTGATGTTGAAGATCTGAAAAGTTATCGTCCGATTGCAAACTTGAGATATTTTGGCAAACTTTTAGAAAGAATAGCTTCATTCCAACTTCAACAGTACCTGAACACATTCAGTTTATACGCAAAGTCACAATCTGGTTACCGCTCGTTTCATAGCGTCGAAACAGCTCTTCTGCGAGTAACGGATGACATTCTTTTATCTCTAGACAAAGGAGAAGAAGTCATCCTTGTGCTGCTAGATTTTTCTTGCGCGTTTGATACTATTAAGCATGACATCTTGTTGAAACGTCTGAGACTTCGTTTTGGTATAAGTGGTCAAGCACTCGCTTGGATAGAGTCGTATCTGTTTCGGCGCACTCACACTGTTATTATTGGAAATGAGCGGTCATCCACAGGAATCATCCCTCAAGGGGTTCCTCAAGGGTCCGTATTGGGCCCAATCCTATTTACCCTCTATACCTCTCCCTTAGAAGATATTATTGATACTCACAAAATTCATAAGATGTTCTATGCAGATGACACACAACTGTACATTTCATTTAAGAGAACTGATAATATTAATGTCACTTCACAGGTATCAGAGTGTGTGCAATCAATCAAAGAGTGGTCTCAGGTAAATGGTTTAAAGCTCAATGATACAAAGACTGAGTTTCTTCATCTTTCTTCACGCCATAGGTCAAGCAACCTCATATCAACATTGAACATAAATGGTACAATTGTTCATGCAACCAGAACTTGCAGAAATTTAGGTGCTATTTTTGATGATAAGTTCACATTTGAAAATTTTGTCTCACAAAAGTGTCGCTCAGCTTCATTTGGATTATACAAAATAGGTAAAATTCGCAATTTTTTAGACAAACCAACCACTGAACGATTAATTCATGCTTTTGTTATGTGCCATTTTGATTTCTGTAATAGTTTGCTTTCTGGTCTCCCTTCTTCTCAAATTCAAAGACTACAACTCCTTCAAAATTCTGCAGCCCGACTTGTTACACGCACGAAGAAACATGAATCAATAACTCCAGTCTTAAGAGATCTACACTGGTTGCCCATCAAGTCCCGTATCCAATTTAAAATACTTATGTTAACCTACCAATGTTTACATCAGCTGGCTCCTACTTATCTCTCTGAAGTACTAACTCCATATAAACCCGATAGAATGTTACGTTCCAGTTTCAAGTCCCTGCTCTGCGTTCCACAAATAATGACAAAATCATACGGGGAAAGGTCTTTTACACATTCTGCCGCTCTTTTGTGGAACAAGTTGCCTGAATATCTGAAAAGTATAAATTCCTATGAAAACTTCATTAATTCTCTAAAGACATACCTTTTCACCACTTTATAGTTAATCAGAATCATGAACCCAGTGCATCTTTCCTTTCTTTCCTCTCCTAAAGTGCATAGAGACATGCAATTTTGCTTATGTGTAATGCGCTATATAAAAATGTTTGATTATTATTATGAGTTAAAGTCACTCTCTCTTTTTTTCTAGTGCAGTTTTTTCTCTTTTCTGTCTTGTTTTTCTTGATTTTTGCTTGTCTTTTTTTCTTCTTTCCCCTTTTTCCCTTTTCTTTCTTTCTTTGTCTTGTTTTGTCTTGTGTTGTCCTATCCTAGTTTTACCCTGTCTTGTCTTGTCCTGTTCTGTCTTGTATTATCTCGTCAGTTTCTTGCCCTCTTAGTCCTGTCTTGTCATTTGTTCTTTAGTGTACAGCATCTTGCTATGAAAATTTTAATCATTATTGATACAGGATTCGTGACTATTTAATTATGTTGTTATGAGAGATATGCCAATATATATATATATATATATATAAATATATATATATTTTTTTCAAATATGTATTTCACTTCCGATCTTCCATGTTATAAAAGATAATTATAACACGATAAAAACTACTTTCGAAAAATAAACTCAAGACAATTTCAATAGCCCTGTCTATCACCTTTAGAAATGTGCGAACATTATAATGGTGTATTACGTAATCCGAACCTGATTTCTATGGGCAGTACAATAGGCCTTTGAAATTGCCCTTGAGTTTATTTTTCGAAAGTAGTTTTTATCGTGTTTAATATGTTAATGTTATATTTATTTTTGGGAACATACACAAACAAGCTATGCTTTCCAGTAGGTTCCTTTTTCATTTCATGATTTTGTACTTCGTAAATCATATTGTTTTGTATTTGGAAATGAAATGAAATAGACCTTGCATCAATCATCAATCATCAGTCAACTAGGAATTCGGCTATTATAAAAAAAAACATGACCACGGAGCAATCGTCGCCAGAGCCTTTTTACGTCTCGTCCGCCACAGGATCAAACAAGTACAAGCTTGTTTAGCTCCTATCAGTGCTAGAATTCATATATTTTTTTCCCAAAAGGCCTACATGTGGGGAGAGAATGGTTGAAAGTTAAACAGATACTTGACAACACTGAAGAATGAACAAGAGGTCGATTTGTTGCAGTTTCCCTGCAAGGGTCTTAAAGGGTTTCCCAGAAGGTTACACATTTTAACATTTTCAACTCAATTTGACACATTTTTGAAGCACTTCTTAGTGCTATTTTCATGTAAGTATTTGATATTGCTGTGTACTGAATTTTATTCATAACGTACTAAGCGATTAAAGAGAGCCATGTTGAAAATAATCAACCAGACAGTTTTGAGATTCGAAATCCCAAAAGGCGTGTCTACCGTAAATATCAGTTATGATGACCAGATTGTAAATAAAATGTTAAATGGAGAAGCAGAATTTCTAACATCATACATGTCTAAGTGTCATTGGTTTTAAAGAGAAGGTTGAGTTCAGGGAATGGTGAAAAATAATTTGTGACCTTTAACTTTCTTTTTATGTCAGTTTGGAAGAACATCACAGTAGAAAATGTCCCCTGAACAAGGACTGCTCTTCAAATGCCCCGATACTCATGATAGCTGAAGTATTCGGGCCAAACATTCATGCCATATGTGTGTGCAGTCCCACATTCTGTGTGCAGTGCATGTACCTTTCAGCAAGAGTGGGCCAATTTCTTATAATTTTGATGTAAGAAAACCTCACAGTATACCCAATTCTTATGTAGACATGATCAACCTTTCCTAATTGCTTTCAGACAGTTTCTTTCACAATGTAATCGCATGACAAAAACTCCACTTTATCTTTCAGAGAATGTCCTATACATTTACAGTTAATGAATCATTCAATAACCCAAAGAAGATCATGAAAAAAATTGTGACAGTTAACATTGGCGACACGCAATACTCGATGAGGCATTAAATGACCTAAGTGCTATTAGTCAGGCGACTCCGACTCAAGTTGTTTTGAGAATTCTCTTATATCAGGTTTATCAACAGTTTTTTTTGTTAAATCTGGCAGCTATATATATAAAAAAAGAACGATGTTAAAACGTAGGATGGAAAATACGTAACCATGTGCTATCAAAACATAATGTGTCAAGAGAGAGAGAGAGAGAGAGAGAGAGGGGGGGGGGGGAGGAAGAAAAGAGCCAACGGAATAATTGGCTGAAGTACTGTATAACAGGCGACTAAAACAATAAATGTACAAAGCCCATCATCCTTTCTTTCTATGGGGTCTCATCTCATTCATTCATTTTCCCCGCATCTCTCTTTCACCCCGTTTTCTCTTCGTCTCTCTTTCACTATTTTCGTAATCTTACATATTACATTCTCTACAAGCACTTCTACACTGCTTTAAAAGTGCCCTGGCTGTATCCAAACTTTCACTCTCTCTAAAGCTCTCCTATAACGTACGCCCTACGTCCTCTCCATTTGCCTGCTTCAAAATAAAGTTGAGTTTTGGTCATCCGATGACAGTGTGAAAAACTGTCTTGTAGAAAGTAGGAAAGATTGATTATGTAGTACAGTCATGGATTGTATTCCCGAACAGTATTGTATTACCGAACACGTACAGTTAAGCGCCTAAAATGGCTTTCATAATATGCGTGGGACCAACCGCTATGTTCTCCACACTATTTGACACACAGAACACAGGGCAGAAGATCATAAAATGAGGCAAAAATATAAGCAATATCTTATAACCTGCTCTCTCGTCACCCCCAATCTTCATCCCGTTGGCCCCAAATCGGGGTAGGATGTGTCTTTTTCCCATAGGTGGCACACGTTCGGTAATATAATACCTTTTTCAAGGGACCAAAACGCCCGCCGCGTCGTTGGGAAGGGGTTCGCTCGGAAAGGAATATCGTATTAGATCTACGTTGTCTTTTTCAAATTCCACCAATTTCTTTTTCTGTAGGACTTTAAGCATACATTATTTAAGCTGACAGATATTCATTTGATATTTTATTTGCTATGGTTGATTTTCTGAAAAGTGTTCGGAAATAGGATCCACCTTAATACATAAGGATCGGTTACATCGGTATATACTGTGAGGTTTGGGAATCATCAAAATGATAGAAAATTGACTTAATCTTTCTGAAAGTCAAATGTACTGCACACAGAAAAGTATATACGGGACTGCAGATTCATGTTGATTGATTGTTAGGTTTAAAGGTTTCAGTCATTCCTCGTCATATTTCCAATATGAGGGCATTTTGAAGAGCAATCCCTGCTCCACTCTCGTTGTATTTCTCGGTCATATCCATATCCATTTATCTATTTCTCTCTCTCATCACTCCGTTGTTGAATTGTTGATGCAATGACACATGAAAAAACAAAGATATTCTTGATCTCCTTCATCAATATCGCATTAAAGGTTATCTTGAGTTCTGGGAAAGATGAAAAAAAAAAAAAAATTGTGAGCTTTCTCATTCTTTTCGTGTCAGTTAGGAAGAATACCATAAGAAAAAGGTCCCCTAGACAGAACTGCTCTTCAAATACCTTCATATTAGAAATATGACAAGAAATAAGTGAAAAGTTCGGTCCGAACATTGATGCCAGATTTGTCTCTGGTCCCATATACTCGTATCTGTGTGCAGTGTAAGAACATTTTTGGGAAGAGTTAGTGAATTTCTATCAATTCAGTAATCCCCAAATCTCACACATGTGTTTATGTATAACTAATCTTACTTTCCAAATTGCTTTGAACAGTTCCTTTCTCATTATAATTGCATGACCAGGGCCCTCGTGCATAAAAAGTTGCGTTTAATCGCAAGTCAAAAAATTAAACGCAACTTGAATTTCAACCAATCAAGATCGCGTATATTGGACTTGCGTTTAATTTTTTGAGTTGCGTTTAATCGTAATTTTTTATGCAAGAGGGCCCAGAACTCAAGTTTACCTTTAACCACAGCCTCTGAGCGTACTCCCTCATCTCTGCATGTGTTATGATACAGTGGAACCTCGTTATAACAAACTCCTTAGAACCAAGGAAATTTCCTTCTTATATTGAAACCTTGTTGTATCAAGACTAAAAAAAAAATTAAATACAAAGGAATGGGACCAGAAAAATTACCTTGTTGAAACGAGTTTGTTATAACAGTGTTCTTTATAACAAGGTTGCACTGTATAAAGAAAATGTGAATGTCCTACCTTTAGTCGACTTGACATTTCATGAACCTAGAAAAGTTCTTTCCAATAAAGTTTTTTTTTTGTGGATTTGTGATCCCAAGTGGTCTACGAACAATTTCAGCTTTGTTACCGAAAAAGTTACTAGGGGCATCTTGCATAATTTTCAAATGGCCACCATGGTATAGGCATATAATTTTATTGAAGACCTTCCAACCCTGACACTCAAGGAATAGGGACAAATGACAAGGCAGAGGCTGAAAATAGGGACATTTCTGAGTTTCCTATACATTACAACTGACAGATTTTTGCAAAACTAGGGACACAGTGGTAGAACTGGCTCTTTCTTTTACCAAAAATCGGGATTTTCCCTGTTAAATAGGGACAGTTGCCAGGTATGATATTGAAAAGCGCACAACTTACGCATAGTGTGCGCGCTGCACTCAACCAAAACAGTGTTAATTGTGTACAATGAAACCTGTGATAAAATACAATTTCCAGACATAACCTACGTTCGTTGTATGGCATAATGCATTTCACAAGATGAAGACATTGCATTTTAATATGCAAATCTTGCGAAATGCATAAAGTTCATTTTTCGGCAACAAAGCTGTAATTGTTCAGAAACCACATGGGATCACAAATTCACAAAAAACTTCATTGGAAAGAACTGTTCTATAGGTCAAAAGTCGCTTTTCGCTCCGATATCCCAAAACTCAATATTTCTCGTTCACTTTCCCTCTCTCTTTCTCCTTCTCCCCCACTCTATGCCTAATGTATTTTAATCACTCTCTCAAGTATCAACCTCGATTAATCTCGCGCTCAGCACCTCTGATCTGTCCAATCGTTAATAAAACCACATACAACAGAACAAAAATATATTTCATATCTTTCATCAATATCGCATTTATTTCCTTGCATTTTCCACTAAAATACCACAAAATATAAATAATTAAATCTATCAAAATTTATGTTCCCCTGGTATAAAAAGACAATATTTTTCATCACCATCATGACCATGGTAGATGAAAATCATATGAATAAGTTCATAATCATTAAAGGATTCTTACAAGAATTAATATTTACACATGCATGCAATAAAACTCATATGCTAAATAACACATCAATCTTAATCAACATTCTTTTTTAATAAATGATTTGAATTCTACATTTCTTTAAAAAAATAAGAAGAAAAAAATTAGAAAGTAGCAAAGATATGTGAATTACATGTGTCCATCTCGATGGATACCACACAGACAATAGATCGATCACAAAATTACATTACACACAAGGCCTAGGATTTGTCGGTTTGACAGTGTGACTGGGGTATCAGTATAAAACTAATACACAGCAGTGAGGGCGTTAGTATACTATTAATACATAGTTGGGAGTGCGTTAGTGCGATCCAGCAACACAAAGGTTTTAATCGTGGTGTACTAACGCACGAGGCGTAGCCGAGTGTGTAAAGGCCACCGCACACCTTACGATCCGACTGGCCTGCGACCGGTCTGCGATTGAGTGAGACACCACGATAAAAACCTGCGTGTTGCCGGATCGCAATTACGCACGAACTCACAACCATGTATTAATAGTTTTATAAAACGGGTCCACAATCTTAGTGTGTTTACAATTGAAGGTTTTCGGTAACACCATGTGGGAGCCTCTGTGAAAAGGCTGTTGATATATTCTTTCGTGAAAAAATAACCCACTTATAGGGGCGTTTAGAGGAATTGAGAAGAAGTGAAAGGAAAGGAAAGAGATGGAAATGGAATGGAATTAAATTAAACACTTACACAAGACTACTTTTGGTTTTTGTTTTCGGTGTTTGTACACCAAAAATGAAGTGAAATGGAAAGAGGAAAGAAGAAAAAGGAAGAAAGAGTGATCGAGATCAGGAAAGTTCTGAGTAGGTCACAGAAGTTTGGAGAGAGTAGTTCTGAAAAGAACTGTTACCTCGGGCTGGCCACGGTCGTACTCCCATACTCCCATACACATCTCACAAAATATAACGCATTCTCAAGAATGTCAGCATCGAGGTTAGACACCGTTCTTTCAGCAAACTTGACTCGACACTCTTCACCCACAAGGACAAGAAACCTACAGACGCCTACCCGGGAGTTTACAAGATACCATGCCAATATGGCAAGGTGTACATCGGAGAGACAGGACGCAGCCTCAAAACCAGACTTAAGGAACATCAGATCAGCTTTAAACACAGCGATTGGGACAAGTCGGCAATTGTCAAACACGCCCAGCAACTCAATCACCCTATCGACTGGCCCGATACGAAACTCATCACCTCCATCAAACATTGGCACACCAGACGAGTTCGAGAAGCCATCGAAATACAACAACACAACACAGTACCACAGGACAGCGGACTAGTCATTAGACTAGACTCAGACATTTGCGCGGCAAACTTCCGACACAGGCACACATTTAGACCACGCAACCGCAAGCCACCCCCACTTCCGTTAACGGACCAATCAGAGGCCAGGAATGGCGAACACGGGCTCGCACAGTAACGGTACCCCGGTCCGCACAGCTTCATAAATACTCGCCGCACTGCAGTTTTCCTCGAGTTAATCTCCTGACGATGAACAAAGCACACTGTTCGAAACGCGTCGAGACAGATATACTCCTTTACCGAAAGAATACCATAGTTCGGAAACTCTCTTTCAGAACTATACAGAGGAATACAAACAGTTCTTTTCAGAACTACTGTCTCCCAACTTCTGTGACCTACTCAGAACTTTCCTGATCTCGATCACTCTTTCTTACTTTTTCTTCTTTCCTCTTTCCATTTCACTTCATTTTCGGTGTACAAACACCGAAAACAAAAACCAAAAATAGTCTTGTGTAAGTGTTTAATTTAATTTAATTTCATTTCCATCTCTTTCCTTTCCTTTCACTTCTTCTAAATTCCTCTAAACGCCCCATAAATGGGTTATTTTTTCACGAAAGAATATATCAACAGCCTTTTCACAGAGGCTCCCACATGGTGTTACCGAAAACCTTCAATTGTGAATACTCACCATGGAAACCTACAGAGAACAACTAATCTTAGTGTTTTCTTACAATCTTAGTGTGTGTGTGTGTGTGTATTTGGGTTTTTACAGACGTGTATCAATCAGATATGATTATTTACGTCTGGGGACCGACCTTTAACGTCACCATCCGAAAGACGTGACTCAGTCTCGAACCTGGGTCCGCTGAATCAGTTTATAACTTCCACTGTTAGCTGGATTACAGGCGCACGCCACAACGCCTAGCCTGCCATCCGTCGACTAGCTAGAAGAGGTGGCGTCAAGAGGATATTTAGGGTTTGATCCGGATTAGCCTTGCGTAAGTCCCCTCGCCGTGCGTTGGTACTTTTTTTTTGCACGGTCACGTGGTGTTATTTGACCAATCAGGATGGCTACATTCTTGAACCCGTTTTATGATATGGATTATCATCAAAAGGCAACTTTTGAACAGCTCGATACATCCGAGGGCGTTTGGATTGTTTCAAAAAATAATTATTTGTTTGTAAATGTTGAGGTAGATTCTTGTTGTTTGATAAATCACCGTCACTCTAGCAGTATAGTTAAACTGCATGAGTGCGTGCATTGAATTCCTAGGAAGCAAACATGTAGGGTGATGTACGCATGTACGCATTAGGGAAGTATAATACCCAGTCATTATACTCTCCTAAGTAAGGACTGGTCACTATTGAAATGACATGTTAGACAAAATGAATGTCTGGTCACGTGTACGCTCTTAGCCAATCATTTGATTAGGATCTACTTCACCATTTCATAATTTATAACATCAGGATATATATAATATTAAAGTCTCGTATGGCAGGATTTAAATTCACGAAGAAATGAAAAGAGCAAACATGTTAGTCTTCAGTAGTATAAGTGTACGTATAGCGTCATAACTAATCCTATTGTTCTAAACAATAGAAATATGAAATATAATCCGATTATAAAATATGAATGATGAAATATGGATTATAAAAATATGAAATATGAAATATGAAATATGAAATATGAAATATAAAATATGAATTATGAAATATAGAATATGGATTAAAAAATGGATTATGAGATATGAAATATGAATTAAATTATGGATTAAATTATGGATTAAAATATGGATCAAATTATGGATTAAATTATGGATTAAATGAAGGATTAATAATTAAAATATGGATTAAATAAAGGAATAATAATTAAATTATGGATTAAGAATTTCAAAATGACGATGACGTCATCATGGCGAATGGCGATGACGTATGAAGGCTGGACGGTTCAGCGCACACTGACATCAAAACAAATGACGTCACGGTCTTGCGCAATATCGTTAATCCTCGAAACAAAGTGAAAGTAAAGAAATAGAAAACTTGTCTTGGACATGTCCAAGCGCATACAAAAGGATTTAAAATACGAAAAAAAATATTGAAATGACGTCAGGGCTTTGTGCATCGAAAAAAAAAAAAAGTATTTTCAAAAAGCGAAAAATAGACGTACGAAGGTATAAAGGGGAAGGGCTGGAACACATGTCCACAACTGGGCGTTGTGGCGTGCGCCTGTAATCCAGCTAACAGTGGAAGTTATAAACTGATTCAGCGGACCCAGGTTCGAAGCTGAGTCACGTCTTTCGGATGGTGACGTTAAAGGTCGGTCCCCAGACGTAAATAATCATATCTGATTGATACACGTCTGTAAAAACCCAATTACACACACACACACGCGCACACACACATCGAGATTCATTACCGAACTCCTTTCTCTGAAGTAAGTGAACATATCTCTCGTGATGAACGAGACAGCTGACCAATGGTACCGCGACATGCAGACCACGGTAGAGAAGGTGGAACTGATGATGCTGACAGAATACCTTATGATCATCGAAACTCAATGGAGTCTCAAAAACCAACCAGACGATATATCCAGCATCCTACCCCCATCCGACCCACAGCTCATGGTACATCAGACCGTCAATTACCTGGACCCCCAGAAAGTGGAGCAGTTCTACCCCCACGTGGCCCGGGTGCTATGGCTGAAACCCGATCTTGTGGATTGCAGATTCTACATGGACTACCTGAGAGCCCTTTTGAAAGGGGAAACGGAGGAAGAGTTGGAGGCGAGGCGGCAGAATATAGCCCGTTATCTAGAGGGGATCGAAGCGGCGGTGCAGATTGTCTACCGTGCCATGGACGTGGACAGGGGCTTTCCCCCGATGACATGTCCTTCGCTTTCATAGACCGGATTGTGCAAGAACTCTGCCCGAAGATTACGGGGAAAGAGCTATCCAAGATAACCCGGCTCTGCCAAAGGATAAACCATCACGACGAGTTTCAACGCGTGTCAATCACCCGACTACGAGAGGCTGACGATTTTCCATTGTTTGTAGACATTTTACTCTCCGAGAGTTTAGAACAAAAGGACCACCCTCACCTGCTACCGAGAGCCTTGGTAACGCTTTGTTACTTTGACAACATCTACAAAATGGCCGACATCTCGCCGCGGAAGAAGAAAGAACTTTTCTCACTCTTTGTCACCGGACTGGCGAAATACGAAGTTCCCTGGGTCAAAGCCACGCCCGCATCATTGTATGGACTCCTTCCTTGGCTGATGACTCCTACTGCTCTGTATTCGCTACTGTACATGTGTAACACTGATGTAAATAGACTTGTTTGATGATTGTCTTTATAGTCATAAATTCTCTTTAATAAACGCTTTGAAACAGTGAAATGAACCATTTCGATGTCTTATAATTGGCCAATGCATCAATGTGTGATTGTGTGTATGTGTATGCGTTCTAGTGGGGAATATTTATAATCATGCTTTGTGAGAGGTAAGCCATTGATAGTGAAAACAGGTCTAAGGTGAACAACGAACATGAGGGGGTTGGAGAGAACTTTGAGAGAGATTTATTATCACCCAGAGCACGGGGCGAGTTTTGGAAGTGTGCGAAAATTATGGCAGGCTGTGAAAGAAAAGGATTGTCGTTATGTAGGGTTGCCAGAGGTGAAAAAGTGGTTACAAAAGCAAGATGCTTACACATTACATGCCCCTGTGAAAAAGAAATTTAAACGTAATAGAGTTCGAGTGCGATGCATGGATGAGATCCGGGAAGCCGATTTGATCGACGCACAAAATTTGACAAAGTTCAACAAGGGTCATCGATATATCTTGACTTGTATCGACGTGTTGTCTAAATTTGCATGGGCCATTCCTCTCAAAACCAAAACGTCAGAGGACGTCATAAAAGGTTTCCCAAAAATACTTAAACAGGGGCGTTGTCCTATCATGTTACACACGGACAAGGGAAAGGAATTTTTAAATAAGAAATTTCAGGATTTTCTCAAAGAACAAGGCATTCAGTTTTTCACCACAGAGAACAGCGTGAAATGTGCGGTGGCTGAGCGCCTGAACCGTACGATCATGACGAGGATTTTTCGGTATTTCACATTTAGCAACACGTACAGATATATCGATGTTTTGGGGAGGATCATGCAAGGGTATAATGGAACTGTCCACTCTAGCATCGGTATGAAACCCAATAAGGTTACCATCGAGAACCAACGGCGCGCTATGAAAGCACTGTTTGGTAAAAAAAAACAAAGAAAAAATGTAAAAAGAGAACACGGCCGTTCAGGTATGCCAGAGGAGACCAGGTACGCATCAGCAAAGCCAAAATGCGTTTTGAAAAGGGGTATGAAACAAATTGGTCCGAAGAAATCTTTACCGTCAGCGCTCGTGTGAAAAGAAAGCTTCCCGTGTACAGGTTGAAAGATTATAACGGTGAACAGCTACGTGGCACGTTCTACGAGGATGAGCTACAGCGCATTGTAAAACCAAAGACCACCCTTTATTCCATTGATAAAGTATTACGTAAGCGCACAAAGAAAGGAAAGAAACAATACCTCGTCAGGTGGAAGGGGTATGGTAAAGAATTTGATAGTTGGGTAGAGCGGGTAGAGAAACGTTAAATAACAGAGTGAGTTTGAAATCAACTTCATTATACTATCTGAAGTAAGAAGGAGGTGGTACATCATGGGGTCTCATTTTTACATGTCATTGCCCAGCAACAGCAGCATGCAATATTACCCTACGAACAAGACATGTAAATTTACGACAAAATTACACACACCCCTATCTCTGAACGCCATGTGGCCTTGGCCGAGATTCAATTTCAGTGCACATGGTATAATGTACGGGAACATAACAAAACGCTCACTCTGTTTAACAAAAATACGGAGGGAGATGGAGTACCCACTTTGAAAAAGATCCAACTATCTTGCGGGTATTACTACACGGGCGAAGAGCTGGTGGACATGATCAACGCCTCGATGGATATTACCGCCCGTCAAAAAGTAGGAATTTTCTACAAAAGATCATCCAGAAAAGTGTACGTTCAACTGCGAGAAGATACTGGAGTGTTGATACCCTGCAACCTGGCCATGATACTAGGATTTGAAGGAGAATGTCACCTGAACGAATCCACAGAGAGCCCCATGCCTGTCGATCCCCACATGGATTTCCATACATTCTATGTGTATTCAGATATTTTACAGTTTCAAAATGTAGGTGAAGCATCTGTACCATTGTTGCGTACGGTGGCTATTACCCCGACAAAAGAACAGTACAATATCGTCAACACCTATATATCACCCCACTATGTGCCTCTCAAACTCTACCACTTTGAAACGATTGATATTATAATAACCACGGAAACCGGGGAAGTCGTTCCATTTGAACGTGGAAAGTTGATCGTGAAACTTCATTTTCGAGAACGCTCTCCAGCTTTGTAACAAATTAACTTTAACGATGATCAGAAAACATCAGCTCCCATTTGTCTGTCAGAGAGGTGCAGGATTCGGCCTTCCCGTGTTTCGAGGAGCACCCATGCAACGCGGTCATGGTCTGGGGAGTTTGGTGAAAGGATTATTTCGCTCCGCGACGCCCCTTTTGAAGAAAGGGGCGATGGCCTTGGGGAAGGGGGCCATGGAAACGGGGATGAATATTGTGCAAGATACTCTTGCAGGGCACTCTATAAAGTCCGCCGCAAAGAAAAATGTGAAAAGAGCAGGAAAACGTCTGGCAAACAAGACATTCACAGGGATCAAAAACGAGATTTCCAAGACAGCTCAACAAGGAGGAGCACGACTGTTGATGATGAGAAAGGTTAAAAACAGAGGACAAGGAAGAAAGCGTCTCATTCGAACCAAGGAACCCCGTGCGAAAAGAGCTCGCCTGCAAGATATTTTTGACTAATTTATTTCTCTCCTATTTTATACATCATGTCTCTTCTACACGATAAAGGTGATGTCTGTTGCAAATCAGAATTGGACTTGTTCACACTTCCTTATACACAAATGAGCATCTTGAAAGGCCCCTGGGTAGAGTACCACCCGGTCAGCAATATCACGGATTCAAGCCCTATTGAGTTCAACGTAACAGGAACAGCGGAGGAATATGTGGATCTTTCCCAGACGATGCTTTCCGTGACTGTGAAAGTAACCAACCCCGACGATACAAAGCTCGCAAACGATGCCACCGTTGGTCCCGTCAACCTTTTCCTCCCATCGCTTTTCAGCCAGGTCGATGTCATGCTCAATGAGAAGCTCGTGTCTCAACCTTCCAATACTTATCCCTATCGAGCAATGATCGAGACACTACTTCATTATGGCCAGGAAACGAAAGATTCTCAGCTCACCCAGCAACTCTACTACAAAGATACAGCCGGGAAAATGGATCGTTCGAATCCTCGTCAAACTTTTGAAAATGTCAACCACGGGTTGAAAAAGAGGAATGAATTCATCGCAGAAAGTAAAGTGCTCTCCATGATCGGCCCACGATCAAAAGATAAATGATTGGTTTAATCAAGGTTTTGGCTCTTCATTTCCTCTGCAGGATGTATCATTCATACTTAAACAAGTAGCCCAATGTTTATCTGTATGAGCATTTATTTTGATGTTATTTTTATATATTTTGTTAGAAATGATTGCAGTGTTGTTTTTTTTAAATATATATATATATTCTGCTTTTTTATTTGATGTTCATTCCTTCCGTCCATTTTATCAAAATTATGTTTTATTTCGCTTTTTTACACATACCATTGCACACTATTTCCCCTCTCTTGTTCATCTTTATATTGCCAGTCCTCTTAATTGCTCACCGTTAATATTTCCCTCTCTTAATTCTTCTTTACACACCGAGCGCTGACCTCTTGCTTGCCGTTACTATCTCACTCTCTTTGTTTTTCTCCACCGACCGTATCTGTCCTTCTCGTATACGCACCTCTCAATGTTAAAATTATATATATATTTTTTTATCGCTTCTTGCTCATCGTTACACACTTCAATTTTCTTTACACACTTTATCCGTTCTTCTCTTGCACGACACACACACTTCATACGTTCATTATTTATGATTCTCCATGTTGTAATGAGCATCTCTTATTCTTTATCTCTCCCACTTTCACTATTTTATTTAAAGTAATTATAAAAAAGCGTAACCAAGAAAAAATAAAGTAGAAAAGAAGTTGTACAGTGAAACGATATGTGTGTTTATTCATACTTTTGTGAAAATAAATCATGGTTTGTCAATGAATTTTTTTCTTCACACTGTGTATTATTTACAAGTTGTACAACAAAACGAGTGAAAGTTAAGAGATAGGGAGAAAGAAAGTATGAGGGATAGAGAGAGAAAGTATGAGGGATAGAGAGAGAGAGAGAGCTGTGAAATAGCATGAGCCATGTAATACAAGAATGAATATCAGACGTCATCGTCAAAATAACCAATATACACATCATCATTCAAACAGGCTTTGGTATATGGTGGAACAACATTTGTAACTAAAAGACCGTTTCCAATTCAAAGAAAAAAATATTCTATTTACAAACAACTCTGGCTATAGGTATTTGTTCAATTTGTTCAGTTTGTTAAGGATCAGTTATGAAAAATAAAAATCCTTCAAAAAATATTTTCATTGTGAACGCTTCCACCTTAATATATCAAACTCAAATAAAATTATTGAAAAAAAGAAAACTATCATCTCGAGGTATAAAAAAAAAACAATCGCACAAACACAATCATATGAATATAAATATAACAACGCTAAAATATCCTCTTGAAATTCACGTCAAAAATATTGTTGGAGAATAACTTTAAAAACAGTCATATAAAATTATCATCTTGAAATTCACGACAAAAATATTCTTGGAAAATAACTTCCAAGATAAACTTCTAACGCATTTAAAAATCTAAAATAACGTTCGCTCCCTTAGTCTACATTTTTAAAAAGGCACCCACTTTTTGGATCGAGGACTCAATTCGCTACGTTTCGATTTAACCTGGGGGCTGCTAGGAGATTTAGAAACGGGGGTTTTTAATACACTTGGACTCGCTGTAGGGCTGACCAGATCCATCCCGCGTTTCAAGCGTTGGAGTTCACTTCTCCGCTGTCCGTTGCTCAGGATCGTGTCCGGGAGGTTGATACTCGCTAAACCGCGAATAAACTGTTCGCTGCCGTTCGGTGTGTAGCCTCGACGTTCCCTGAATAAATCGTACACCAGGTCGCATATATTCGTCCCCTCCAGTTGTCGACCATTAATAACGAGTTCTCCGCCATCTGTCCAACCAATGTTGTCGTGCTGTTTCATTTTGTGTAAGAGCTGCGAAGCTCTTTTCACATAAATTTTAGGCACATGTTGCAGAATGTCCCGCTCAACCGTAGTCTCATTTTTTCAAAACGGGGTGTTGTTCGATGTCGTCGTGGATGGCGCCTGGGAAGCAGAACTGTCGGTAATTTCGATCGAAAGTGGCTTTTTCAGAGAATCGGCGGCATTCAGGTACTGACGAAGGTATTGCGCATAAAGTTGAGCTTTACCATGAAGATCTAAATCGTCCCTTTCAAGTACCGTTCTTATCTGCTCATCCAGCTCGTTGATTTCTTTTTCTTTCGGTGTCGGATGTGGGGATTGCAAAGTCCGTAACGTTTCTTGCGGAACCAGCACCATTTTGCGAGCATTTTCCATTGTGTATAGTCCAGTCTTTATTTCTTACCGCCGGTGACGAGGTTCGAAAGAGCACCCAAGACGGGACCCACGAGGCTGGAGATGAGAGGTATGAAAAATCCGCCTCGCTGCGTGATGATTCGCTTTCTTTCCTTTATCGGTGTCTTACGGTCCGCCAATTTTCGAAGATGATGTTTGTGTTTACTCAGGGAACGTTTATGCGTAGGAGAGAGTTTGACATTACCACGGAGCACGTTGAAAACACACTCGCAGATGGCATCGATGAGTCCGTTGTCCGCAGTCTTGAGGAGTTGACGTCTTTGCTTCGCTGAACAGTGAGCCAATGTCTTCAGGAGAACAGCATGGGTCCGTACTCTTCGAGACATGTTTACTAAACTAAACATCAAGTACAGTTCCTTCAATTTTTATACTTTTGAAACGTAAGCGAATTGAGTCTCTCCAGGAAAAATATTGGTACGGAGGCGAAAGTCCTCCGGTGTATCGGGTTTAAGATCTACAAACAAATACCCCCATTTGCCTTTCGTAGCATCGTTATATGCTTCTTGAAAAAACTTAGTGCGTCTCGGATACATTTGTTTTCCGAGACAAGTGATTTGTAATTTGTCCCTGCAATTTTTAAAAAGACAATAGTATTGCGTATTGAGGGAAATGGTCCTCGATTCCTTACCCCAATGAAATAAATTTTGAGTGATATAAATGACACTGACGTTTCTATGGTGACACCTTTTGTAAACAAAGCGGACACCCTTTTATCACCGGCGGCAACATCCATCAAATCGTCTATGACAAATAAGGTCGGCCATTCGGCCGATGAAAAAGCGTTAAAGTCAGAAGGTAAATTTTCATGAAATTCAATGTTTGGAATGGACCGGCGCATGTTTGTATAACAAGGTTGGTATTCGCTATAAAACCACACTTTTTTTTTCGGTGGTTGATCGATCATTTTTGATGCATTTTCAAGGAGCCGCTTCACAAATTGTGTTTTCACCGAAAAACTCGGTCCAACCACCATGCATGAAAAACTATGTTTTAAGCGCGTGTCCATTTTGTATTTTGAATATTTAATGTATAAAGAGGCTGCCACACAAAAAGACAAGAAAAAAGATAAAGGTTAGGGCACATGGATTTATCAACAAACGTAAAAATTGAACGTGATGCTTCACAATAAAGTATAAGAGATGTGGGTATAGTCCTGAAATACAACTACCCTATTCAACAAGAAAAAAAAAATTCAAATATAACATGCTCAGAACAGAGATAAAAGTAGTAATATAATATTATAGTTGTAAGAGATAAAAGTAAAATACAATAAACAAAGATATCGTGCAAAAGGTAAAATATAATCGGAGGTCCTATCCCTCATCCAATCGAAAAAGAACTAACGCTCTCGTTAAAGCTCATGTACAGTATTGGTAGCAAAAAGAAAATTGGAAAGAAACATGTTAAATATAGTCTCATGTTGTTCTCCTTGTATCAAAAGATGTCTGTAAGAGATCATTTGGTATTCCATCTACGATTTCTGGTGAATTTCAGTGTAAATATCTGTAAGGAATGCTTGATCACTGCTATTATGCTAGGACCCTTCCACCCCGACGGCTCGCCGCACAGCAATCTTGGAGCTTCGCATAGAGACAACGTGTGTGCACTGTGTGTAGCTACTCATCATTGGTTTTACATGTGGATGTACAGTGTATAGCACATGCTGCCTTTGCTGGGATTTTACGTGCCTGTCCCGGCACATAAATTAGTTTTTGCCTCTTATTTGTTTAATATTAAACTTTAGGAGGCGAAATCTTCACAGTGTCTTAGTATTGCTAGTATCTTGCTATTTATCAACAAAAATTGAAGAAATCTGACGAACAATTTTCGAGGCTTACCAAAACTTTACATGACCTTTAAAATAGGAGTCGTTTAAATAGACGTCAGAATCTGTTTCATTCAGCGCATTGCTGTCGTTAATTAATATTTCAATATAAAACGATAGGAAAAATAAGAATATGAACAATGCCAACACATAGACATTGCGAATGGTACTATTACCCCTCATTGCTTTTCTAAACAGTACTTGTAGCGTTACCATACGATCACGATCCATCTCGCTTCTTTAAAATAAAGCTTAATTATTGTGACAGAGAGAAAAAAAGTGTACCTCCTTTTACAGAGTTCTTTTGACAAGTGATAAAAAATACTCACGCCTGCAAGTTATATACATGGAATGTCGGCGTGTCCATAAAGCAGTGTACTGCCATCTTCCAGACGGACCCTCTTGGTGAAAACAACCCTGTAGTCTTTTTTGGTCTGTTTTGTGTAGATTGTTTTGTTTTTACTGTCCCTTAATATTTTAGATTCGTAGATGGTTTTGATACTGCCAGGGTCTCCCTGAATAAGTTCTTTCATGGTGTCATGGTTGATGATCATGGAATTGGCTGCGTTCAAGGTGAAGCCCCTTACCTTGCAGACCGTATTTCCTTTGTTGGTGCGGTAACTATAATTTTTAGGCCCCCCGCATAACCAAGTTTCTATGAACTCTTCATCATTTTCATCGATTTCATTCGTGAGGTCCCCTACAAAATCACCAGTGGGATGATCGAGGTGTTGAACAAGAGGGTCCGTCTTGAAAACGACACTATCAGTATCATAGTACAAAACCCTATCGCCTAATTGTTCAAGGACAGAATACAGTTTAAGACGAGCTAAAGCAGTTGTGAATGAGGCTATTATGATATTTGTATTGACATTATGATCAACAAAACCGCTTGCCATAGTATGGTGTACCTCTATCAAATGCTCATTCAGAACAATAATATCCTGTATTTCCATAGACTTGTCATTTAACATGTCTAATAATTCCGCGCTTGTTCTGACAAAAGTGGTCTTTCTCAAATTGCTTCTTTCAGCAAACTTTCCCCAAAGCACATTGATAATCCCTTTTGAAATTGCGCGCAAGCCGGCATTTTTTTCGATTTTTGTGGGGTCAAGAAGGATACCCTCGTGTTCGAGGTATCTCGCGATGTAGCTTTTCTTGTCTGACGTTGTAAGGACATGGGCGGGGTAACCCGAGGATTCTTGTTTAATCTTCATAAATTCATCGATGTAAGGGGCAAATAGCCCGCCTTCGCGCGTCTGAGGATTGTACTGATGTGTAGTCTTTTCAAAATGCCACACTTCCTCTAACTTCAAATTAGAATACCCCATTTCCACTGCCTTTTTTAACTCCTCGGACACCCACACCCCCTTTAATTTGCGCTCGCTGTCGCTATGGGAACAGGGGCCTTGGTTCAAAGATGTAGTGCATGTTCTGCATAGAGTGAAAGTCAACTTACCCCCCGAACGGTGTGGTAAGACGGGATGAAACAATTTCTTCGGCGGTAGAATGCTACATTTGACGAGGCCAAAGATGTTTTCTAAGGGAGGGAAATTCGAGTGTATAATGGTTGGATGTCCGATGGGATATTTGCCAAATTTATTGATAAAAGGGTAGAGACTTGTAAAGTCGTAATATTTAATCTTTTCACCTGGTTTTGCTTGGTAGAAAAGTGAACACCCACCCGTCCTTCCCCCGTAAAAAGAATCCCGGGGATTGAGTGGCTTCTTAAAGACGTCTTGGAGATGTGCAATGTGAGGGTGGACATCGGGATATTCCCGTATATCTTTCCATTCGCACTCCCACGTGTAGCACACGGTATACCCTGCATCTTTCAAGAGTTTGATCCTATGCATCGTCTCTTTGTATAATTGTCCCGCTGTTTTGTTTAACTTTGTGTTTTTGAACTCTGGTCTGGGAAAGCAATCGGGGCATCCGTGATAGAAGCAGCCTAAACATTCCCAAATGTATTTCTTTCCATCCTTCCCCTCCCCGTATCCGTCTACATACATTTAATCCATAATTTAATCCATAATTTGATCCATAATTTGATCCATATTTTAATCCATAATTTAATCCATAATTTAATTCATATTTCATATCTCATAATCCATATTTTAATCCATATTTTATATTTCATAATCCATATTTTATAATCGGATTAATATTTACTAATCGGATTATATTTAATATTTCTATTGTTTAGAACAATAGGATTAGTTATGACGCTATACGTACACTTATACTACTGTCTTCATTTAAAAAAAAAACCTAAAAAGAAATCAACTCATAGCTAATTTCAATTCCTCGTCGCATTGTCCTTATAAACTATTTAACAAAGACTTTCGAGGATAACATAAATTGCCTGAGGTTTATTTTTGCGATCTTTTAAGTTTGGAAATCGCTGCAATGTTTGAATATAACAAAAAATGATGTGCTAGGTGGCTGAACTGCTTTCAGATTGATTTCTTGAAAAAACGTTTACGATCATGTTTTTCACAACCTGAAATTTTGATGTGAACATCAAAGTGGCAACACATTGAAAAAACAATATTGACAATTACATGTGCATGCACTCACCACACAACATGCTCACAAAATGGGAATCTTCTTTCCCTTAAGCATATAATTTCAAACGGTTAATGTCTTTATTATTAGTGTTATTATTACTAACACCATTATCACTTGTCAAACCAAAGTACATAGGAAATACAAAGAACAAATCATATAATACCGGAAGGTTAAAAATATGATTATAAGTTGACCCACGAAGTGCTTTGTCAAGTTGCCAGGAGTGAGTCAGGCAAACTAAATCACCGAAACCTAAGGGTTCCCCATTCCGACTTGCAATACACTTAAGTCAATCCATATAAATAAATACAGTATAAGATAACATGTAAAACATAAAGAGTAACAAAAACAGAGCGGGATGAAATATTAAGAGTACAAAGTTGTTATCAAATCATCAAGGACAATCATATCAAAGATTGAAAATTTGAAAATGAAATAAAATCATTACAGGTGTACAAGAAAATCTTAGGAATGACTTTCACAATAATGGCAAAACCATGTAAATCACCGAAAGCCTCTCTGTTAAAGACAACACATAATATCATTTATAAAATCGTCGATCTTATGCCAAAATGGCTTTAACCGGATATCTTGGGGTACTAAGTTATTGACACCAGCTGGATTTCGACATGCTCTTTCAGGTGATACCCACACAGCAAAGAACCACGGTGTTAAATTTGCAATATTACGCTGGTATAAAATAATCGATTCTTTGGCGCTATTTCAAAAATATACAGACTGTAGTACAAACTGTACAATTTTATTTACTACATGTATTTAGAAATGATTGGTAAAACTACAAATCCTGCAGATCACGCCTTATGTTTATGGTCAATAGTTATCATTTCTTTTAACTACTTTGAAATACATGCATTAAGTCCAATAAACGTAAATTGTTATATATAAATAATGTAAATCGCTTTATCAGTATTTATAAATAATTGAATGTGCTTAAATGCCCGTTTCGAGTACTCGATTAACCGTGTACTCGCCCGATAGGGTCACTACTCGACTAATGAAATTTCCATCGACTACTCGGTAACATAGTTGGAAATTGTGAATAACCCCCAAAACCTCTAATTCAGAATAAAATATAGAAATTTATCACTTAATTGTTAGTTCTAAGATATTTTAATGTCATTTGAATCAATAAAATTCACACGAGAGTGTTTCTTTTCGGTAGCTAAGTTCTCGAGGATCGAGCAGTAAAAACAAAGTCTGGCTATGTATGCTCCCGCTACATCGGAAGCTGCAGTTATATAAGCGGGTGTGTGAGCCAGCCGCACACACATCGGTCACCGTATACACCGTATAGCTCACCGTGTAAGCGAGCTCCTATCAAGTTTTTGCAAAAATGAAAGGACGCTTATCAGCACAGAATATTTTCAAGATAGCAATAGATGAAAACAAAACGACACTGAAATACTTCTTACTTGCTAACGCGCGCTTGTTCGTTGCCGACGGGTCATGCACGGGCATGCCCGTGTCGATTTGACGAGGGCATTGAATTTGATGTCGATCGCACGCTCAGAATGTGCACAATTTCAATACGGAGAAAGATGAATGGGATTTCGTGTACTAAAACGCTCCGAACCCAACTGTACTTCCGGGTACGAGCGCCACCTCTTGGCGACTGATAAACAACTGCAATATGATGATTACGACTGTGATGAAAAGGGGGAAGGAAATTACGATCTATTTCGCTTTATTTTACCTTGATTTTAATTTAGTCTTCACGAAAGTAGGTAGGAGGAGATAATTTGCATTGCTCTGAATTTTATAACCAACACTGATCGTTTTAAACTTGTTTAATTTTAACATTTAAATACGGAAATTGGACATTAGTTACGGTAGTTGCACAGGCAGTTTGGGACTGGTTTCATGGCTTTACGCTGGTGCTCCGGCCTAAAAAAGGTTGCGGGCTTCGGGGCCGGAGCGGTCGGCCTGTCTTATTGGCAATATCAATATACCGAGTAGTCGATTACTCGTCCGAAAAAATGTCCGAGTAAACGACTACCAAAAATGGCCTTTCAAAACGGCCCGCCTTAAATCATACAAATAAATGAACCTGCTTAATTCATTATATCTTTTCTTCAGAAAATGAAGTAGACATGTCAGTGCTTGAGACAATCACTGATGGTGATTTAAAAGAACTAGATGTTCTTCCTTTGGAGAACGAAGGCGTATCTTGATAGCTATACAGTCTCTGTCACAGGAGAAGGGTGCACATCGTGATATGGACGGGGCATCGAATGTGGCAAACAACATGCCATCAAAGACAGCACCATTAGATGCAGGAAACAGCATGCTAACACCACCAAGGGGGCCTATGACATATATACTTCCATACACTAACCCTGCCGTAAGTTACTCTCAAATACAGCTTTTACCTCCAAAGTACTTTATGATTTCTTGTTAAGTATTTCTGTGATGTTTTTCAGTGCAATATTATGTTATGTAGCATTATTATTATTACTATTTCAAAATATCCCGTACACAGAGAGAAATATTTACTTAATATTTCATTATGTAAACTTCCTTTTGTAAAATTTTTACTTAATATATGTAAAAGTGTCTCAGATGAATGTTTTTATGTAGTATTTTACTAAATATTTGTAATGAATTACATTTCGCATATAATGTGTCATGCAAAATGTGAAATTTTATGTAACATTTACTTAACACTATTTAAGTAAAATGCATTTTGCAAAAAAATGCCTATAATGTAAAATGTGTTAAGTACAAGTAATTTTTTTAAAGGGAATTTTATCATGCAAAATGGTATAAGTCGTCATTAAGTAAAGTGTTTTGTAAACTCTTGTGTATATAATACATTTTACGAATGTCAGTTGACAACATGATTTTGATACACTGAGTTATGTAAAACTGACTGAACAAATCTTGCAAAATAACGCTGCCTGTAAGATATTTCTTCATAAAGATTTTGCAATATTGCCCTTTTCGTTAAGATTATTTAACATGCACAATGTAATTTGTCGTCATTAAGTCAAAATGTTTTGCAAACGGTTTTGTAAAGAATGAATTTTATGTTTATGATTATGTAAACTTCGATCACCATGTTTACAACACTGTAAAATATCCTCAAAAATGTTTTGCAAAATTGCTAAGTCGTGAGGCCTATTCACAGATAGGCCCTCGGGCCTCACTTGTGAAACCTATGAAATGCAATCAGCACTGAGTTTCTTTGCCCTGGCCGCCCCCCCCCCCCTTAAAAAAAAGGGGGGGGGGGGAGAAAGAAAAAAAAACAAGAAAAGGAGAAAAAAGAAAAAACATGGGTTGCCTGTTATGTAAAATGTGTTAAGTAGAATTGATATTTTTCCTGTAAAACTAGCGCATGCAATGTAATAGACATCATTAAGTAAAATGATTTGTAAGCTGTTTGTATTTTTGACACAAGATATGCAAAAGTTTTGTAACTGATTAACTTTCATTTATACCTAATTAATTTCCCCCGTGTCGTGCACATTGCGTCGTGTTCCGTAAGTTATGTCTATGTTTCGAATAGAAAAAAAGGCCTACTGTTGTGTTTAATGCGAAAAATTTCGTTTTTGTTTTCTTTTTTTGGTAAATTTTTTCTCACGAAATGTAATAAGTCACCATAGTTATGTAAAGCGATACCTTTTTTACGTTTCTTTCTAGCATTTACATGGCAACCGCGGCCGCGCCGGGCGATTAGAAACGTGTACGGACATGTTCTAGGTGCGGCGCGCGTGCGTGGCAAGCGATATGATATACTAGTACTCAGCTCTGTGCATTGCATGCACTATACTAGTACTCAGCTCACGGCACGTGCTGGTGCTATACACGACGCGCGCGGACGACATACGTGTTTTATGTTACAAATACAATCAAAATGGCGAGTTGGCAGAACTTATTGAAAGAGTGGGGCCTAGAAGACCTCACTGGAATTTTCGAGGGTAAGTTTGTAGGATTTTACTTTGTTCTTAAACATGTAAATCAAGCGTGAAATAGGACGAACTCATCATTTGGTCAAAGCCAACAAAAGCATAAGCCTTTCTCAGACTCAGTTTCGAAGTTAGTTACGGCTCTAAGTCTAACGTTAAGAGTCTAACTTTGTAGATCTAACTGTAGTAGTGTTACTGTTACTGTGTTAGCTACATATAGACCATAACTGTTTACATAAACTATGCTGCAATCATAACACTACAGCCAGGCCCAGGCCCAGGTCCATCTAAGGAAGATCGTAACGTCTTAACCCTAAAAAATCTGTCTTCATCGAAATATTGCATGCATCAAAATTACTATTTGTTACATTTCCAACATGAATAGATCCCTAACTTCCTCATTCTCATCAGTATTTTTGTTACAAATGAAGTTTTCTTTGAAAATTCGGAACTTTTTGGCATCGTTTCGAGTGATCGTCGAAAATTTGCCGTCCGCCATTTTGGATTTTTGGATACCATGGTTATATACCATTTTGGATTTTTGGATACCATGGTTATATATCTCGAATTTTTGTAATTTTAACGTGATTTACGTGATTTGCATGGAATTGTGGGTACCGGATATCATTAGTGGAGTAAATGAACATCTGTTATCAGCAAATTTGTAATGCAATATAAAGGTGTAGGATATTTCCAGAAATCGAAGCCAATCCTCAACATCCGTGGAAAAAAATTGAAAAAAGTGGGTTTTGGGTAAATATCTGCTAAATATAGGACCCGCGGAGTAAAGTGGAGGTGTATTTTACTTCTTTAAACAATTTTTTACATGAAATAATTTGCCGTTTGTAGGTTCTTACTGTGCTCGTTACTGCGAAAAGCCATGTTTGTGTGCTTGCTGTATAATTTACCTGTGATATGAAATGGCACATGCCGATCCCTACGTGTGTACTTTATGTTATGGACTTTTCCATTTCATTATCAGGGGTTGGTTAATTATTCTACCACAGAGGGTTGACTTGGTTGATCCAAAAATAATACCTTGTGAATGAATAATCATATAGAACTTGTTCAAACAAATTAAGGTTTACAGATGTTAAAAGTAGAATAAGAAATACTATGCACTTTATTTTAATATCTGCAAAATATCTTTACCTAGCAAATTTATCCCGCTAAATTTAGTCTGACAGGCATAAGTGACAAATAATTTGTTTCAGTTCCTCTTGTTTTTTTTTTTTTTTTTAGGGGGGGGGAGGGGTGGGGATGGGGTGTGCTAATTGATTAATTAGTGAATTATTTTCATTTTTGTCCCCGCCGAACGAAGTTCGCGAGGGGACTATGAAACGGGCTCCGTTCGTGTGTGCGTGTGTGTGTGTGTCCGTCCGTCCGTCCGTGCGTCCGTCTGTCCGTGTGTGCTCAAATGTTAGAAAATGCTACTTCTCCGTCATTTCTTGGCCGATTTTGATTCTGATTGTTTTATCTGATAGGGCTTGGTGAGGGCTTCCAAACTTCTACACAAAATTGTGAAATTCATTAATTATGCAAATTTATGCAAATTTATTCAAAATTGACGAAAAATGCTACTTCTCCTCTATTTCACATCGGATTTTGATTCCGATTGTTTTATCTGATAGGGCTGGGTGGGGGCTTCCAAACTTCTACACAGAATTTTGAAATTCATTATTCATGCAAATTTATGCAAATTTATTCAAAATGGCTGAAGGTCCATAATGTTTTCATGTTTTATATTTCAGTTGTATACATGCATTGTTGGTATTCTCTTCTTTTGCATGCAGTTACATTATTATTTTATTCACTAAAGTTTTTCACTGAAGTTTTAAGGTTCAGGCTAGTTAATTTCCACAGATCTGCACTTCCGGCGGGGACATTTATTACGCATTGCGTAATTTACTCATTCACTTGTTTTAAAACTAGTAATTAGTATGTTTGACCCTTACAACTACAAGCAATCTTAACTTCATTTTGTAAGACTTTATAGCCCATGAGTTTCCTGAAGAAATTCGCGAACAGGTTTTTTTCATAATTATGCATAATTAGTGCTAATTTGCATTTTAATGAGTGAACACATGCTCATTAATCAATGCTAATTAGCATATTTAGAATAACAAGTTATCCTAAGTTCATTTTGTAACACTTTATAGCCCATAAATCATTTATGGGCTATAAAGTGTAACAAAATGAACTTACACTGTATTTATGGGAGCCTATAAAGTGTTACAAAATGAACTTAGGATAACTATTAAATGCTTTATTGAATAGTTTCCTGAAAGAAAATCTGACAGGTGCTTTTTCGTACATGCGCATAATCAATTAGAGTTAATTTGCATGATATATATTAACGTTAAAAACCTTTACTTTAAATGATAGAGGAGGTCATACCGATCAAAATGAGGTGCAGCTTGATATGGTTTGCATGCATTTCTTTTTTATGTGTGACATCTCTTGTTAATTTATGATATGGGATGGCTTCTTCAATCATTTAAGAGCTAGACCTCTAAAATATGAAATAATGAGGTAATTAGCATATTCAAATTTTGTAATTATTGACTCAGTACTTGTCAGTCACACTCATATCATACTCATACTCATAGGCCCTTGCCTATATCTATGAATGTGGGACTGTCAAATGTTCACTGTTACAATATTCAAAACAGACAACAAAATTGCTAGATTTGCTAGATTACCTGATTCTGGGACTGTTCAACTCTTGCTTGCTACAAATTTGAGGTTTCAGAGTTGAAAGTGAAATTTCAAATAATTATTTTCCTCTCATGAATGTATGAATGGTCTAGAATGGATCATAGTCTGCCAACACACACAAAGTATTGAAGCCTATTTAACCGTAAAAGCTATGATGCAGTATACCCTACACGGTTATCTTCGGATAAGCTTGTACTGGTATAAGTGTTCATGTCATAGACTACTTGTAATTTGCATTCTCCCTCATTTTTGATATATTTTTGGGAACTGGGCCCCCATACTAAGCTCAGAAGTCATTAATATGAATATGAAGCTCCTTATTTTCTATTTTATAATTTTTTTTCAAATATGTGTTTCTATATCAACAGAGAATGGAATCGATGATGACAGTTTTTGGCTGTTGGAGAGCGAGGAAATTAAAGAGCTTATTCCAAAGATGGGACCAAGGCTAAAATTTGTCAAAAAATTCTCTGCACAGGTATGATCACTTTTTAGGCTATTTACGAATCATGTATGTTTACATGTATGCTTAATATGAATGCCCTGTATTAAATCAGTATCCTTAATATTGTGCATAGATCATTTTTAAATATTACCTCATCCAACATTAAAGGAGAATGAAACCCTGGGGAAAATCAATTTTAATGAAAAGATAGGAAAGAGGGAAGCAAATTTTAAAAAGTTCCATCAAAATCGATTACGAAATGAGAAAGTTATGAAAGTTTGAAAAGTCTCAATTTACTTTCTATGGCGATCCTCAAATTGGCTTCGAAGTGACAGGTTTAGTAGTACAACTCTCCATATGTTTTGTACACAAAATTTCACATTTTTCCCCATTATCTCTCAAGGTGCAGCTTGTCTCCTTAGCTCAAGATATATCATGGGAAAATATGTTGAGTTCACAAAAAGACAAGCAGCATCTTTAGAGATAATGGAGAAAATATGAAATTTTGTGTACAAAATATATTGAGAGTTGTGATAGTAAACCTGCCATTTTGAAACAACATTGCCAATTTGAGAATTGCCATAGAAAGTAAATTAAAACTTTTCAAACTTTCATCACTTTCTCATTTCGTAACCGATTTTGGGGGAACTTTAAAAAATTGCTTCTCTCTATTCTCTCTTTTCATTAAATTGGATATTTCCTCAGGGTTTCATTCTCCTTTAACTGAGTAGGGATAACCATTAGGGTCGGGTAGGGGTGTGAACTGCATCAGCACCGGACCTCCCCCCACAAAAAACAACAACAAACAAAAAACAAAGAAAAACAACAGCAAACAAAACAAAAACAAAACAAACAATAATAATGAATAAAATTAATGAAAAAATAATATTTTTAAAAAAGGATTATAATGAATAAAATAATGAATAACAAATTTTTAAAAACTAATGGTTAACCCTTTCAGGACAGGAATTATTTAAAGGGCAATCCAACCTTGGTAATAAGATGATTTGTGTGAAAGCAGAAAAATAAGAAAAACAGGATGGTGAAAGTTTGAAAGAAATGGGACAAGGACTAAGAAAGTTATGGATGTTTGAAAAATGAGATCACTACATCTATGCGAATCTCAAATTGGCAATTTGGTGAGTCAATTGTGACATTTTTGTGGACAACTCTCCCATTTGTCTTACACAAAAATATTAATTTGCGGTTTTCTTCGAGGTGCTTTTACCCTTGGGGCAGTACTCAGAATATATTGGAGATAGCATATTGTTATAGGTCTCCATGAACGAAAAGATCCTACTGAGTAATGCATTTTGAAAAAAAGTGACATTTTAGTCATTTTGTGTGTTAGAGCGAATGGAGGAGTTGTCCACAGCTACATCACAGTGACATTACCTATTCGGCCAATGTGAAATTCCCATAAGCATAGTGATTACAACTTTCAAAAATTCATAACTTTCTTATTGCTTGTCCGATTTCGTTCAAACTTTCACCAATCTGCTTCTCTGATTTTTCCTCTTTCTTTCAAAGCAACTTGCTATTAAGGATGGATTTCCCTTTAAGGGCTAAACTGATCACATTTTGTTCTTTAAATTGGCAACAATAATATTTTTCTTTTAGCGCTACATGGTTCTAATAAGCTGTAATGTCTTTGAAAACAATACACATGGTCACAAATTTTGTCAAAAAGATTTAAAAATTGCCAATTTTGTTTAAAAACAATGATTTTGAACTTCTCAATGTGTTGCCAATTTGCGGATTTTAAAGCTTAATCTCATTTTCAAAATTCCTGGCATCAAACGCAGTCAGGTCATGCAACAAAAATGGACATAGAGTGCGCAAAAATTTTTGCTCTTTCTACTCATGCACCTGGTATATTTTTTAGAGCTCTGAAATCAAAGTTATTAAGCCAAACCACAAAATGTGGTCAATCGTCTCGAAAGGGTTAAAGAATTCCGGGGGGGGGGGGGGGGGGGGGGGTAATCTTGCCTCTACTACATCCCAATGTGTATCCCTGAGGAATAATTAATTCTGTGCTTTATTTACTTGAATGTTTATTTTTCCCCTCCAGTGACTGTTGCCAAACAGCCCAAAACTAATCAACATGTCATCTTTCATCTGCTGCAAATGTCTTTCTAAAATTCCTGGAGGAATCTCTGGGCTATTTTGTCACCTGAAAGTAGCCCATGGCATTCTAACATCTACTTGCACTAAACTAGTTTGTGTAGAATGTAAGGAAATTTTAAGCCGTGGATCTTCATACAAAAGGCACCTCATAGGCCATTTACAAGCAACTACAATTCAGAGTAACGACCAGAGCCAAGTTGACAGAATTCCTAATGCTGAAATATCTGACTTATCTAACGGAATCAATCGTGGGGAATCAAGTGATGACAATACTTTCGTTGAAATCAATGAAATGGATGCTGATTCCATGAGTGACACCGAATATAACTCTCAAGAAAGCACATCTGATCTTGCAGCTGCTTTTATAGCTCGTTTACAAAGCAGTTCAGTTCCCTCATCTGCCATACAGACGTGCATTGATGAAACAAAATGTTTTGTTGAAAATGTTACAGATGAAATCACTGGTAAGGTACATCCAATCATTGAAGATATCAAGAACGGTAATATTCCTTCAGCAGAAAAGGTAAAGCAGCTTGAATCCATTTTGGAAAGGTCTAGTCATCCATTCAAAAATATGGAAACAGAATATAGACGAACTGAATACCTACTGGGAGCGGGAGCCATAATTTCTCCAGTGGAAAAAGAACTTGGAAAATCCTTCAGAGCAAAGACGGATAAAGCTACGGGGCGAATATTCCAGGAGGAGTATAGTGAAAATTTCCAGTATATACCAATAGGAGAAACATTGCAAAAATTTCTTGAGCAGCCAGGGGTAATGTCCAGTATATTAACAACTTTGCCTGCTGAGAATGATGATTTGCTACAGAACTTTTCTGACGGTGCGTACTACAAGGGTAAACCTGATTGTGATAATGCTGTTTGGCTTCCACTATTGCTATATTCGGATGATTTTGAAACAGCAAATCCATTAGGATCAAGGAAAGGGGTTCACAAGCTCACAGCATTCTATACATCACTTTTATCTTTACCAGCTAAGTTTAGATCCAAACTGCGAAACATTATGCTAGCTGCATTAGCACCAGTCCCATTAGTAGTCAAGTATGGGATCGACAGTATCATTCACGTATTATCAGAAGAACTGCATAGGCTTGAAACAATAGGGATAGAAATATGTAGGCCAGGAGAATACGTTGGTAAAGTTAAGCCTTATCTGTTTCAGGTTACAGGTGACAATTTAGCACAAAACCAACTGTTAGGATTTGTTGGTAGTTTCTCAGCTAATCATTTTTGTCGCATGTGTAAAATGCACAGGAATGATACTAAATCAGCAGCAGTTGCAGACAAAACTCTCCTAAGGACACAAGCCAACTTTGCTGCAGATCTTGAAATTAATGACCATTCAGTCACTGGAGTGCAAAGAAACAGTCCCTTGAATGCTCTACCCAACTATCATGTAACTCAAAATGTAGCCGTTGACCTGATGCATGATTTCCAGGAGGGCATCCTACCATTAGAACTTAAGCTAATCCTGGGTAAGCTTGTTGCTGATGGATCTGTATCCTTGGATGAGTTGAACAGCAGATTGAAAACCTTTAACTTTGGTTTCAGTGACAAAAGCAACAGACCTAGCCAAATACAGATGTCGCAGCTTACAAACCCAGGTGGTGCTACTGGCCAAACAGCTGCACAGATGAAGTGCCTTGCCCTCTATCTTCCGTTGATCATAGGAGATAGGGTAGATGAGAAATCTGAGTACTGGGAATTATACTTACAGTTACTTGACATCTACAAAATGATAATTGCACCAGTGATTAGCAAACCTGCCACATATCTACTGAAGAACAAGATTGAAGAGCATCATGAAACATTTCTAATGCTGTTTCCTGAGAGGAAATTAACACCAAAACAGCATATTTGCCTCCACTATCCATATGCCATCAGACAACTAGGCCCTCTCATGCAATTCAGCTCAATTAGAATGGAGGCAAAGCACAAAGAGTTGAAAGGCTGGGCGAAATCCTCATTCAACTTCACCAATGTATCAAAAACATTGGCTTTGAGACATCAAAAGGCACAAGCTTTCCATTTCCTCTTGAGGCAGCATATTGACTATGGAAGTATTTCAGTCAAGAATCAGCATGTAATGCCTGCATCCAGCCTTTCATATTCTGAACAAGTATGTCAGGCACTAAACTGTGAGTTAGATGAATCTATCATTACAGCTAGTTCTGTTGAACTTAATGGATATACTTTCAGGCCTAATGTTCTTGTGCTTACAAACTGGACTGAAGAGCCCCAGTTTTCATGTGTTGTGCATGTGGTAGTAAGAGACTCTGCTATTGCTCTGTTAGCACGACCTTTGGTTACTGAATATTTCTTATCGTTGTCAAACTACAGGCCAATATCTTTGTTAACCACCTTTTCCAAAATACTTGAAAAAGTAGTTTTTACTCGTACAATGGCTTTTTTGAATAATAATGATATTTTACATGAATCTCAGTTCGGGTTTAGAAAACACCATAATACAACACATGCTCTCCTGTCTCTAATTAATAATATTACAAGTTCTATTGATAATGGTACCCACACAATAGGAATGTTCTTAGACTTCTCTAAGGCATTCGACACTATAGATCATGAAATTCTCTTAAGCAAACTTTCACATTATGGCATAAGGGGCATTGTTTCAGACTGGTTTCGAAATTATTTATACGAACGACAGCAATATGTCTGTATTGAAAATTGCATGTCGCATTTAAGAAATATTAATTGTGGTGTTCCACAGGGTTCTATTCTAGGCCCTTTACTTTTTATTTTGTATATAAATGACTTTCATAGATCATCAAATTCATTGACTTTTATTATGTATGCAGATGACACTAATCTATTTTTTTCGCATAAAAGCCTAGAAACTTTATGTAATGTGATTAATTCGGAACTGGATTCAGTTGCAATATGGATTAAGGCTAATAAGTTATCACTAAATCTAGAAAAAACAAATTACATGTTATTTAGTAATACTTTTAACGAACTACCTCATCCGATTTTAATAGATAATACACAAATACAGAAGGTGATTGAAACAAAATTTCTAGGCACAATAATAGATAATAAACTTTCATGGAAGCATCATATTGATAATGTATGTAAATTGATATCCAGAAACATTGGTATGATTAATAAACTCAAATGGTCTTTTCCGCCAAATATTCTTTTATCACTATACTCCACACTGGTTTTACCATATCTTAATTATGGAATATTAGCATGGGGAAACAGTGCGGCATGCCTGTTAGACAGAGTTTTTTTATTACAGAAAAAGGCTATGCGAATTATAAGTAATGTTAATTATCGCCACCACACAGATGGTCTGTTTCACTCTAATAATGTACTAAAAATTTATGATATTTATCGCCTCAACCTTGCTGTACTTATGTTTCAGTATCATAACCACGAATTGCCCACTGTCTTCAATAATATATTTACAGTAAATAACGAAATACATCATTATCCCACTAGACAAATAAATCTGTATCACTTGCCAAGAACTCGTACAGCATTAACCCAGAATACTTTTTCATTTACTGCTCCTAAATTTTGGAATTCCCTCCCTTTAAATATACGAGACAGTATAAGTTTAAGTACGCTCAAACGTAAATTGAAAAAATCACTAATTGCTTTTTATGAACATTGATCCCTCAGTGATCCTGATGACGACTGTTGTTTACCTGTGTAGCAAAATCTAAAGACGAAATGAAACCTTCAAGATCTTGTCCCTTTCCCACCCTCCCGTCCTAACCCCCACCTGTCACTTTGTCATTCTTGTTCCGTCTTTTGTAAAGTTTACTTCTTTAAAACTTTACTATTTTCCTATTACTATTTCCAGCTTTTTGTGTTTACAATATTTCTCAGTGCTTTCTCTTCTATAGCAAGTGTGTTATGTCTATAATTTGTTTGCTTTCCAAGGCCATGTATCTGTCTTCTTCTTTTTTCCCTTTTATTGGGCATTTTATGCATGATTGCCCAGTCTAGTTCTTTTTATGTACTGTATTCATGCTTCATCTTTTTGCCAGGGACCAGCGCTTCTACAAGCTTTGCTTCTAAGCTGGTCTCTGTTTTCATTCTCATTTTCATAAAATTAATCTTAAGTAGTCTTCATTGATGTTACTTTTTTTTTTCTCTCACAACTCAAACTTTAATGCACTTTGTTTTGCTTGTAATGATCGAAAAATGTTTATGCACTAAGTTGTGTTGTCAATTATTTTGAACATTGTCAGATTCATAATACTTATTGTTATATACTTTGAAAAAATGAAAATGTAATGAAATAAAATCTAAAATCTGAAATCTGAAATCTGAAATCTATGAACATTTTAGTGCATATGCAGTGAAGGAATCTGAACCAGCTGATATGCTATTTCAAGTGATAACCCCATCATATCTGTTTGATCATAAGCCATATTATGCAGTCCGTTGTTTTGACCCAGAAGACCCGCATTTATATGTTATTACGCATTTCAACATGGCTTGAATATTTGCATGTACAATGAACAATTGGAAATGTACATATATCTTTGGATATTCTTTCATGTTGCCTCATCTCATAGAAGTTGGCAAGTATGTCTCCATCAAGTCTTCTGGGACTTAATGAGCAGAAGATGGAAGAAACATCTTTCGACACATCATGCACAACTCTTGCATCAGAAACTGACTCCACGTCTGACATGCACAGCTCGAAATGCTCCTTGGCAGATACCAGTGTCATTGAAGGATCTTCATTTTCCAGTCTTTCATCGCCGGACAACTCAACATCATCTATTACCAGCCATGACCAGCCAGTCTCCAGTCAAGCTAGTACCAGTTTTGTAAGTTGACCTTAACAATACTAAATTTTTGACATGACAACCATAGGCATATGAGGCAGGGGGGGGGGGGCTGTAGCCTAACTAGGGGCAATATTGCAAGCAAAAATTCAGACAAAAGTATGTCCAGTACCTTTAACATCAGTTTTAATATATCAGCATTGTGTAAGACTTGAAAGTGAGTTGATATAAACTTTTACTCCTCCCTCCCAAGGTATTTACTTTTTATTTATTTATTCATTTTTTTATGAAGCCCACAGTCCAATGAATCTGTAATAGAAAACCAGATTATTTCTTTGCAAAGAACATCAACCAACGTAAAGTCCTCAGTTCTATCCTTATGTCTTTTCTATTGCTATAATTGAAACATTAATCAGGCTTTATTCTTATTTATAGTTTGCTGAGTTGTAAACATGCAGCCCAAACATAGTTCCCATAGAAATGCCCATGTGAGTAGGCTAACCAGTGTTTGCTGCAGGTTTTCCGAAATATATTCATAATATACATGAAGGGGCATTATTTGCCATCTATTAATTCTACTTCATATTTTTTTCATGCATTTTTCTTATCTTATCTTTTCTTTTCTTTTTTGGTCCCCTCTAGGATGTCATCAGTATTTTGAAGCAAGCTTCAGGAGGGACTCGCCTTGTGGAAAAAATTCAGGCTGAATGCATGCTCTCCAAAAGAAACAAGAGGGAGATGGTTGATGTTTTGGCACATCGGCTGATTTCTGTGCATGGGCATTTGTAAGTTTGATATTACATCATTTCTGCCAAATAGTCTTGGTCTCTATTCCTTCTCCCTGCCCCATACCATAAAATAATGCTTGAAAGGGCCATTGCGTTGGTTGATTGACTCGGTTATATCATTCATTAATCATCAATGCAAATTGGTACCTGTGTATGTTAACTATATATTTGATACATTTTCTTTATAGTATAATCACATGCATTTTTTAAATGGTATCTATTAAATATGTATATTCATTTATACATGTATTTTTTTTCAATTTATTCTAATTTTAGGGGTGGGGGGTGGAGTGGCATACATGGAGGCAGCCATGTTCCTTTGATGTTATCTGAATACTCAAACAATGTATGAGTGGGGGCCCACCCCCACTCATACATTTCCCATTTTCATAATTCACACAACATTCTGTATATCAGTTTTACTTTGGTTTCACTGTATCATATAAATGCCCCTCCTCCCCCTTACAATTTGTACATGTAGGTAAGTATGTTGCAGCATATTGTTATATTCTCAGTATGAATATACAGCCTAGTATTCTCACTATTGGGATGCATAATACCATACCTTTTCTGTATTCAGATAACATCAAAGGAACATGGCTGCCTCCATTCACAGTTTGATTACTGATAAGTTACAAGCTGAAATTCATAAACATGGAAAATGCAGCGTGTTCAGTAAACAACAGTCATACCACTGTTGGCATGTCAGAATAATTTGTGTGATGTTTAAAATAAACAATGTGAACTTTCTTCTAGACCTCCATCATTTGTCAAGAAAGAAATGGCACATGGGATCATCAAGGCTTTTCCATTCTTAAAAGATCCAGATGGTATCACAGGATATTTAAGTTAATTTTAGTATTAAGACTTCAGTTTCGAGTAAAATGAATATCTTACATAAATATTTAGCCATGCTGTACGTCACTTTACTTGATACTGCAAACATGGCAAATTTTGAATTGTGATTTTTTAAATATTTTTTTTGCAATTTGTGCAGCTCAAGACTGCTGTGCAAATATTAAATGTACGGATATCATTGCGAATATAAATATGATTACACATATGAATTTTGCATGTGAGTAAACTCGCCATCGCAGTGATAGCCAGGCTAATACTTATCAGTGCTGTTATAACCCTTGGCGGTAACAGCCAGGGGGCAGCAGAGAAAAAAAAATAGAAATTGAATATAAAAACTGGATTTGTTACAGATTTAAAATATTTGTATCTCTTGCAAAGTAACAATATATGACGTTGTGTTAAAGCAATCATAGAGAAACGACTAATTAGAGTGTAAAGGACATGGTAATGATACATTTTGTCTAAAATCCCACCCTTACACAAGAAGAAAAAAAAAAAAGAGGGGAGCTAGTATCTGACTTGAGAATTACATGAAAGTAATGATTTTATTGCCTCATAAGGAAGCCTTCTACTGTCAGGGGAGTGCTAAATTGGGACCTGCAAGAGGTGCTCTTGAAGACCGTGTGAGTTATCTGAGAAGGCTGGCCTACCAAGAAGAAAGGGCTCAAGGAAGGAAGTCGCCCCCAAGGAAACGAAAGCGAAAGAATGAAGGAGAGGAAGCACAATCCTTACCAGGTATGAATACTCCTTTTTCCTCTAGAATGTATGCAAAGCCAAACCTTACCTAATGAACTGATAGGTAGGGAATATTTTCCCTAGATGTTGGAAGAAAAAAGGATATCAATGCTTAGTAATGAAATTCCCCTTATAGCATGTATAGCTGTGATTACACAATGCTAAACTTGGCATTAGGATTTCCCTTTGCATCAACAGTGGCTGTTTAGTGAGTCACACCATTTTTTATATCTTGACCGAAGAAATGTGTCACAGCAATAGAAAGTCTATCAAAGAGAGGCTGTGCACGTCTTGGCCTCAAGATTCTCCTCATAATTAATCTGGTTGTGTTGCACTTCATAATTTGAACATTTATAGTAGTTACTATTTCTTCATCAAGTGCTCCTTATTTTAGCTTCAACAGGTGAACAGAAGCCTTCTGCCTTGCAGACTGATGATCAGAATGGGAAAGCTTCACTCGAGCCGTCCAGCACTAAGGGGAAATGTGATGGGGAAATTCTAAAGGTAGGCTGTAGTACAGGGGCAATTTATACTTGATGCACATACACCATGAATATCTCCAACTTTACCCTCACATATTTTTTTTCGCTAATTTATATTTCTTTTTCTCCATTACCCATAAGGTAATGGGTTATGTTAGGCTCCTTATGTCTGGGGGAGGGGCCTCAGAGACCCACCCTATAGATCTCTGAAAAATTGAGAGGTTTATGTGCAACTATGCTCTGATGGAAGTCATGTGACTGTTCTTGCAAATTTATAAGCTATGAAGTAGCAAAGCTGAAATTGCAGCAGTTTACCTGTTGTGACATTGGGGCTGGGGTGGGGCTGTGAAGCACCTAAGTTTACTTGTGGTTTGATAAGGCATCTAGCCTGAAGGTTTAAAAAAAGAAAAGATCTTCCTGTCAAACATTTATCATATTACTGCATTGAATTTCCTAGCTGTAGAAAGTTGTACATCATGACCTGCCATGTGTTACAATTAGCTCATTTTTTTTTCAAAGATCCCACAATGTTTTCCAAGTTAGTAATACTATATTTCAATATTTCAAAACAACCAAATTCTTTATTTGTGCAGTGCTAGAAACCTACTGTATTAGAAATTGATCTGTGAATTGCTTTTTATTTATTTATCTTTTTTCATTATTATTATAATTTCATTTTTACTTTGGCCTGAAGGGTGATTGTTCTGTTCATTTTTTATGTTTTCATTTATTTATTTTTTAAATTCTAATAGTGATGCTTTCTTTTCCCGACATTTTTCATATTCATGCAATTTTTCCCTCTGATTTCGAACTCATTCTTGTAGATAAAGGAAAAATTTGACGAGAACTTCTCCAGCAAGGCATCGAAGATGGCCACAAGGTGGCCTGCATTGAGCCAACAAATTCTTCGCTTCTACCAAAGGACTAAAGATGAAGACTGCTGGAGTGGGTTGAAAAAAGGTAAGGAAAAAATTATATAGTGTTCAAATGACAACTGGTTATAATGTTTATGTGGCATGGAATGCCTTGTGATGTATAGACTTGTACAATTTATCCAAAGTTGCTAATCATTTGCATGTCAGAGAACTCTTAGTAAAAGCAAAGAAATTAACCATCGCTTTTTTCCTTGCAGTATTCTCTGTGTACACCTTCAACTTGTTCTCCCTCATCCTACCCTAATCCCCTGTTCACCTTCCCCATCTTTCCAGTAGATAAAACAGGAAAAACAAAGAGAACAGTCACATTTGAAGAATCAAGTGAGAAAATCTCTAATAATGAGAGAAGTTGAGTGGATAGGTGACTAAAAAATGTGGTTAGAATCGGAGAGTGCTAGCACCTGATTTTAATGGGCCTGTTGGGTGTCTTCTTTCATGTCATGCATACCCATGCTCTGTGTTCCATCTAGGAGTGTATAATTTTTAACATGTATTCAAACTTGTTTAAGGTTTTAAGCAAATGTCCTTTATAGACAGTATTTACGTAGGCCATGTGCATAATAAATGTATGTACATGTATGAAGGTTTGAGTTTTGTGCTTCTCTCACTTCAGGAAGGATTACTTGATAATGACATAGTTTGATAGGAGGGTTTTTGATAACCATATACTACTACAGTTATCTCAGTTAAGTTTAAGGTTAAAGGTCAGGATTTAAATGACTTTGCATAGTTTTGGCATTTCCTTGTATAAGTTTAGTTAGGAGTATTCATTAGCATCAAAGCATAGGATGGTTCAGGTTGTGAATTGGTGGTGTACAGATAAAGTCATTCAAAAGTAGGTCAGGAGTAACAAAATAGACAATAAATTTTAATGTTGCACATAATTATATCATCATTAACCTTAGTCAATTTAAAATGTTTCATTTCCTGTTTATCATAGAGCATGAGCAGCAAAATGCTGCTTTTTTCCTGCTCCCAGAGTTGTTCCCAGGAAGGAGGAAAGGCGGAGGTAGAGTGGCACAAGCAGAGAGTGGCTCATCATTTATTGATATGCAATGTGTAAGTAGTTCTTAAACAGTCATAATCAAGTGCTAATTTGGGGTACTTCTAAATATTGTGATAACTCTGAAATTTCTTAATTCTTTGGCACCATAATGCTCAATCCAGCAAATGTTATTTTTCTCTTCATAACACAAAGTAAAATGCTAGAATAGCAAGGTTTTTTGTGTTTTTTTCAGGCTCCTCGTAAAGAATGCTATATAGTCAAGATATATGATTGCATCAGAACTCCATACAGTTTTTATATCATTTTCATTTTGTCATTTGATAATGTTTCCTTCAATCTGTCAATTTTCAAGACGTTACTCCTTTGTTGTCATTTCATTTTCATTCTACGTTCTTAGGAGTCCACAAATCTAGGTTTCTACCTTCAGTCGATGAGAGGAGCAGACAGGCTACAGCCATATGTGTTGTGCCTTGGGGGGACAAAGTTGGAACCACAGCAGGTCTTCGCGGTCATCGAAGGAAAGCAGTTTCCAACTGGAACTCTCGCTGATGCGGTTGATCTGTGTTTCAAAGCCTGCTATGCATACAATCTCGAGTACCAGTCACATTGCTACGGAACTTGGGAATTCATTCAAAGCATTGTGTATGAAATGCCAGGCCAGGTAAAATGTCCAGTTGTGAGAGAATTCAGGGCTTTCCAGAAAACCCTTAATGACAAATAGACATTCCAAATAACCGAGAACATGATCACTTTAAGAGCCGTTCAGTAAACATTTTAAACTCATTGTGATCATTGCTATTTCAGACTAACTCATGACTTGCCCGGAATTCATGGGTGTCTAAAAGGTTGCTTAAAGGAAAGGACTTTATTTCATTACATGTATATTCTAATTACTTTTGTTTTCATTTAAGATATTAGAAAGGTGCAAGTTGTTAATAACATTTTCACATAAGAACCATAATAATCACTGTTATTTGATCATAGTCATTAGAATGAAGAAACATTGAACTAATCATTTTCAAATTATTTTGGTAATTTAGACGATTAGGAACTTGGTACAATGACATCTTGTGTCTACAAGTTGTTTGGAACACTGTCGGTCTAAAACTTCTTAGTTAAGATTGTTTTGATTTGATCATGGTTACTATTGGAGTGTAAAATGTGCCAGTAATCCATGAATCTCTAGAGACTATGTTTTAGGTCGCTGATAAAAATGAAAAAACAGTAATTAATCATATTCTAAATATAGGGGTTTTGTTTAAAACATTTGAAAGCTGCCATGTCACCTTGTTTTAACAGGTTGTTACTTGAAAATCTACAGTCTGAGAACCTTTCAATAATAATCTTGATCTCCAATTTGATCATTGCTAGTTCTGGAGTGTAAGATGTGACGGTAATTTGTGGCTCTGAAGAGGCTCTGTCCTTAATTAGAATGAAGAACCTTTTATCAATCATGTTCTATTGATTTTGTTGTTCATTTTTGACATTGAAAAGGTGCAATGGCACCTTGTTTCGACAGGTTGTTATAACGTTCAACCTTAGAACCTTTCAGCATTTGTAGAGTACTCAAATTTTGTCATTGCTATTTTTTAGAGTGTAAAGCACACCACACATACGATGCGACTGCAATCCAATTTTTGAAAAATTTACATTAGATATTGAAATTAAAACAAACAATCTTCCTGATTGAGGTTCTGAATAATAATGTGAATACTACAATCAAAATTTCAGGGCATTGTAAGCCTTCTATTTGGAGTAAAGGTCAAATTGGCTTCAAATCGTAGACAATCCCACGACTGATGTGACGTCACCAGGGTTCAGAGCCGATTTGTCCTTTTCTCCAAAGAAAGCTCGCGACCGCCCCAAAATTTCAGTTTTATTATTTATATGACTATTCAGAACCCCCATCATGTAGATTTTACATGTTTGAATGTTCAAATTCTATTGGAAATTCTTTAAAAATTGGATCTATTCAGATCGTATAGTGTGCCAAGAATGTATGGCTCTCTAGAGGCTTTCTTTGAAGTCCCCAATTACAAGGGGGAAAACAAAACTTAATCTTAATTCTTGGTTGCTTTATTTTGACCTATATTTTGCTGTTTAATGTAGATATTGGAAAAGCTACATAGGCATTGCCATTTGTTGAGAACATGTTTTCATTAGTAGATGGGAACTCTTATTTTATCATTGCCATTTTCAGACTGACTGTAACATATAGTGTGACATACCAATAGATGGCTCATGGCCTTCTAGAGAGCTCTGTGTGAATTCATTACAATGGAGGAACCTTTAATCAATCGTATTCTAATGTAATGATTTTGGTTGCTTTAATTAAGACACTGGAAAGGTGCAGTGTAAACTTGTTCCAAAAAAATTAAGTTTAGGAACCTTTCAGTAATCCTTGTGAACTCAATTTGATCATTGGTTTTCAAAGTTTATACTTTTAATCATAAGCCATGCCAAAAACTCCTGGCTCTCTTAGAGACTTGTTGGAAGTCTATCCTTAGAATGAGAGAACCTTCGATTAATCATATTCCAATGATTTTGGTTGTTCCTTTTTATACATTGGAAATGTATACAATGGCAGATATTGCTGTTATAGGTTGTTGAGATAATGTTCAATTCAGGCTCTAAGATATGCCAAGAATTCATGGCTCTTAAGGCTCTTTTTCAAATCCTAATTAAAATGAAAGTACATGTACCTTTAATTAATGATTTTCTAATTATTTTGATTGCTTTTATTTATACATTGGGAAGGTGTACAAGGGAAAGAAAGATCCAACAGTTGTTAACACTTAGTCTGATACTTGGATTGGTGGGGAGGGGGGGGGGGGGGGGGCAAACACCATAGGGGCACAAATTTATGAGGGGTTAAGACCTTTTGTTCAAATATGTCAATTGTCCTGAAAAATGCTGAAAAAAAAGTTTTCAGGTCTCGTCTCTGCATATTGATAAAATGTAGGAATGATAAAATATTTAAAATTTACTAATTACAGCTTGTAATGCATACATGTATGGCATGACAGAAAATCATTGCTCTGTATAGAGGGCTCTATGTAAAGTCTGAGCTCCCTTCAGTGCAACTATTTTGTTACTTTGATTGCCCTTCCCGAGAATTAAAAAGGTGGAATGCAGATATTCACCTCTGTTGTGAAACGTGATAAAAATTCAAGCTGAGATCATTTGAATTATTAAAGAGCCATGTGCATAATCATTATATGGAGACCATTTCATTGTTTTCTATTACATTCTACGGAACCTTTTGAAGAAATTTTTTGATTTCATGTTCCTTTTATAGAAGTAATTGATCATATTTCAGCTTTTGTGTTTTGCCATAAAAAGTTCAGATGCAACTTGGTAAATTATGTTTAGGTACAGTTTGTCTTTTCTACCTGATATTTTATTATCAAGGAACGTCATTTGTTAAAATAAAGACTGAACAATGTACAGTACTTTGTTTCTTTGTCAAATATTTGATTTATTTGTGCATGTGACACATTTTTCTTACATTATCATGATCATTATCATAATGGTTAAGGTGTATTACAGTGTATTTTATGTTTTCCATATATATGTATATATATATATATAATAATGAAAGAAATGTCGAGGAATGTTCGAGGAACATTTCTTACAATATATATATATATATATATATATATATATGGTTGGTTTCGAAAAATGATCTCCAAAGCTTTTAAGTTCTTATTTCCCACAACATATTCCATAATTTATGTTAAAATTTTATGTTTGGTAAAAATTGCACAAAAGTTCTGAAGTTTTTATCTAACATAGCATTTTACATAAAATTTGTGGAATTGTTTGTTAGGTAAAATTTACACATGAATTTGAATTACCTATATTTAACATGACATTTTACATAATTATCGAATATTTTGTTAGGTAAAATTTACACAAGTTCCTATTTAACAAAACATTTTACATAATTTTGGTAAAACATTTTGTTAAGTAATATTTACACCAAAAAAATGAAGTTCATATTTAACATAATGATTTCCATAATATTTGTGAAATTTACTTTCAGGTAAATTTTACAAAAAAGTTATGGAGTTCCTATTTAACATAATTTTTTACATAATTTTTGTAAAAATTTCTGTGTGTGTATATATATTTTAATTACAGAGAGATTTACATTATAAAATATGTTGGTTTCATATCAACTAAATAAGTATGTTCCCAGATAGTGGAGAAACTCCAGTGTCTTTGCTCAGGTGGGAGCCAGAGGTCAGTACTCCGACGGCTCCCCCTGAGCGGACATGAATGCCAGTGGCCGGTAATCCGGCGACACTCACGCCCTGAGTTCGGGGGCCAGTAGTCGGTAATCCGACGACCCCCCTCGCCGGGACTGCAAGTCTCGACTGTTGTTGTAAAGCCGAGCCCGGCCGCTGCCTGGCTAGCAAACAACGAGGTGCTTGTCCCTGTCCGAGACGACCCACTGTCCGCATTCTCTGACCGAGTCGACGGCTTCATGCCAGTACCCCCGGTAGCTAGTGTACTGCGTTTCATCGGAGATGAAGCCGTGACACTAGCTCCCGCCGTGTCAACCTGCACACTTGGGGGGCCGGTACGGGTAACAGGATTCAGAGGAGAAGAACTCATACTGATCCTAAAACAATCTTTAGTAAGCACTTGAAGATAAAGGTTATATTCATTTTTGTAGCATTTCTCGGAAATTAAACAAGCATGTTGACAATAGTGAAATCAGAAAGAATGATAGCCATTGTCTGTGTGTAAGACAGTTATACCACATGCAAATTTTAAGCTAATCTCATAAAGAGCAACAAATAACGTAGTAGTATTCTCAGTACAATTGCTTGGCCTTCATCTGTAGATACTTTTTTGGTTGTCCAATGTAGACTCTTTGGAGGATAGACATGATATAATTTTATGTAATATCAACCCATCCAATTCAGTGGCATTTTTTGTTCCTATTCTGTATTTAATATTTTACTGAATTGTTTTTGCAGATTCCTGGGACAAGGCCAATCGAAAGTGTAATAGGATAACTATGACATCGAACCCCAGTGAGACGGAGAAAGATGCTCCGAGAAAGAGACAAAGGAGGTAGTTTCACTGTTGATAATTTTATGTTGGGCTTACTCCATGAAATGGTCTTGTTGCTTGATTTAGTTAACATATATGATAAATGTATTGCAAAAGCCTTTATTTTGTTGTTGGTAAAATTAAATTTGCTATAAAATGAACATGCATACATGTAAATCTAACAAAATTGTGTTGAATATAGAAATTTGCATGACAAATTAAAAGAAACTCTTTTTCCACTTTTTTGTTTTCAACATGAAACCCAGGTTCGCGTATTGCAGATGTGTTGCGCGCTAGATCTAGACTGTACAAAATGCATTATACCTTGCGCGCATTTTGCTAGAATAATTGCGCGACAAGGTAACCACTTTGACGTCATTGTGGTTACCTAGCTGAAATTGGGACACAGCTGAGGGGTCAAAATATCCTGAAATCTTACCATATTTCGGGGATTTTCTGGCAACACGAATTAAAAAAAAAATTTAAGACAGATGATTTTCTTCTAATAAAATCATGATCTTTTAAATGAACTAACATTGTTTCAGCATTGGGAATTCTGTAGCTACCCGCAAAAAACTGGTAGGCCTAAGCCAAATGTTCTATGTAACATAATTGTGTGTGTTTATTCTTCTGTCCTTTCTCATCCATTTGAGTACATGGCCATGCGTTTTGAACTTGCCCCCTTTTGTGTTACGCCACCTAAATCTAAAATTCATGCATGCACCTATCAAACTTAAAACATGTAAACTCTATCCCTACAAAAGTATATATTTTCTAAAAGGAAATATCCTGAGGATTTCAAAATGATATTGGAATTAAGCCTAAGGTAGGGTGAAGTGGTAACACCTTATGTGGGAAAATATTCGATTTTTGAGGGCCCAAGTTTTTTTGTTTTTTTGTTTGGAGCCCTGTATCTTTCCTCCTTTTGCTCTGACCCTTGATTTCTCACCATTTTTGAATTGCTCATGGAATCTCCTTTCAGAAAATATATACTTATAGGGGGTTTCTTCATTTCTTCAAAAAATAAAAAATTAACCTTAATAACGCCAGAGTATTTTAATCATCTCATGGCCGGGGGAAAGGGCTGATTCCGACCACCCCCCCCCCCCCCACCCCTGAGATCTCGGCCGTGGAGAGACCAAATTTTCTGAAACTTGGCATGTAGTTATAATGAATAAGCCTACAAAGTTTCATACCTCTATCTCAAATACTTTTTGAGTTGTCTGCATTTATGTAATTGTCGGTTCACGTATCTCTATTTCTGTATTGAATTTGCTACACGTATAGTACAAAGTCAATGGGAAATTGTCATTTTGACCACGCATATCGTTGCGATATTTGAAGCTGCACGTTTCCTGATGGTCAAAACTTTACAAATTTGGTATTAAAAGATGAAAAGATGCGTAAGACTATGCTAAAGTCACAAAAGCTCGCGGTGCAAAAAAAATATCGTGTCGAATGTACAGGGAGGTGCGGAATCCCACAGACGTTGTGTGTACTGCTTCCCTCCCAACTCAACCAACTTCGCCATTTTGTATCCTATCACATGCAATGTCGCGATCTTAAGTGCTGATTAGCTCATGTTTACAGGTCTGATAGAGCTTGTATTCAGCTTTCAAATGATACCAATTTGGACCCTTCCGTTTAGCCAAGATATCATACATGTATGTTAAACAGAACAAAATTTGGAAAATCGTAACAAAACCACCCTTTTTGGGTGGCGAGTTCATAACACATTGTCACATATAGTTGAAGATAAAAAGCATACTTTGAATTTATACAAAAAAGTTTATGAATATGGTGTTGATTATGATCCAACTGCTCAGAAGTCAATAATTAATTTAATTAGTAATGATAATGCCGTAAAATAGCCTGACGATTCTATTCTTTGATCTTTTTCAGATTAGGATTATCAGCCTTGTTGGTGGCACAGACGCGATGGTTGTCAACAACACTTTGAAAACCATTGTAGGCCACAAAGTCAGCAAGACTTTTAATTTGATAGGGACATAGGGAAAGGAGTCCTTTGCAGTTTTGCAAAGTATAAACTCTGTCGTCAAAAGTAAGTCTACTTTGCTCTCAACCAAGATTTTTTTTTCATAAAGCCTTTTTATTTCCAATCATATATGACCCCTTTTCAGTTAACTTTTGCACATTCTTTTTGTTGTTGTTTTTTTGTTCCATGATATTTTTGAATGTTAACTCCGAGGACAAAAGATTTGTTTTTGTTACATGGAAATAACATTCAACCAAATTCATTATGCTGAAAAATAAGATATTTCTTCTACAATCTACTCCCATTATAACAGGTACAGATACAACAAGATTTCGTTATAACAAGGCAGTTCTCCTAGTCCCAATTTCAAACATGAGCACATGTCTGTATGTGTCTTTTTATTCATTACAACGAGATTTCACTATAACGAGGCAGTTGGCTTGGTCCCGAGCACCTAGTTATAACAGGAGTGGACAGAACCGGTAAAGGGATCTATGACATATACATATTGTACCGTATTTTGGTTTGAAACCTTGCAGTTTTGCAAAAAATAAGATGAAATGCGGCCTCTTATCATAGTAATCCCCACTCATGTTTCGCAGGTCCTCTCATCCGGGCGCGCGGCTTACCCAGTCAATCGCTTGGTAGCGACTAGCCATGGACGGCGGGGAATGTGTCTTCGGCAATGTAGGCCTACAGAGTATACGTGGTATGTAACTGTATACTGAGACTTCTCTCTCTCATAGACAGTCTGTTAACTAGTTCGTCAACTATATGAAGCTGTTTTCACAATGTACGGTTAAAGAATTAACAGATAATCTATGAAAGAGAGGAGTCTCAAGTATAAGTTAAATATCATGAGGTATACTCCGTATACAATCCTCGCCGTCCATGGCTTGCCCGCTACCAAGCGATCCACTGGACAAGCCGCAGGCCGGATGAGAGGACCTGCAATTTAATATCTTAGAACAAGTCAAAAATATATGTTAGATACGAATTGCTTGCAGATCTAGATTATTGCAAGATTAGGTGGAGGCATATAGGCGACATAGTCGTATTCATCTAGCTTGCTCTTTATTCACAATTTTATATGAATTTATGCCTATTTATGCAAGGAATTAAAAAAAATTCTTATAGATGTACAAGTAAAGGTCCTTATTCTCTTTATTTTTTTTGTAGACATACTTGATTCCTTTTTCGTCTCAATAATATAGTTTGGGATGTAGCATCACAAACTATAATACTGAGAAAAAAGTTTCAGAATTCATTACTGTATTGTTTTATGAATTTCTTATGCATTTTTTTTTTTATACCTTTATTCAGGTAAAAGAAAATGCAATGAATCCCATTATATATATATATATATAATTCATTAATACAGAGGGGGGGGGGGGGGGTCTGTTCTAACGGAGGAATGAAAGACACCACTGACAAGGAGATAGCAGGATGGAGTGGACGTTGGTTCACAAACGCAAGAGATAGGAAAGGGGACAGGAAGGCAAGGAGGCAGGAGGCAGGCAAGATTGCAGGGCCACAAACTGTGGAAGAGCCCAATATAGATTTAGAAGAAGCGATTATGGAAGAGGATATTGTTAAAGAAGCAATGGTGGAAGAGGCTCCAGCTGGAATCGAGTGAAGAAAGAAATATTACTTTTATCAATTCCTGCATTACTGACATGGCATTTTTGGTGTTATCTGAAAGAAAAATTAGTAAGTTGATCAGACACAACGGGAACTCATTGTCTCATACTTCCTTTTGTCATGGGAAGGTAGGAAACACAATTTTTAGCAGCTATTTGGAAACTGGTTGCTTCACAGGCAGGGGATTGTATTCCAACATAAGAAACATAATTTGCAGTTACTTTGGAAAAACTTCCCGTCTTAAATGGAAACTTTTGATGAATAATGTAACGGACAAGAAATCACACCACTTTGATCGTCAATTGGTAGAAAAATGATTAATCTCATTTTCTTGTGATGCAAGTGCCTTTCCTATTTGAATGTAAAAAGTGACTCTGTGACTATGTATCTTACTATAGAGACAAAAGAAACACATTTATATAATGGCAACACTTACTTGTTCATGTACATGTACTACATTTTAGTGTAATTTTATTTTTGAAAAAAAGATCACATTTTGATATGATTATTGAGCAAGTGAAAATGTCAATTTCCAAACTTTACTTGCCTAAAATAATGCCCGTGACTTGAGGAGCTTCACATTTTACTTGGAGAGTAAAACTTTCATTCCCAGCAAGTAACTTAAAAGAGTTTTGATTTCACTTGCCCAACGTGGATTTTACTTGCCTCAGGAAGTGGGCAAATGCAAATGTCGAGCACTGCCATAAATGACTTTTGACAAATTACAGTACTGTCATTTCATTCTCTCTCTCTCTCTCTCTCTCTCTTTTTGTAATATATACAGGGTAGTAATTATACTGAACAACTCACAGAAAAAAATTCCATAACTCATTCTTATTTTCATCTCAAAACAGCTTTCTGACCCAAAGGTGTATTTTTTCTGTTTTCACTTCACATTTGTTATTAGGTTGTACATTCTACTCCCGTTATAACGAGCACAGATACGAGATTTTGTTACCACAAGGTGATTCTCCTGGTTTCAATATGTACAAAGGTACATGTATGTGTTCATGTTCTGTATAACTAGATTTTGTTACAGCGAGATAATTTGCTTGGTCCCAAGCACCTCGTTATAAAGGGAGTGGACTGTACAATGTTAATATACTTTAAAGGGGAAGTTCACCCTGAAGATTACTTGAGTTTAAAAAATGCGGAAAAAATAAAGAAAAATATTGGAGAAGGTTTGATGAAAATCGGTCAAATAATAAAAGAGTTATGAGTATTTAAAATTTTGGATTCGTGACGTCACATGCGAGCAGCTGCCCATTGGTCATGTAATAAATATTCCATATATTCGCATTTTTTTTTACGTTCCACGATAAATTAATATTGTTTCTTTTCAGAATCTAGTATTGAATAACATTTCTGACAATATATCAAATGCACAGACGAAAATATTCTAAATTTTCTGAGAAAACTGTATTTTATGGAATATTTATCACATTACATAATGGAGGAGCTGCTCGCATGTGACGTCACAAAATCAAAACTTCAAAGGTCCATAACTCCGCTATTCTTTAACGGATTTTGTCCAAACTTTCGCCAATATTTTTCTTTATTTTTTCTGCAGTTTTTAAACTCAAGTAATCTTCGGGGTGAACTTCCCCTCAAAAAGTGACTATTTTTTTCTGAAGGGGGTTAGTTCCATTTCAGATAGTTTCTCCAAGAAGTTAAGTTCCAAAATTGGCCAATCATAATACATGATTTCTCATGTTGAATCGGTCTCATGAGAACAAACTTTGTATAAAGTATCAACTTATGGAGAAAATTGGTTAACTTTTTTTTTTTTTTCAAGTAGACATATGCCAATGGCAAAAATGCACAAATTGATACATTCCTGACCGATACCCTGCATTTTTATGCCTCTGTCCACCGTAGGTGGTTGCCGGAGTCACCGGATGAGATGTCCGTTCGGATGAGATGTCTCCACGGACACCTCATCTGGATCGGAATCAGGACCATATGTCCTGGGGACATCTCACCCTGATTTGCCCGCAAAATAGATCGTACGGAACAAACGTCCACGTACGGACTCGTTGTCCCCATTACTTTCACACTGCATGCATCGTGACGCGACGGAGCAAAAGTTTGACTTAGCACGTATACCGTCGCGCTCGCGCGGAAACTTAACAAGTTTAACAGCCACACGTGGAATTTGTGATCGGTAAGAATTTTTTTTGGTCTTTGTTTGCCTTTTTTCCCTGTTACTTGCTTTGCGCTTAGTCAGCAATAGCCTGACCCTAACGTTAAATCCTAACAGTTAACCCTAGTATTTGTAGTAACGTTAAAAATAAAACTCTAGTCACAGGGGAACATTTGTATGTTGTTTGTCTGTGTAAATTCAAGTGGCTGTCGACCTAACGTACATGTAGATCTATATAGCCTAAGACATGCCATATAGGGTACATGTATATGTAGTTGACAGTACTGGCGTAGGGGTCTACTGATGGGGGAGGGGGAGGGGGGCAAATACAATTCAAATATGGTTTAGAACCTATGTTCTTGTTGCTGAAATGACATGAATTTCAGGTCTTTTTCTTCCCCCCCCCCGGTGTCAGACACCCATGTATAGCCATAGTCAGGACTCTGACATCTGGACATTTCGTACTAAGTTCTGCGTGGTGTCCTCTTGACAGTCTTGTTAATTTAATTTACGTAGATCTACATGTAAGTTAGGCCTAGCCCACTCACACTTATGCGAGGTTATTGGAGATACATGATAAGCTTGTTATGCCTACGGTACTGCATAGACTAGTACTTATTACGTGACTGTGAGGGGGAGGGGGTCAAATAAAATTCAAATCTATGGTTTATTTCTAATGACAAATTTGATACTAACTTTTTAGTGATTTACAAATGTTGCTGAAATGACATGAATTTCAGGTCTTCCCCCCCCCCCCCCCCCGGTGTCAGACACCCATGCATGGGATTCTGACACATTTCATACTAAGTTCGGCGCGGTGTCCTCTTGTTAATTTACGTACATGTAGGCCTAGCCCCACATGTACAAGCTTATCTGAAGATAAGCTTTATCAGTGTGAATAGGCTTCAATAGCTTTTGTGTGTATCAGCGGGCGTTTTTCCTTGCTAGATCATTTGTACATGAGGGGAAAATAATTATTTAAAATTTCACTTTCAACTCTGAATCCCCAAATTTGTGGTACAGTAATGATGAAGAGTTCCTGAATCAGGTAATCTAGCAAATTTAAGGAAATTGAATCTTGCTTAGCCTTAGAGCAATTTTGTTGTCTGTTTTTGACTGCTGCAACAGTGAATGTTGGACGCAGTCCCACATACTATAGTATGGGCCTATGAGTGGCCTAGCCCCAGCCCCATGCATGGCCTAGGGCCTAGGCCTAGCCCACTTAATACATGATAGCAATAAATTTCAGAAATAAATGCAAGTTGGATTCCCGAAGTGTCGTATATAATTAGAACCTAGATTCTACAATAAAGCCAAAATTGACATAATTTTATGAGAATGTTTTTGTTATAGAAATTCTTTACTTTTGTAGTTCATCTCATCATCTACAATCGCAGTGCTATACCCAAAGCATTTAAATACAACTAGGCCTAATCTATACCATTTTGATTTTTGCGTAAATATATGTGTGGTAAGTGGTCAGTGCATTCATGACTACTTAACTGTCTGTACAGTTATGAGTTATGTTTGATTATTTTATGAAATTAAATCTTGTTCTTTTTGTTTTAATTCCTCATTCATTTCAGATGAATACAGAATTTGCGGAGTTAACTGAGGCTCTGGTTGGGTACCTCACTAATGGGGGGTACCCACCATCCTTTTCGAACAACCAGAGGAGGAGTCTCCGGCGGAAGGCAAAAAACTTTAGTACAAGAGAGCACAAGCTCTACTTTAAGAAGCTTGAGGTGATCGTGGAAGAGGGGGAGAGGAGGAAGATTCTTGCGATCGCCCACAGCTCAGGTACAAAATATACTTGGCGTAAAGAGAAGAAAAATGCAAATGACTTGACAGTTTTCACTAGGATATTGTGTCACAATGTGACCAATATTTAACACCTGGCAGGTGTATAGTGTAAGATTTGTTGGCGTATGATTTTCTTGTGTATACTTACATCATTAAAAGTTTCAAAATTAAAAATTAATTATGATTATTTTTTAATGTGAAAATATAAATGCTTAAGTATAGAATTCAAGTAGGTACCCAACTCTATGAGTGTGTAGATCTGAACAAAAATTTCTTTAAACAATGATTGACAAGGAGCGTGTTTCTACTGAACGATAAAAGTTTGAGGTGAAGCGAGGTGATGTGCGGTGATGCGGGTAACACCTCAAATTTTTCCTAAGTAGAAACACATCGGGAAGTGTGAGGTGATCCGTCGTCCACCTCTCTAGGTGGTCGATGCGAGGTAATGCGAGGGAAGATTTTCAGTAGAAACAGAACAGGTAACGAAATGTGCGGTGTGCCGGAAGTCTCGAATTCTTACCTGGATATAAGGCAGTGCGCGCGCGACCTGACCTGTGACCTTATGATTAGTGACTTCCTGGTTCACCGCTTTTTGCAAGTTCCCTCCCATTACCCCACATCACCGCATATTTTTTATTGCTCAGTTCAAGTAGTAGTAACATACGAGGTGATGTGGGTGACAAAATGCGAGGTAATATGAGGTGTCCAGTAGAAACATGCTCAAGGTCTTTTTGATTTTGGCATTCTTCCCAGCATACATGTAGCTGCACAGAAAGTAGGTAAATGCAGAACTTTAAGTTACAGGTCTGTCTGCTTTAAGAAATGTTTGATATTGCTGATTCATGTTGCTGATTCATGTTGTGTGTAGATCAATGTGCTAATGTGCAACAAAATTATGAGTCACCAGTTTGCAGTTTAATATATTATGATCATGATTATTATTTGCTTATTTCATGTAGGACACTTTGGACGTGATAAAATGATTTCGAAAGTGTGCAGCCGATTCTACTGGCCAAAAATGACTCTTGACATACGGAATTATGTCAAGAGTTGTGACAAGTGCCAAAGATTAGCTCCGTCCATCAAGAAGGATCAGCCACAGCTTCACCCTATCACAAGCTCCAGAGTTTGGGAGAAGGTGAGTAATTACATATATATCAGGTCTAAAGAATCAAAGATGAACTTTGATTGCATTCACTTTTGAAACATATATAAAGGTTAAAGGTCAGTTGTACAAATTTACCTGCAAGTAAATGCCTACATCGGGGACATCTCACAGTTTGAATTCCCATGCTTGTTTTTGCAGTACCCTGGAAGGTCCCCATGTGCCCAAACCATGTGCTCTTGTTTGGGAATAAGGCCTTCTTCTTCTATACTGAAATGAATGGTCAATTTGCTGTCAAAACCTTTGTGTTCTATGCTGTTTTTTCATCAGTCTAAGGATGATTATATACACCTGAAACATCATAGTTTCTTTTCAATCAATCAACTGCAATGTTGAACAGTGCCTTCAATTAAAGGTGAATAGTAATAATAAAAAGATAAAGTAATTTTTGATTTTTTTAATTCTTTTTTTGTTTATCATTCAGACTGGAAGAATGGAGTATATCACAGTAAGATATGTTTTAATTCACTACATTTATATTCAGAAATTAACCTGCTGCGAATTAAACTTACAGAATTACCAATTATTAACCTTGTGACAAACCTTGTGACTTCACTTTGAAAGTTTTCAGGGCCATCTTCAGATGCATGTCAGGTACCACCTTATCGGCCAGAAAGAAGTGTGGGGATGGCAGTTAAGTTTTATTGTGGTTCAGAAAAAACTTAACAAAAGTTAGTGTGACTCATAGCACAATTAGATAAGAATCCACTATAAGCATTGCAGATTTTAGGATAAAGACACATTTTCCTTACATTTTCTTTTAAAATATCCAACAGTACCAGATACCGTATTGATGTACTCCATCCAGAAGCTATCGAGTGCTTGATGCAGTTGGTATGTACTTAAATTCTGATGAGCTTAATTTTTTTTTCCTTGGAACATTCACTTGGCACTTTGTTTCAGATACGAATGAAAATTGCAAAATTTGATGTAAAAATTGCCAATTTGTACATGATTATATATTTTGTAATGTGTTGCTAACTTACAGATTTTAGTGATTAGTTACAATAAAAGTGCTCTTATTTGAGAATGGTGCAATGTACTGCATTAGAAATGGACTTAAATTTTTCAGTGAATTTGGATCTTTCTTCTGATGTATAATGTGTAATTCCCAGCATTCTCGATCAAGAGATACTGCAAAAGTGTCACTAAAAGGAGACACTGGACTGCTGTGGGTTAATTGATATCTGTCCCTTTTTCTCCTATATGGTACTTGTCTTATTGACAACCAGAAAGTTTAGTGGACGAACTAATGCCCATCAAACCCTAGTGTTCTTTTTGCAGTAACTGAATATATGATGTGAAGCCTCTGTTTATGTCTTTTAAGTGAAAAAAGTAGCATGCAAATAAAAATGTACATTACATTAATTATTTCATGTTCATGGTTTGGTCCATTCCGATGCAGATGGAATGCGAAGAAGGACGATGATTGATTGGTTGGTTGTTTTACCCGACTGCAAAGAAAGCATGTGAATGCTTGTGAGAAAGCAACCAGGAAACCGACATTGAGGATGAATTGATACCTAATCAAAGGGCATTAGCGCATCCACTTAGTTTAGAACCAGGGTACTCCCAGTTACGAGACCACTGCTCTACCACTGAGCCACAACGCCTCCTCCAATGATGGGACATGAAACTTCCTCAACTTCTCCTTTGTGACTGTTTGGTGCTGGCCATTTGTGTGTCCATCTGATCCTGACCTGATCCTGATGTGAACTTAATAAAAACTTATGTGGAGTTGAACATTCCTTTTTTATTAATATTATGCTGTTGCACCAAAGGTGCTGGAGGCATTATGTTTTGGGGCCTCATTCCATCTGTCCGCACTTTGACGTTAACGTGATAATTTCTAAAGCATAGTTTTTCCTGCTCATTTTAAAACTTTTTCTATTCAAGTTCATCTATTTCATCCCGACAAGGCTGAAATTCACAAATATGAAAGTGGATCTCGTCATTTTTAGCTCATATGACCTCTAGGCCTGATGAGCTCATGCCGCGGCCATGCGTCCATCCGCAATTTTCATAATGCTTCTACCTCATTATACCTCCGCCCACCAAAGGTGTGTACCGGAGGTGTCATGTTTTCGGGTTGTCCATCCATAACTTGATAACTTGAGAACCATTTCACAGATCAACTTCAGACTTGGCTCATGTATGCCTATTGCAGTGGCAAATGATCTAATTAGATTTTGGGGTCACGAGTTCAAAGGTCATGGAGGTCATTGTATACATGAAAATGGCTTGTTCTCGCGATAACTTAAGAATTATTTAATGGAAAAAACTTCAGACGTAGCTCGATGTATGCCTATTGCATTGACAATGATCTGATTAGATTTAGGGGTCACGAGGTCAAAGGTCAAAGGTTGTGGAGGTCATTGTAATGTCTTGTTCTTGTGATAACTTAATTATTTAACGGATCAACTTCAGAATTGGCTGATGTATGCCTATTGCAGTGACAATGATCTGAGTAGATTTGGGGGTCACGAGGTCAAAGGTTGTGGAGGTCATTGTATGATGGCTTGTTATTGCGATAACTTACCATTTGATGAATCATTTTCAGACTTGGCTCATGTTTGTATATTGGAGTGACAATGATCTGAGTAGATTTAGGGGTCTTGAAAAAAATTTTAAAAGGCAACATGAATGTGCCATATATTTCTGATCTGGCAATTGCGGAGGCATAAATGTCGACCGCACGCGGTCGAGGATTCATCTAGTTTTTGGTCCAATTTTGATTCTGATTGTTTTAAGTGCTAGGAACAGGGATTAAAATTCTAAACATAATTTGGAAATTCATTGATTATGCTAATTTATACAAATTTATTCCAAATAAGAAAAAACTCGGCTACTTTGCATTGTAGTCTTAATTCAGGCTTCAACAGCGAAGCTGTGACTTTAAACAAAATTTTGAAATGACAAAAAGATGCCAAAAATTTTTAGGGGGGCAGAACATATGGCATATGGGGCATAATTTCTGAATAGTTGTGAGCTACTTTTTTAATGAAAATGTAATTTTGTCATTGATCAGGACACATATCCAGGAGGTATTTTCATTCCCCTCCCCCCTTTTTTTGGCGTGGAACTTTTGGGGGGCTACTGCCTTCTGAGTCCCCCACCAGTACGCCAATGATGTATACAGTGTATCATATATATATATATATGCTTATTCATATTTGAAGTTCATCTGTAATGGCATAATGGGGGAACATGACATATATTTAGTAGACAATAAAAACGTAATTTGCACTTGATGTAGAAATTATTGGACCACACAATTTTGAAAGATGAAACTTTACAGATAAAAAGAACTGGAAATGTGCTTATCTTGTTCTCAGTCTCTATTTCCAGCAGAGATTTTTCTTTGTCACTAAAAATAGGGGGAGGGGTGGGGTGATTGTACACACCCCGCTGTATACACCCCTGTCAGGTAGGGATCCCATTTTGATCCATCTAAAAGAGTAGAATACACGTAGTTCACAATACTGGTCACATGTATAAAATAAAATTTAGGCACGATATGTTTCATGTATTAAAAGGGTAGACATATTGAAATTGTGTCAAACTCTTATGGAAAAGACGTAAAGTACCATTTCCCATTTTTTGTTTTCTGTATACATGTTTTTAGCTTGCCCTAACGATAACAGAATAACTACCATAACAACATTTTTATACCCCTGCCAAATGAAGTTTGAAGAGGGATGTATAGGAATATGCGCACGGTCGGTCCGTTACAAATCTTGCGGATCGAACTACTCCCTCATTTTTTAAGAAATATGTTCATGAAATTTGGCACACACATTGGTCTTGGGAAGAAGATGTGCGAGACATATTTTTTGAATGTGTTGGAAACAGTGTTTTTCTTGTTATACCAGATAATATGTCTTGAAATAAACTTTTCATGTATTGAATTACAATACTTTACGATATTTTTGTTTGTGTATTTTTTTTATTACTCATTGTTACAGTGGCGGATCCAGGAATTTGAAATAGGGGGGGGGGGGGCGCCAGCGCCGAGGGAGCAGAGCGACCGAGCAGGGGAGGACTTTAAAAAAAAATCATGTGCAAAAGTCGCATTAAAAAAAAAAAAAAAAAAATTATAGGGGGCGCGCGGCCCTTGCGCCCCCGCCTGGATCCGCCACTGTTGTTATTGTCTTTATTTTGCTATTATTTTCAGGGTGAGGAGGGGAGGGAGCAAGAGAGGGAAAATGATGAAATGTGAAATACATGTACACATCTGTATTATTGTCTCAGTAGAATTATGTTCTCTCTGGCCTCTTTTTTTTCATTGTGTGTTATAAATTACATGCAATATTTATGGCATAATTTTTTAATCTTGATGCAAAATCATCTTTTCTAAAAAGTATATAGAATATGTTATGGCAATGATATTCAGGCACTTAGCCAAGGGGGGGGGGCACGTAAATAAAGAAAAAAAACTGATAAGAATGAATAAAGATGTAAAGATGAAAAGAAAGAAAAACAAACTGATGAAAATGAGTAAGAATGTAGAGGTGAAAAGAAAGCAAAGATGAGAATGAATAAAGATGTCAAGATGAAAAGAGAGAAAAAAAAAATGATGAAAATACGTAAATAAAGATGTAAAGGTATAAAGAAAGATAAACACTGATTAAAAAATTATATAATAAAGATGTAAAGATGAACAGAAAGTATAAAAAACAAATCTGTACCTACATTTATTACATGACAGTTATGAACATAATTGAGAAAACATGCAAAATGCAATGGATTAAAATACACCCTAAACATACATGTATTTCCAAAATAAGAACGCTGATAAAAAACAAACTTATGAGATAGAAACACATATATGCGCATACAAAGATGGAAACAAATGAACAAAATAATACATCATTAAATTAAATTCCCCCAAATGAAACTGGTTGCCCAAGCCACCTTATCGGCCAAAGTTGTTTGTTAATTTGAATGCACAAATCCTGAAATTCACTGCACGAAATATTAAATAGTGCGTACATTCACAAATTTGTAAGCCCAGGCCCGTAACTAGGATTTTTTCAAGGGGGGGGGGGTTCCACATTGCAAATAGTGGACCTTTCTGAGGGAGCGAAGCGGCCGAGTAGGGGTGGCGGGTGGGGGGTCAGGGGCGTGCCCCTCGAGGGCTTGAGCCAAGTCAGAATTATTTGATAGGGGGTGGGTCAAATGTGAAGCCTGAACATATTATACTACCACTGTGTAAGATTCCAAATACTGCGAGCAAGCAAAGCGAGCGAAAGAAAAATAAAAAATGTACTTTTAAATTGCAAAAAAAAATTAATTAGTCACCAATAGGTGAAGTGTAAAGCTATATCTCCGGTCATATTGTTGGCGGGAATCATTCATATTAATAAAGTTTTTAGGAAGTGAAGCGAACGGGGTGGGGGGGCACTTTGCTGTTGTTCTTTTATAGAAAGGTAACCCTAATATCTGGGCTCCATGACGATAGGGCAGTGATGTGCCCGAAAATTGTCATAACATTGAATATCATGGACCTCGCTGCATGAAATTCATTTATAAAGTTTGCGAGCGAGCGAAGCGAATGAGGAAAAGCACATTCCAATATAGAAAGTGGAACTAACAAGCATTCGGGTGCCATGGGGATAGGGCAGTAACGTGCCTGAATACAATAACATCATATGAAAAAAGTCTTTGACCTCGCTGCCTGAAACTCCCATTTCTAAGACATGTTTAAAAAAAGTATATGAGCCGCCATCAAGACGCATATGTGTGGAAGCATTAGATTATCATCTTTTATATCAGGGTCATGACAATTGCTCAGCTCCTCCTCGACCCCCCCCCCCCCCCCCACACACACACACACACACACGCACATACCCGCGCACGCAGCACGTACACACTAGCTAGTACACAAACGACTGTAGTACCTACCAACGGTAGTACTATACAGTCAACGGAGTTCAAACCCAACTCCTCTCTGAGCCCCCCCCCCCCCCCACAGTCATGCACGCGGCATGAAGCACACACTAGCTAGACACATCAATATAAAAAATGCGCCAAAGTCTATGGGATAAATTGCATCGAGCATCGCACTGAATACACGGTGTGAGCTCGCGCGAATTTATACGCAAGAAATGGGGACAGCTGGTCCGTATATGGGACACATGGTCCTGATTCCGATCCGGATGAGGTGTCCGTGGAGACACGTCATCCGAACGGACATCTCATCTGGTGACAGCGGAGGCATTATGTTTTCGGGTCGTCCGTCCGTCCTGTTTTCATTCTCGCGATAACTAAAGAACCGTTTATGAATCAACTTCAAACTTGGTCCAAGTATGCAGATAGGAGTGACGATGATCTGATTAGTTTGGGGGTATCAAGGTCAAAGGTCACAGAGGTCATTATATATATATAGATATTGAAATATCTCGTTCTTGTGATAACTGAAGAACCGTTTGAGGGATCAACTTCAAACTTGGTTTATGTATATGCATATTGGAGGGACAATGACCTGATTAGATTTTTGGGTGACGAGGTCAAAGGTCACAGAGGTCATATATACCTGAAAATATCTCGTTCTCGTGATAACTAGAGAACCATTTGAGGCTTTAACTTCAAACTCGGGTCATGTATGCACATGGGAATGACGATCTGAGTAGATTTTGAGGTCACAAGGTGAAAGGTCACAGAGGTCATTATTTGAAAAATTTTAGAAGTTAGGTGTGTAATATATTTCTGATCTGGCAATGGCGGAGGCATAAATTTCGACTGCATGCAGTCGAGAATCCATCTAGATTTTTTAGAAATATGCCAATGGCAAAAATGCACGAATTAATACATTCCTGACGGACACCCTGCATTTTTTTTTTCACGCATTGAATATTTATTACGAATGTGGGGTTAAATGGTCAGGGAAAATGTACAGTAGTTGATAACTGTTTGGTTACTCTTTTTGTTAGGTTGGTCTTCATGAATTTTCATGTTGATTTTAATTCTTGATTGCGACAACAAAAATACAAAATTACCCTAAAACAATTCTTTTCTTTGGCAAAAGATAGTATGGGTATCCATAATATCTCAAAGAAAAAAAGATGTTGGAGGATTACGAGTGCACTTCATATCGAAATTAGGCAGCCATATTTGACAATGTTCTGCTTAGCAAGACGCAGATGGCAGCAGAGAGGAACAGTTGTGGCCGATCACCTGATCTAGTGCCCACATTTATTTTCCTCTCTGCTGCCAACTGCGGTCTTGCTAAGCAGAACAATGTCAAATATGGCTGCCTAATCTCGATAAGAAGTGCACTCGTAATCCTCCAATATCTTTTTTTCTTTGAGATATTATGGATACCCATACTATTTTTTGCCAAAGAAAAGATTTGTTTTACGGTAATTTTGAATTTTTGTTGTCGCTTACGTGGTATTTCTAGTTGTTTTCAAGCTTACTTTGACACGATAACGTCAGTTATATTCGACCCTCGTCTGTGTGTATTACGGTATATGGCTGTATTCGAGCGCACTGAGCACCGGTGACTCCCATTCTGACTTCATTTCTGAACGCGCACGGTACCACCTAGCTTGAATCTTCCTCGCAGCTCTTATTTTTTTTTGAGTCATGAAAAAACCTATCGTCGTCTGAAATGATTTCCATTTATTACTGCAGCAAATATAATTGGATTACATTGAAATGCAGTTTGTGAATTGCATGTTTAAAATTCTAAAATGCAATATATTAGTGTTAGAATTATTTTGGAAATACCCGAAATCCGAAAATGCAAACCCGGGTTTCAGCATGACGGGCGAAGTTCAAATCCTCATTCTGTTCATGGTGTTCGACGAGGAAGCATCTCCTGTCGAGGAAATATGGGACCAAAAGGGAAGTCAATTAAAGGGAAGAGAGTGAAGGGGAAGAAACCCGACAAAATATACAAAAATTTGTAAGATCTTCTTACGACAGACATGAGAGTGCCGTGAGTTGCACGTATGACCATTTTGCGACAACAAAAATCGTAAAATGGCCATAAGTCTGATGAAAGAATAACTCAAGGCATTCTTACGAAAAACGTACAAACTCTAGGGCCATTGTATAACAGAAAATCACTTCGTTTCTCAAGAAGATCTTAAGTTGTTCTTGCAAATTAAACAGTGCTCGTAAGAATTTCGTAAGAAGGCTGTAAGAATCTATGCCCCATCTACGAATCTCTACAAATTCCGGAATTCGTACGAACAGTGAGATTCGTACGATCGCATCATTCGTACGAACCTTTGTGACCGTAGTTTCAAAGAAAAGGAAATGGACACCATGTGCATTGAACCCAGATGTGTATAACCAGGTCTTTACTGCACTTCAAATGTGTCACCATGGAGCCACCAAGGCATTCAAAGAGAAAGATAAAGAATGGTACAAATTTGGCCGCCTCCTTCGCAGTGGCCTGCGATGCAAGTCAGAACTGTCCACAGCCCAGTTTCACAGAATTTGGAAGATTGTCTAGTCCTCCCTGGAAACAACTCATTCCGGATTATCATAAAGACTGATGAAGTTGACCCCATTTTATCACAGTTTTATCTTGTGACAATTTGGGATGGTGCAGGGAAATTAAGCTGGAGGATACAGAAAATATTCATTGGTCTTAATGAGCAAAACATATAGAAATGGCTCAACAAAAGACAGTCCGTACAACGAAACAAACCAGTGTTTACCAACTATGCCTCATTAATACCCGTTGAAGCAAGCTCGGTGATGGAAAGAAATCAGATTGATTTGGTGGACCTGCGAAGCCTTGCAGACAAATGTTTTGGTGTGAAGTACAACTATGTATTGAGCATACTAGACGTTTTTAGTGGATACCTTTTTTTAAGCCTTTGCAAACAGTCATCTGAAGAAATAGCCCATATATTGGAAACCCTCTACAACAACATAGGACCCCAACGAATTCTACAATCAGACCAGGGAACTGAATTTAAGGGTGCAGTCCAGATACTGATGAGCTGACTTGGTAATTCACAGTCCCCCATAGACTGACAATGGAAGAAAAGTCTAAAGTAAACGTTTGACAAACGTGTTGAATATTAAAGAATGCATCCTTTGTCCTTGGCTGTATAGAACAGTAGGGTAATAGTAGGTCTAGTTCTGTAGATTCCAGATCTAGACTTCTACACTAACTACAGTGGACAATACACTCATCTAAAGTAGATATGAAATAAGCATGTACACATGTAGATCTTTCGGGGTCCACTCGCTATTCATAAGGACTGCTTTTCATAGAAAACTACTATTCATAAGGACCGCTTTTCATAGAAAACTGCTATACATTTAACACATGTTATGAATACCGGTCCATTTAACCCTATACCGTAAAATTGGTCGCCACTTCTACAGCTTTTGTCCACTTAACCCAAATTTGGTGACTTTTCCTAGAATCTTATTGCGGACATTGTGATACCATAACGATGTCCATTTACGCCCAAATTTGGTGACTTTCCTAGAATCTTATTTCGGACATTGTGATACCATAACAATGCTATTGTATTTTTCCTGTTGCCATGGCAACCATAAAACAAATTTAAAGGCATGTTTGTCAATTTTTTGAATATTTTCAGTTTTTTTGATTGATTTCTCTAGGTTCTGTTATGCATGATGACGAAGAAACCTATTTTTTCTTCAATTTCAGAAAATGAAATCGACAAGGAAGCACTGGGGCTACTGGCAGTGGATGATTCAACACTAAAGGAGCTCATTCCTATCCCCGCATGGCGTTTAAAGCTTAAGAGTTGTTTGAGCACGCTCCTTCAGGTGTTTAATCCATAGTATTCAAACAATTATTAATCATACAAATGTACTTGATTGAAACATGGGTTACATATGCCCCAAATGTGGACGTGTAGTATATAGAGATACTGCAAAATTACTTTGGCATCTCAGGAATTTTCATAACTGTATAGAGGGACATAACTTCACAGAAAATATAGTATGTGGCCAGGACGCGAATTTTTTTTTCCTGAACCTTTGGGGCTTCATTATATGAATATTCATGACTTTCGTCTTCGGAGTGTGAGTACGCATGCGCGTGGACTAACTTTTTTTTGCGGTGAGGATTCTGCTGAGGAAAGAGGACAGGCGAGATGGCGATTTCCGAAGTTTCTTCTGTGCAGGTACATAGTCATATCGATAGATAAAACTAGCTTGACTAATTTTTTCTTTATAGTCCAGCATATTATGCAATGTGCTTATTATGCGTATACTTTTGGCATGTTTGGAACAGAAATAATCTATTATATCGTGTGTATTCCGTGGGAATTAGTAACTGATCACCGTGACCGAGTTTTGACTGTGAATGTGAGTGTGACTGTGTGTGGCTTGACTGAGACTGAGTGAGAGTGACACTCACACTGTAACTATACACTGTAGTGTTAGACCATGACTGATAAGTGATAGGTCCAAAAATCATTGATTGTAGGTCGTTGACACTGGCAGTCTATAGTATAAACAGTTTTACTGTACATCGCTTGTCGTAGGTCATAGACAACAGCTCTCAATAAACAAAGTTTACATATTTGGTCGTATTTTGCACTTTTTCCCAGGCAGTAATTTCCCAGCCAGCAAGGTCCGGCGGCCCGCAGGTACTATGGCGGTGGCTACCGGTGGCTACAGGTGGCAGCTGTTTGCCGCTCCTGTGCCGCTGCAGCCACTGGTGGCCCACCGACATTGTCGCGCCTGGTATACGAAGCAAACTCGAACAAGCGGGCCACCTCCGGGCCGGCGGTTGTAATACGATTATGTGGATTTTACATGGATCGTACGTGATTTTGATGAGAATTCGTTTGTTTTTCACTATTTTTGTTTGTTTTTCACTATTTCGAACGATTCCGTCAAAATATAAGAAATCGAAATGAATGAAATTACCCATATGTCACGCAATCACAAATGACTGGTGGCCCGCTGGTGAGCCATGATCCGGTTACCGGTTAATTAATTTTACGCGCGCGTTACGTACGTTAACGTTGGCGCGTATTATGGCATTGCCTATTTTTCGTGTGCACGAATTAATCCCTATTGTTAAAAAATCTTTTTCTACAATTTAATCGCCTTATTTCACAAAAAAAGCTACGACTACAATTTTGAAATATTTTTTTTATAATAATTACACTTTTATTTACAAAATATTTGCTGCCCCTTTTGTAGACTGAGTTGTGGGTTAGCTCTGCTTTCTGAATCTTCATGTACACAGCGTGGTAATTAAGCGCACGCGCGCTTTCCATTCCAAATTCCGCCATTTTCGTAGTTGATTGATGCATGGACGGCCCCCGTCACGGAGCCAACGTCGTCGCTATTTCTTGGTATTACACATCACTAGCCCTCAAGCACATTTCTAACAGGTACCGTACATGTCAGTGTAATATAATAACGTTCCAAAGTATTTCCAGTTTGGCCTTCATTCAATTGCTCTGCGGTACAGTTCTACGCCGTAGAACGTACTGTGCCTTAATTCATTCAATTGCTCTGCGGTATAGTTAGTTCTACGCCGTAGAACGTACTGTACTACTGTCTGTAGTACAGATCTAGATCTAGTAGTAGTAGTAGCCCGGCCACAACCTTCACGAGAATTGTCTGAAAGTTTATACTTATATAGGAAGATCACAAACATAATTATGATGTAACATTTTGATTTAGATCTCAAATTCACAAGCATGCATGCATGACCTCATAGACCCTCTAGATCTAGATTCTAGACCTTCTAGCCATAATTTGAGAACACGTTTTTATAATTTTGCAGAGCTTATATGGAGTTATGCACTAGAGTAGATCTATAGTCTACTCCTAATGTTACTTATGAAACACAAGACTCAATTAAGTCTTCACGTAAACACATAAACGTGTCGTTAGATTTAATCTCTAGACATCTGTAGGTCTAGTCTAGATGTGACTATGCTTCCCAGGAGTAGGAAACGTTACCCGAATAGTTCTGATTCATATTGGGCTAAAAAACGGCGTATAAAAAGGAAGGTCAATGAGCACCTTCAGGCCATCTCAGAATCAGCTCAAGGGACTGAGCGGTTAGATCTAGGTCTTGATGAAAGTGTGCAGGATGAAGAACAAGATCTGTCTGACTTTGGGTCCTTGGAATGCAGTTCTAGCTGGGATTGTTGTCTTTCTGGAAATGACCATGCTGCACCAGCACTTGGACAGACTGTTCATGAAATGGAATCCGTGTCGAGTCAGAGTCAGCCATTCATTCCAAACCCCAATCTTGCTGAGGTTGATGGTGCGCTTGCTACATATAGCAACAGGGTCCTTGATTCAGAATCAGATGCTAGTACTACTAGTAATACTGATACAAGTGACGTAGATCTAGGTGATGACAGTGTTGGATCATCAGATTTGTCTTTGAAACATTGCTTGTCTGAATGGGCCGTTGAAAAAAATGTGTCCCATTCTGCTCTTTCATCACTTTTAAAAATCTTACATCCGCATCATCCAGAATTACCCATGGATCCAAGAACATTGTTGGCAACACAAACTCAGTATGATATTCATGAAGTCAGTGGAGGGAACTATTATCACTTTGGCATCAAAACCAACCTAGAGAAGGAATTTGTGACACTTGACAAAGATACAGGGCTACATGATCCATTTGAGTTGCAGGTGAACATAGATGGTCTGCCCCTTTTTAGGAGTTCTGGGATCAGGACTATGTTGCAGCACAAGCAGATGCTCTGACTAGGATGAATGCCATAGTTGAAAGCAACACGAAGAAGGCAGCAGAGTACAACAAGAACAGACACGATTATGGGTTGAAGGAAAAGAAGATCAAGATTGGTCAGCATGTACTATTGCGACGGACTGCTTTCAAGGGGAGAAATAAACTAGTTGATCATTACCATAGGGACAAATATGTGGTAGTATGGATCAATCCAGAAGGAGACGTATGCAGCATCAGACCCATACATGGAGGCAAGGTGCAGACAGTGAATAGGAAGTATCTGCTGGATTATCCAAGAGAACCTGAAGAAGAAGGGGATCCACCAGAATTATGGCCTCCGGTAGATGATGGAGTCAGATCGTCAGACACAAGTAGTGATGAAGATGAAGAGGACCATATCATATTCCCTAACCTCAATGAAGAACCTCCAGTTCGAGATGTTGTAGGTCAGACACAACTACGACGGTCGACCAGGGTTACTAAGGGATTACATAGTAATCCTTATAACCTGCCCAGATCGGCAGTGAAATGATTTCACTTTTCTTCACAATTTCCATGACGTTGGATATTTCACATTTTCACTATTTTATTCACTCATTGATATGAGAAACGATGTTTGTATGCAGTAAAGTATAGATTGAGATATCTCCATGATAGAAGAATTTGTGTGTAGTTAATCTGATATCAAAGAGTACAAATGTTAAAAAGAAAGAAAAAAAAATTATTTAACTGTAATATGATACTTGTATACAATTTTTTTATACAATTGAATAAGGGAGGTGTAATTCTATTTGAATGCATATTGTCATTACGTAACATATATGGAAGAATGTTATTTCGTCAGGATGGATTGTAGGGAATTGATTTTTTTTATAAATTGTTTTATAGACCACCATATAAGATCTTGGGCGTGGTCAAGTACATTTTTGATTAACCACTGTTACGTAAGGATATTGGTGTACTTCAAGAACAAAATAGTTCCTCAGTTATTTATCTAAATTGTTTATGTTTATAATTATGTACAAAATGATATATGTCAGATGTATATTTGAAAGACTAGAATATTTCTATATAATTTCTTTGATATGTTATGAATGTGTGGCAGTGGAAGGATATATAGATACAAGAAGGTAGTTCTGGATTGGTCTTGTACGTGACGTGTAGTACAGATGTGCAGGCGATGTGATAGCGAGGGAAAATCAAAAGATAGAAGCTGGTTATACTCTCAAGTTGCATTCTTCTCATAGGGTATGTACAGATTAAATGAGCACTATATTAGTAGTTATTAGTATACTGATTTAGATTATGAAGAGATTGTCATTATTTTATGAAGATTATCAAAGTTAAGAGGAAAAGTGAATGTTAAGCTTGACTTAGTTTGTGTAACAGTTAGTGTGTGTTTTACAAAGCCGCTGTACACGTAGGCCTATAGGCAGTTTGTGTTATTGGAGAAAATATATGTAGAGATTTGAATTAAATGACTGATATGTAAAGGGTAATTGTATTTAGTCACAAGAGTTCAATATCGTCAATGTTTTATACATGTATCATGTTAATGAAATGTAGGTCTATTCACTGCACATGGCAGGTGAAATGCATACGTTTATTTACCTTTTGTATGTATGACTAGTCTCAAGTGTCAGACCCGATTTAGTCAAATATAATTATAATGTTTTACAGATTGGAGTAGTAGAAACCATGCTAGATAATATGTTTGTTACATTAATTCTAGGAGGTTCCATACGTTGTACATGTACTAGCAGAGGGGAGTTCTTGTTGGAGAAGTATGAGAGAAAGATGCTTCTGAAGGTGTATTATCTTTTGGCCAATTATCAGTAGGGCAAGTAAATTACACATGTAGGATGGCCAAGTAATGATAACTTGTTATGATTTATATCTTGTTTTACTAAGTCAGATAAAAGAGACGATGACTGGAAGTATATTGGTAAATGTGTTCATGGTGAACCAGAATTTAAGCATGTATAATATCACTGAGTAATTAGTTTTGTTACGCATTTGTAATATTTGAGATTTACTTGAACAATGATATTAAATTCTCATTTTTAGTAATATACAATGTATCAGAGCCAGGAAAGCTATGTATTTTGCTTTGTGAATATTTGAATAGAGCTTATTGACTTAAATCCAGGAAAGTATTTATTTACATACATGTAATTCCAAACACAAGTCAATATGATAGAATACTGACTTGTATGATTTCATGCTATGATCATATACTCATCATACTCATTGTATTTGCAGGGGTTTTCTGTTATTTCTTGGAAATCTTAATAAACTGAACTGATTCACCCCTACTCCTTGGTGTTGCTGATTCTTCATGACGTCCTGACAGAGTACCCCCCCCCCCCTTTTCGAGCAGACTACGACATAACAATACATACTGGTTCATGCCCTAGCTAGCATAACAAGATGCATGTGCTCACAATAGCATCACGGACTTCCATACACTTCATTACCTTTCACATTAAAACAATCACAGCTATGTGAAGTATTCCAACACTGCTAGAAAATGGTTGTGAGTTGGTATATTGTATGAAAACATGTGATGCTATATAATTGTGAGCATATGCATCTTGTTAAACTAAGACACGAACCAGTATGCATTGTTATACTGATATTAGCTGGCTGGTGACATGAGAGACAAAAGATGATCAGGAATATTTTCAGAAGGCAGGGGCTTAGTGGGTCAAAAAAAAAAATAAAGAAGAAAATGTAAAAAAAGAAAAGAAAAGAAATATACATATTTAGAACAAGCAACATACAGTGTATGTGCATGGCAGGGGCCCTTGAACCCAGTAAAGCTTTTAAAGCTTCTGCAGTTCGATATTTAATCAAATTTGGTGACTATTCTTTACTTTCACAAAAATCCTTTAGTTTTCCTTTGGGTTTTTTTTTCATGAAAATTGGTGGCAAAACAGTAAAAACAAGAGAATTAAATTAATATCTAGACAAATATTTTGATCTGAGCTCCATTTTTTGTGAGGTAATTGTGAATTATTACACCCAAATTCATTTGTAAACACACTCAAATAGAAAGGGAAAAACAAGGCTTACTTTATAATCTTGATACAGCCTATACTGATTATACTACACATCAATAATCCAATTCGAAAAATATCTTGTACTATAATATTTGCACTGAAGTACTAAATGGGGCCCTAAGAAGTGATCAAAAACTATTATTGGGACAAAATTATACTAATTTTAGAAGGTTTACAGTCATTGTTTAACACTGGCCAACTTGCTTTTAATAAAAAAAATATCTGGTGTTTTATGCTGAGTAGGTTTAGATGTTTACAAAAAACCATAAGAATGCAAAAGTGTCAGAAGAATAATTTTAACAAGGAACATATTGCAAGACGTTTTATTTTCTACATTAAAGTAAATGTTTTTTTATTACAAAATGGACGTTATTTGCTTGAGCAGTATGCAATGGTGTGGTGTCCCTTTGTTGGGCCAACTCTAGCTCATTATTTGTCTGTTTCAAAATGTCTTTCCCTTGTCATTTTTCTGACCAAATTTGATTCAGTTTGTGTAATCTGCTGGGGCTCGGTGGGGGAATTGAAAACATCCACACAAAATTTGGAAAATTACAGAAGATGATAATCTATGCAAATTGATTAAAACTAAGAAATGGCTTCCATCAACCTCAAACAATTTTGATTCTGTTCATATGATCTGGTAGGGCTAATCTGTGTATAAAATGTTTACCCTTGCTGTTTTTTGTTTGTTTGTTGTTGTTTTTTGAGTACACGTCATATTCCACAAAGATGGATTTGAAGAAACGTGATGGAACAAATCAACATTGCATTCTAAGTATTTTGATGGTGATTTTAGGCCAAATCATGGTCACCAAGTTTCGTACAAGGTCAAGAATGGGGTTAATAAATAGCCCTACAAATGAGAAGTTAATTATGTTTCAGTTTGTTAGCAAATACTGACTTGATGTGAATTTAAATTTGAACTATGCTGGGTTTTTTTAAAATAAATGCACCTTATTGGTAGCCAGTTTGAACAGTAAAAATTCATCTAGTGTACATGATTCAGACTCTCACAACTGTGCCTTTACTATATACAAGGATGAAATTATCTTATTAATCCTCATGAAATAAAGTCTAGAGAGTCGACATGCAGATGATCCACTACTATGAAGTCCCATAAAAGGGTGGTTTGTGTAAAAAACTCAGTATAATAAAATTCTAGTTATAAATCATCAATAAAATGTTCTCATTGTAGTGATCCATAAGAAATAATTATATAACTTGATAAACAGTGTTTTATCTTATCAACTGTTCTCAGCAAAAATTTGAAATGAAACTTAACCGCCTATTATACGCCTTCATAGTCGTTGACCAGCCTGCAATATTGTGCAGTGTGTGCAGATGTACCGGGGATGGGGGGGGGGGGGGGGGGGGAACAAAAAAAAAAAAAAAAAAACCCTCCACAATTAAAGTCTGGAACCTATATAGACTATCACCTTTGCCACCTTCTAGCCACTTTTGTGCCACCTCGATGCCACCTCGTTGCCACTAGCAGGCCGCTGCTGCGCAACTTAACTGCCACTTCCATGCCACCAGCTAGCCGCGGGTGGCCCTCCTCCAATGCCACCAGCATGCCACTGCTATGTAACCTAACAGCCACTCCTGAGCCAACAAGTAGCCGCAGGTGGCCCACCTCCATGCCGCTTGTAAACTGCCAGGTGGCCCACCAGCATATGAATTTGCAAGCCCGACTGCGGCCCACCAGTGGCTCTCTCTGGTGGGCCGCAGGATCTGCCACCTGTAGACCGCTGGTGGGCCACCTGGAATTGCTAGCTGGGTATAATCATATGAATCTTAGGGGTCATTAGGTCAAAGGTCAAAGGTCACAGAGGTCATAACATTAGGGGTGATATTCCTCCGATTTAAATCGGAATTCCGATTTTTTTCATTTTCCTAGCAAGGCATCCGATTTTCTCCTTCATTTTTACCTGTTTTTTGTTTTTTTTCTAATATTTGTCCGAGTATTATTAGACTCGATTATTTTTAATAGCAATCTTTCGTGCAGTGGAGTATTGGTGCGTACATGTACATGTTGACTAGTACACACACGTGCGCGGCACAGCTGATGGCATGTTTGCCCGATCTCTCCGGGGCTGCGAGGCCACGCTGCCCGGCCACTCTGGCGCAGCTAGCTAGATAACTAGCTGTTTGTGTGTGCTCCTGGCGCATGCAACGGAGGATTATGCAAACTGTTGCATATGCCTTGCAAGATGAGATGCTGGGATATTGGGGAGGGATATTGTCACGGAATTCACCTCATAAATGGACTTTTTGTTCTGAATTTCTTCGCCACTATTCTTTTTGGATTATTATTTTGCCAAACTACAGGATACTGTGAATCTCTGTTGGATCTGTGACTTTTTTCTTTTACAGATTTGGCAAGTTACCAGACTCGTATTACGTCAGTTCGGGAAATGCACGATTTCTGCAACGTTGCAGAAATCATACATTTACTGAACTGATGTATGGAACTACATGTTACTGTTGGCACGTACGATGGAGACAGCCGTAGTGTTTACATAGAATCGATGGAAATTTTATACAAAGATCTTCTTTCTGAAATTACGCCGTTTGGGATCCTTTTTTAGATTTGTTATACATTGAATAGAGTCATTAGAGATTACCCTTATTGAAATGATCATTTAATATGCACAGGTAGTCACCTCACCATTGATTGTCACCTTTCATATTTCTGACTGTTGCAATGCATTTAAATTTTTGTAGACTAAAACCAGGGTTGTATTAGAATAAGCTCTAGCTTGACCCCACCATGGGGCCTAGTCCTGGACCTCCGGCCAATTAATTGTTTTCTTTGAAAAATACTTCAAGATTTCTTATTTAAATTATAATATTTTTGTCCAGATACAGTAAATCTTAAGCCCAAATTTCCCCTCTAGGTATGCACAAAATTGCACAATTTAAAATCCCAAAATGCAAAAAGTCCCTACCGTGGGAGGAGGGAAACCACCCTCCCACACCCTCCCCCCCCCCCCCTCACGGTCGCTCCGCTCCCTCGGGCTTGAGCGTTTCGCTCCCTCGCTGAAGTATGTCTTTTTTTTTTTCAAGAGTGAATATCACCCCTGTCATACATGTATACATTAAACTAGACCTTTATGGTGATAACTCTTGAACGGTTTAACATGTTTACTTCAAACTTAGCATATGTGAACATACTAAGGGGACAATGATCAGATGAAGCGTAGGGTTCATGAGGACAAAGGTCACAGAGGTCATAATATACACAAAGTAGCCGGTTCTTGCGATATCTCTTGAATGGTTTGACATATTAACTTCAAACTTCAGTTAAAATGTGTACCATATCTCAGATCTGGCAAAGGGCGGAGGCATTAATTTCGACTGCATGCAGTCGAAATCATCTAGTCTTTATTTAGATGAACAATTGGTAATCGACTACTGTTAAAGAAATTTTTGTCCATAATTGACAGCATTTTCTACCAAAAATTCGCACCACTAGGAAACATGCCTAAGACAGTTATTTTGCACACACATGTGGTATTCTGATCTGGCGAATATACAGTTTATTTGATCTTTCCTCATATACTTTTTGTTTGCTCATATGATATCAGTTCTGATGATAAAGATGTTTAGAGAAGCTGTGTTACTTCTTAGTAGGTCTTTAGTATAAAATATTTAACTAGAATTATGTAATTGTTATTATCAATGCAGCTGGAACAAAACCTACGAAACAACCATATAAAAGAAAGACCTGGACCATAAGGGAAAAAGTGGCAGTCAAGAAGCATCTTGGGCAGTACCAGAAAATTGGAAAACTACCGGGAAAGCGAGCCATTGACATGGTCTTCAAAGCTGAACCCACTGCATTTAAAGGCAGGAATTGGAGAAACGTGAAGGACTTTGTAATCACCAAATTCGGAAGAAGAATCCAATGGGCTTTATGAATGACCTTCATTGAATGCACTGTCGGCAGCAATGGCTCATCAACCTGTTTTTGACAGTCACCTCTTCCATTAGGCACTGAAGCTGATTTGAATTTGATGTTCCTTTGTTATAAATTTAGAACATAATGTAAATTGACTCTCAAACTTACTACAACAGCATGCCACCTATGAGGTCATCATTAAAATTGGACTGCCTAATGCAGGAGTCAGTTGTTACTCTGAACTTACCCTTCTCAAGACATCACCTTTGTTCCCCCTTTCCATAAATTCTATTAGTCAAAGATTCTCCTTATGTCCTTGATATTCAGTTCAAGTTTAACTGTGTAAGAAACTTTATGAGATGAAGATTCACCACAAAAGCCCAAGATTAAGGTAAAGATTCACTTGTTAAGATATGTAGCTTGTTGAGAATTCTTAATTTTTTTAGCTCAACTTTCACTGGTATTTTTTTAAAGTTGATCAAAGATAAGATTTCTATTGTCCTCTCAAAATTTAATGGTGAGGTTGGTAGTTCAAGATTACCATTGCTGCCTGAGTAGATCTATCCAGGACCAGTAACAGAATATGTGATGAGCAACACCAATCAGTGACTTGGATGCCTAATTATTAGCTTGTGGAGCTGAATTAGTAAAGTTCATAATCAAAATATTTTGAAAATAGTCAATTAAGGTACTGTACCACATATTGGATTATCATGGAAGTTGTTGATCAGGACTCTTCCTGACAGAAACATTGACAGACATTTTGGCAAGGTTATCCAAGGTCAACAAAGTACCGAATATTGGATTTGCATTAAAATTTGGTGATTGGGAAGAGTCTCACCAATTTGTCTGAGGTCACTTAAGGTCATTGATGAATGACCCAGGGCCAGATATTTTTGAGACAATTAACAACCGAATGTTAGATTCTCATGAAAGGAATTGGTGATTGGAAACAGCATTGACAGAATATGTTTGTGCAAGATCAATTCAATGCGCTAATTGTCTAGTTCAGTAATAAAACTATATCTTTTAGACCCATACATTCTCCTAACACAAGAAATTTGCCAATACAGTTTTTCTATTAGAATTGGAGGAAATTGTCACTATCACAACTGCTTGTTTTTCAAAGTACTGGGCAAGTTTGGGCGAATTTCTTGTGTTAGGTATTGGTATACCATGAATGCGCTATGGTTATGCAATTAAAAAAAAAGCCAACAGTGAGGACAACAGGGAACCTCTTCAATTTTCAATGAGTTTGTTTCAAAAGAATCAAGCAGTGGCTTCAGATCAGTGAATAAATTGATTTGTCAATTTTGAAATTGCACCTTTGATCATTTAAAGTTTCATAACTTTTTGAATGAAGTCGTATGGAGTCCAATAAGGTATCTAATGCACCAAAGTCTAGGCGTCTAATTGTTTTTTTTTTTGGTTATTTTTATGTATCTGTTCAGAGAAACGTTTTTTGTTTTTTTTTCATTTCAGAAAGCCAATTAATGAAACTTGCAAAGCCAAATATGTGATATGTCAAATCACACGAAATACTTTGTAAACAGAAAGAAAAGCAAACTACAGTACATTTACTAGTGATCTGCTCCCACAAAACCAGGACAAAGTAGGACAAATTTATTTTTGACATTTGCCCAGATTTGAAATGCTGAGAAAACAAGCTTTAAAGCAATATATCACATGCTATAGTCACTCAATCTTTTTTCCTTCAAAAATCAATTTTTAGTGTCAACATTCCTTTGTTTTCTATTGATTATTGACATGTTTACTGAACTGTATTACCAGTAGTGCCCTGGAAACTTTGGGTTTTAAGAGTGAATATTAATTTTATAGTTTGTTTTAGAGATTATGAAAATGTGTTATTGATTAATCACTGTATATTTCAGTGATACTTATCACAGTCCTCAGTGGATGGAAGCTGACTTCTGACCAGAGACCAAGTATTACCTAGACCTCCCACTGCCCATCCCTGGCCACCAAACACTCTGAAGCCAAGAAACCATGACAAAATAGACAGATAGCCAGAGTTATTGTGCGCAAGTTGAAATGAGGTGATGTACATGTAGTGCATGCAGAAAGAGCATGACTTGTGCATGGTTAGCTTTTGCATTACATGTATTCTAACATGCATTGTGGATTTTTGAAATCGTCATGGGCATGAAGTATTGGCTTCACTTATCCCAGCTGAGTGAATGGTCATGTATTTGGTCTGTACTTCTTACTGACAGATCCTCTTCTGAAACCTGAAGCTTATGGCATCCTTGATCTTGAAGGTGTTAAGGTGAAGAGAGCAAACACAATTGGGTAAATCCCACCCCTTCCCCTCGCATCTCTATTGATGGTCGCCTAGTCTCATTCTTGATGAAATTTGCTCTTTGATAAGTGTTTTAACAACTTATCGTCCCTGAATAAAATGTTGACATTGGCACAATCTGTTTTGTGGCCAGTTTGAAGAGGCAATTTTCATAAAGAAATAAGACTAGCCCCACCCTTAACCCATCGACTGTTCACATATTTCGCTGTATACACACATTTCCCATAGACGGCTTTACTCAATTTGAGTCATAAAACAGTCAATGGGTTAATGAAGAGCAGAATTTACCAAACTGTTTTGACCCATGTATGCAAATGCCTTCAAGATCAATAATACCATTGTCAGGTTCAGTACAGGATCAGTCAGAAATCAGCTTCCTCTGAGGACAGTGGAGGTATCCCCGAAATGTATGGAGGTTTAAGTGAATGTTGTAGCACTGTTTTAGGTCTTTAAGTTTATAAATATTTCAAGAAAAAAAAAGGGATATTTTAGTTTCTTGTTGAGAATAAATGTGCAAAAAGAGCTCACATTTTGATTTTGTCATAAACTTGCAAAAAGAGCATACACTATATTTTGATTAATCTAAGTGAACCAGAGGGATTCACATCCTTAATTAATTTCATTTCTATCAATGAACCAGAGACATTTTCACTTTTAGTTCATTTAATTTCTGTTACAAAACTGTTTAAAATTCTGTTTTCTGGAAAAGAACTGGTTTTACATATGTGTTGAAAATCAGTACGGGTATGCACAATCTAGTTATGAAACATTTACTGGGCTATTTTAGAAATGTTGGGTAGTACTTGAGAAATAAAGTTTTATGATGTAAAGGCAAGAATTCAAGCATTTCTAAACCTTGTTAAGTTTAAATGCCAGAAAACAAGGCATTTCCAAATCTTCTCTAGTTTAAGTGCCAGAAAACAAGGCATTTCCAAACCATATTTAGTTAAATGCCAGGAAACAAGCATTTTCAAAACTTAATTTTGCAAGAAAATGCCAAAAGACAGATTTCAAAAATCTGTTGTGTAAATGTCAAAGAAAAAAGAATATGGCAGTTCAAAACCTTTTTTTTTTTTTTTGTGTGTGTGTCAATGCCAAAAACAAGGCATTCAAAAAGATCATTTTATTTTAAATGTGTGTATCTGGACTAACTGCCACAAAAAACATGGAATTTTACCATGTGTTTGAATCATTTTTAGCCTTCTTGCTTGACAAGCAAAAGGGAGATACTGCTATCAGGATTTGTAGTGTTAATTCTGCCTCGGCATCCACAATACCTTGTGAACACAATATCTCACACTCTGTAAGGTGAGCAATGATGTACATGTAACTTGATGGAAATATTAAGGGGACAGCCTCTGTTACTGAGCTGATTAGATTTTATATGCAAAATATGTACATTAAGTACCTTGATGCATAATTGATTTCAGCTTCATAATCCTTGTAAACACCATATATCCTCATTTGCATGTTGTACAGTGTTCTCACTATGAAGGTAGAAGGCCCGGGGAGGGGGGGGGGGCAGTCAAATATTTTGTTGTACACATGCGTGTCTATGATATTAAAAAAATACCCCCTAAACAGCTCTGCACCTTGATGAAAAAGCACCCCAAAACAAGGAGTTTTCGGCAGTTTCTTGTCAAATCAACCCCCTAAACACATTGACAGACATACATCTACATGAGTTTAAAAAAACCAAAACAACCTAAATGTGTTTTGTACTTTGAGGAGAAAACACCCCTAAACAATGATAATTTCACGCAGTTCCTTGTTAAAATCATTTCCCTAAACTGTGGCAGCTGGAAATTTACCCCTAAACGCATTTGGCCTGAACTTTCAGAAGCACCCCTTATTGTTGAAAATCAGCGTTTTTTGGATCCCTTAACGCATAACACGTGTTATGTGTCCATCGCTGAAAAAAGACCCCTTTTTTGCGCATTTTCTTGGATGCGCATATGTACACCAATAAATCTGTCTGCCCCCCCCCCTCCCTCTTGGGTAGAAGGGGGGTGACATATTCTTGAATTGATTAGGTTTTGGTGGTAGAATACACTCTTCCTGTTTGCATTGTGTATATCGGTATACGAGTAGGGTACTCTACTATTCTTGAATATAATGTTAGACTGGTGCACCATGTATTTTCTTATACTCATACAGTCACCACGGATGTCACTGAGTAACTCAAATATGAATTTTGTTGCTTAATAGTTATATAGGGTAATTGTAAAAAACCAAACTTTTGAAGTGTAATGGTTACAACCTTTAAACGGATATATAGTTATAAAACAGGAATGGTTTATTTACACTTCAAATCTAGTATGACCTCTGAATTATTCTGCTGTGTAACAGTCGTGGGTTGAATGTGTGTTTGGCCGTGTACTTTATTCACAATCACTGACATCAGTTATACCAAATCATAGCATATACGTATTCTAAACCGGCAACAATCAAGTGACAATTGTGCAATAGCTCCGGTTTTAAACGTTTGCGATTTTGCTTTAAAATGGAGCGTCACTTTGAAAAAAAAAAATGCAATTTGACAAAATCGATTGAATTTTCAAGCCTACAGCTCTTTTTGCTTTCATGTATTCCCAATTTTATTGATCGACAAGACTTTCACTTTATGGAAAAATTAAGGGATATGGGTAACGTTTTTATATAATGGTCTTTATTCATTCATGCATAAAAATCATTTCTTGCAGCCAGAGGCTGAATTACAAATGATTGAACAAAGTAAAATATACACATAAAATTGACAAAACGGCTACTGCATAATTGTAAAGAGAAAATGAAAGAAAACAAAAATAGGACCAATTTACCATATATGATAAATGATAAACTCCTTTCAACTTTGCAAAGTTTGCAAGAAAACCTAAAATCTAAAATAGTGGTGTGCAACGGAAGCTGGATTATAATGAAATCTGGATTGTGAATCTAACATTGAATGGTAACTGAGAGGAAAAGAAAAAGAAAATTGAGATAACCATAGGCAATACTGATGAGTGTAAATTCCTAAAAACCGATTAATTATGAATTGTGTGATAAAACAATATAACTAATGATGTAGCCAAACAGATACAATGCAAAGTTGGAAGGAGCACTGAACATTAATATAGAGCAATGGTTACAAAATTATAAAATACACACTGCATGAAATTAAAGGTGAGGCCACCCCGGGCAGAGATAGGAAAGAGAGAGAGAGAGAGGGAGAGAGCAGAGAAAGGCAGAAAGGTGGAAGGAAAGAATGAAGAGAAAAAAAGAAGTGAGGAAAGACACAATGCCCAAACTGTTCAATTTAAATACACATACAACATTTAAAAATCTAAGCCTTGTTTTGTTATGACAAAAATAAAAAGAGAAATATGAAATTGCATTTCTCGTAACCTGCAGTATCATATAATAGTTATTATTGCACTTTCATACACAACAAATGGAATACTATTTTAAAAGCAAGCCCTTTGACAGGTGTGCAGTACAAGAAGAAGGAATTAGGTTAAAAGGAGAAAAAAGAGAGAGAGAGAGATAAATACAGGGAGGGAGGAGAGAGATAAATACAGAGAGGGAGGAGAGAGAGGGAGAGAGATAAATACAGAGAGGGAGGAGAGAGTAAAAAAAAGAGAGTAAAAGAGGATACACCTGTGAGGCACCTAACTACAAAATGCATACAGCATCTGATTAAAAAAAAAAAAAAAAAAACTTGTTTAAATAATTGAGTTCATGTATTATGTCATTATAACTTCATACCATACATGATGGTGAAAGAACGAGGTAAACCATACAGCCAACGTGTACGTGAGATTACATTAATCAATCAGTCAATGGCTCTCTTACACTGACTTGGGAGACCTAACTACGATGAGGAGAGGGAGAGAGAAGGAGGAAAGAAAAAGAGGGGGAAAAAATAGATGACAAGAGGAGATAAGTGGGAGAATTAGTAATAAGGAAATAAAGAGCTGCAAGAGAGGAGAAAGAGAGGAGGGGAGAGGAGAGAGAGAGAGAGAGAGCCAAGTCTTCCCAACATCATTACAAAGCATTTAATGACTCAATTAGGTATGGAATTGGGCTTCTCCTGTACCTTTCAGTTCTACACTTCACTACAGGGTACTGTACTGATCTTTTTGTATTTTTAGAATTATTCTTATACTTGAAATGAACCAAGTTAGGTACCCATTTGTAGCTAATAAAATTCTGCATTAACTTAAAGGTAAATCATCACTGTACATCTTGAGTTTTTCTCCGAAACTGCACAATTTTCAACATCGTTTGTCACGTGACGTATCAAATTTGAACTACCATTATTCTGGTGCGAAAATAATGAAGTAGATATTTAAAAAAAACATTTGAATCCATAAGTTAGTACTTTTAACTAATATTAACAGTTGGTAGGTGAAAATTTTTGTCACCACCCGAAAAGTGCGATTTGGGGCAAATGTCCCAATTTTGTAGCAATACAGAATTTTTTATTAAAAAAATCATAAACTAAAGACAATTTTACACAGAGATGACATCTTAAAAATTAAACATGATTATTTTCACCGCGATATTTTTTTTTGTTTTTGTTTTTGTTTTTGTTTGTTTGTTTGTTTTTTTTTTTGGGGGGGGGGGTCTATGGCAGTGAAACCTCAGATCTCGAACCTTGTCATATCACAATTTTCCATCTCCACATTTTGGAACAGAAAATGAGTACACCCTAAACATAATTTGATCATACTTGACCAAATACCAGTAACCTGTAAATCTCAAAACAATGCTAGTAAATAAAACATTCGTCAGGGTTTTAATGCCAGACAAGCTGGGTGGTCCTGGTTTGTAGGTGTAAAGACATGTCCTTATACAGGGTGGCCCAGAAAGAACGGCACATCTTTGACCTTTAATATCGACGCCATCAATCAAAGCTACCAAACAAAACCAACTGGCCTAAAAGAGCATTAATTCAACGATATGACACCAAAATTATCTGTTTTGAGGCACGCGTTCAAAAGTTATAGCCCATTTTGCGAGGCAATGCAATTTTCAAAATTTAGCTTCTGATTCGACTAAACTCGAGATCAATGAATGAAGTAACCCACTACTACGGCGATTTGTAGGATGATTTCGTAAAACGGTGCCTTATTTCCGTGACAATAAAGCCGTTTTATTGTTGGCTTCAGCATGACTAGTGAATCACTACAGTCATGCTGAAGTAGGCCAGTTGGTTTAGTTTTGATAGCTATGATTGATGGCGTCGATATTAAAGGTCAAAGATGTGCCGTTCTTTCTGGGCCACCCTGTATAAGATAAGTTGTACATAACATTTTGTTTAACACGTAATATGAAAGATTCATTTTAATTTTTTTTTATTTTGGTCCAAATCATTATTTTTCCTCAGTAATAAATCCAACGTTTTATGGGTAAACTTTCAAGTCCTCGTTTTAATGGCAGACAAGCTGGGTGGTCCTCATTTGTAGGTGTAAAGACGTCCTCACTTGGAGGTGTATAAAGAATGACATACAACGTCCACAGTCTTAATGTAAAATCTTGTATATTAAAGCCGATCCTTAGTAGTCATAGCCCATGTAAAACATTCATAAACACTGCAAAATACTCGATAACCATGAAATTCTCCAATGTTGCAAACATTTTAGTGGAAGTTTCATACATTGTCAGCCGTTAAAAACACGTGGCAATTCAAATTTAATATTTAGCGCCCTCTCTCGACAGAATTTTATTTTTTCTTTTTAAAATAACATCAGTGCACTTATTTACAAATTTAGCTCCTGAATATCAGAAAGTTACATGAAAAGAATATATTCTGTAATTTTCAGCCCATTCCATGCACGAAAATAGATTTTATAGCAATACAAACTTTCATAATTTTTGGCGGGAATCCCGACAAAAATTATTTTTTCAAGTAAAATCCCAAAATTTACGTTAAACACGTTTTTATTTTTCATCCTTCTCACCACAACTGTTTTAGGATATAAACATTCAAACAATGTATCAATGAACTGGAATGGCGACAGGCGACTTTGATGGAATTTATGACTACTAAGGACAGGCTTTAAGATAAGTTATACATAACATTTTGTTTAACATGTAATAATTTAAAACTTTATATTTCGGTCCAAATATTTTTATTTTTCCTCAATAATAAATTCAACGTTTTCTGCGTAAACATTCAAGTCCTCATTTTAATGGCAGATGAGCTGGGTGGTCCTCGTTTGCAGGTGTAGATACATGTCCTCACTTGGAGGTGTAAAAAAGAGTTGCATACTACGTCCACAGTTTTATTGTAAAAAAACATCGAGGTCCTCATTTTTATGGGTAAAATGCCGAAGTCCTCGTTTGAAGGCATTTACCAGTATGTGTGTGGGTGCACGCATGTGGGTGTGTGAATGTGTGCTCGTGCGTGGGTGCATGCATTGGCGTATCAAGGGGGGTGTTTTGGGTGTTAAACAAGGACCCCCTTTTAATATTAATTTGTGTTAAAAGGAAAGTCTATCCTGAAAATAAGTTGGTCTTAATAAAAGAAACCAAATTATAGAAACAGGTCAATGAAAGTTTGAAGGAAATCAGAAAAAAATAAGATGTGAATTTTTAAAGTTGTAATCGATCAGACACAAATTGGCATGCGAGCTGATATCTCATTCGCTCTGTACTAAAATATTGAAAAAATTGTGTATGCTCATAAGAACATACATATGAGTATTGGATATATGCTTTTAGACAACCCCTTAATGGAACTGACTATATTCCTACATCACCTTACCTAGAAAATTGAAATTTTGAAATATTTTGTTCAGAGCAAATGGGATATGAGCTCGCATGTAGCATTACAGAATTGCCAATTTGTAGTGATCGATCACAACTCTAAAAATCCATGACGTTCTTATCGGATTTTCCTTTCACTGATCTGTTCCTGTCATTTTTCTGCTTTGATTAAGATCAACTTATTTTCAAGGACCCCTTTTTAGCAGTGCTGATAACCCTTTTTATGCTTGTCAGAGAATTTTAGAGTAAACAACACCCCCCCCCCTTAAAAAATCCTGGATATGCCACTGTGGGTGTGTGTGATTGAACGAGTGTGTGTGTGTTCTAGTATGTTGTGTGTCTTAAACTCACTAACAAAACACAAAAAACACCAAGCACCCCCCCCCCCACACACACGCACACACCAACATACCCTTAAAGACATATTCGGGTTTAAAACACTAAATTTTGTCACCAGAACTGGGGACTTCCAAAAGAGGGAGAAAATGTGATTCAGTTGGTTATGTAATGACCCAGGTGCGTTGCTATGTCAGGGAATAAATCAACTATTCAAATAGGCATACATGAAGCCCCCAGTTATGGTTGAAGTAAACATAAGCAAAAAAAAAAAAAAAAAAAAACTTCCTCGCGCCTCATGTACACATTTGCATTATGAGAAGGAGCTGTGGAGTTAAGTCCATGCGCATGCGCAGTCTTATTCCCAAGCCGCAACTCATGAATATTCATATAATGAAGCCCCAAAGGTTCAGGAAAAAAAATTTCGCGGCCAGGAAGGATGTGAGGTAACATTTGATAAATCTATCACAATTTACACACGTCACCTAATAAAAAAAACATGGTTATGTACAGCCAAATGGCACAGTCAGATTGGACCCAGATGACACTGAGATACGATGTTGGAAATGGTGGCAATAAAGTTCCAGTTAAGGAGGAAGTTGAAAATAACGAGGATATAAGGCAAGACGACAACGTTCAAAATTGGGATGAGTACGGAGAAGATGAAATTGAAGAAAAGGCTGCCTCTATTATTGCCAAGTTGCTTTCATCCAGTAGTGTTGTCCAGTCAACTGTGGTCAGTGTGGTAGACGGAACAGGGAGTCTGACATCTGATGTTGTTTCTTATCTCAAGAGGAAGACAACTGATTTCATAAGAACAAAAGGCATTGAAGAGGATGATCCAGATTTTGTGAGATTGATCCAAAGCTTTGACAGTGATATAATTCAGAACCCATTCAAAAACCTCGCAACATCATACAAGCAAAGAAAGTACGTTGAAAGCAACGAATACTTCATTAAGCCATGTGAAGTTCCAGTGGGAATTGGTTACTATCCATGGAACAACACACAAACAGGAAATGTCATACACAGAATTCAACAAATTACATTTCAGTATGTTCCTGTAAAGAAACTTTTAAAGAAACTGCTGGAATTTGATAGAGTCTCATCGGCCTAGCCAGGATGGCATTTTACGTGGTTTCCATGATGGTAGCCTATGTACAGAAAATCCTCTTCTCCTCAGAACTACCAAACTTCTATTGTACATTGACGATTTTGAAGTTATGAACCCTTTGAGTCCGAGAGCAGGTGTGCATAAACTTGGTGCTTTGTACTGTTCTATTTTGAATGTACCACCCAAGTACAGATCATCTCTGAGTAGTGTATTCCTTCTTGCGCTCTTCAATTCCAGAGACAGTAAACAATTTGGATATGGTCCTATTTTGGCACCATTAATTCACTATTTGCAAGAACTCTGTGCTGATGGTCTGGATATTAAGGCTTGTACTATACAGTCGGGTCGCGCGTGTCGGGTCGCGCGTGGCGCGGCGCGGCTCGCTGGGTAGAAATTTTCCAACATTTTAAAGGAATTTTTTGTACGGTATCTTTTTTTTTTTTGAGCAGCGAAAAAAACAAAAGGAATTTTTTTCCCCCGAACATTTTTCAGGAATATTATGTATGATCTTTTTTTTGTTGTTATTTTTGTATGTTATGCTGTGTAAACTGAAAATTTAAAATGATCCTATATGTTTGGATTTTGAATCAATAAATGAATGTGAATTTGAATTTGTTTACTTGTAGTAAAAAGAATGGGATGCCTCCGACGTCAATAGATCTAGGTTCTCAAGTCAGTAGACGTAACAAAACTAAATTAATTTGATGCTTACCTGTCACCATCTTCCCCTGAGCTTGAAGTCATTGTGATACATGTACTTTTGCATGGAAAGCTAAGCGTGTTTGTACATCATACTACACACTTCACGAAAAACGTAAACACATCTAAATAAGTGCGCGAACAAGTAAGCGTAGCGTGGGAAAGTGACCTCTCTGCATTTTAAAGCTCATAGACAGTCTCGGTAGCAAAAATCAGACTGGCAAGAAACTTATCTAACATAGTCACATACTACTCTCCTTTTATCATAAGACACATGTACGAGATTATTTAACATTCCATTCACGATTTCGAACAAATTTTAGAGTAAATATCTGAAAGAAACGCTTGGTAACGGCTTTTCACTGCCTCACGCTAAGACCATATCCACCCGAAGGTTCCCCGCACAATAAACTCAGCGCTTCGCACTATGTGTAGCGTATTTTATACACACAGCAATCCTAATGTGAGTAGTGTGTGTGGCCGTTGTTTGAATTTACATCCCCTCTTTTTTGGGCCAGGGATTTTTATTACTTTTCACCTCTCATTCAGTAAATATTTCACTTGAGGAGGAAAAAACTTCACAACATCTTAGTTATGTTAGTACCCTGCTTTTTATTAAGTAAAATCAAAGAAATCTCACGAAAAGTTTTTGAGGGCCTCCCAAAACTATCTGTTACCTTTAAATCCGACATTTTTTTCCAAAGATCAACAAAAACAACAATTAATCGATTACGTAAGTGAGTAATTGATCAATTAATTAATTAATCCATCAATCGATTGATTCATTGGATAATTAATTTAAAAATTAATTCACGCTGCGATCAGGTCACCTTTTCTCTTCGTTTTCTTTCTCCCTATTGCGTTCTTTGCGCTTCCTTCAAGTGCCGCCCGGGCCACGTGCCCCCTCTGCCCCCCGTAGATATGCCACTTTATGTATGAATTGTGATACTTTACTTGTAATTTTGTTACGTCAAAAATTTATTTGTGTAATTTTGTATGAAATGTTTAACTTAAAAAAAGGAGAAAAGGTGACCTGATACACACACACACCCACTATGTATGATATTTCTAATTGTGATAATGGCTAGGATGATAACGATGATGGTGATGATTATAAAATAATAATAATAATAATAATGATAATTTCATTTCATTTACGTATATATTAAAAATAGGATGTACAAAAAACTGAAGGAACTCCCTGGTACAAAGGGAAAGAGCACACTAAATGAGAGACTGAAGCCCAATACAATCCATCAATATATCCATGTGTTTGAAACTTTCTGTGAGTTAATGTAGATGGAAGTGAGCAGACCGCAAATGGGCATCTCCAACGAGAGCATCAGACGTCTCAAGTGCAAATGCGTCTGGTGTAAGAAAGGCTAATGAAGGCCATAAAAGGCCATAAAGCTGAGAGACACGCCACAATGGAAGGTAAATGAGCAGTATACCTCTTGAACAGCTAGGTTATCTTTGAAAATAACCCCATATTTTGCTTTTATTTAATAATTCACCAAGTATTTGAGTTAGATGTGACTGCTTTTAATCTACAATAAAAATTTGAACTTGATTCCAATGAATATATGAAAATGAAACATGAACTGAAACAAATTTCATAACTAAAATGTACATATTTCAATCAATATTTTTGAATTTGTTTGGTTTCTAAAAAAAAATCATTTGACATAATCATATGCCACGTAACTTGCCCATCGACATAACTGATAATAACCTAAGTATTCAATACGTTATATAAAAAAATATATATGAAATATCTTAATACATTTTACGGCTCACAATTGGTAATTCGGCCTAATTTTCAATATTTAACATTATTTTTTCTGTGAACTGTACACCGTTTCTTTAGTAATATGCATCTCTGTCTTTATCACCCTCCCTCAAATTACATACCCCTTAACATTCTTTTCCTCTTTTTCTGTAACTGTTTTGTCAGTAATGTTGCTTAGTATTATGCTTTGTTAATTTCACAAAGGCTACTACATCTTGTATCATACTATGTAAAAATTACTGCAAGAATTCAGCATTCGCTGTGAGTGTGATAATGTAATGTTATTATTTAACTTTTTTCTCCAATAATTCATTCTTTTCTTGAATCTCTTTTTAATGTATATATTATTAATATTGGAAGCTGGCTGTCTCTGATTTTCAATAAGATGCCATTCTTGTTATCATACAATCGGAAATAAAATTTGTTAACAATGTTAAAACGTTTAAACATACATGTCTAATATCAGATGTTTAATGATTAACAAATTAAACAAAAATCCCAAACCTAGTTGATGATCTGATTATGATAAAATGTTATAAATTACATGTATGATGAATATGAGCTTATGCTGTGCTTGAAATTGTTTCGACTTAACTTTAGAAAAACAGAAGTAGCACATAAGTGATCATTATTACATTTTTGATCAAACTGGATGAATCTTGGAAGAACTGTGTGGGTGTGTGTGTGTGTGTTTGTTTTTACCTGAAACCGTGGACTTTGACCAGAATGCACATTCCATAGTTGATAGTGCATTGTCAGCATTGGAGAAGGCTTTGTGCAAAGTTATCTGGCGGACAGAAATTGTGGGAAAGCACACTACGACTTTGGTTGTAATGTTTACAGATGATATGAAAAGTGCACTTGACACACTGGATTTGAGGAGGAAAGATGCAGCAATTGATGAGGGTAACAACTACCTATTTGCTACCCAGAGTGGGCCTGGGCATCTCCAAGGACCTGATGTAGTGCGCAAACATTCCCAGCTGTGTGCCAAGGCGAAACACCCTGAAAATTTGCGAGCTACATGACTGAGGAAGCATGTGGCCACTGTGTCACAGATCATGAACTTACATGAAAACGAGCTTGATGTACTTGCAGGTTTTCTAGGGCATGATATAAGGACCCATAAAGAATTTTATCGGCTCCCAGAATTAACCCTCCAGCTTGCCAAGGTCTCAAAGCTCCTACTTAACCCTTTAGCCCTCAAACCCCCCGTACCCGCCTTTCCGGTTACTCCTCAATCCGCCCGTTGGTACTAGCGGCTGACTACCAGCTTGTTTATGTTTTCAACAGCTTATTTTGGTCTAGATGTCATGCATGAATATTCCCTACGGTGTATAATTGACTAGATATGACCATGACATTAGGAAATCATTTGTAAATTGTATTTGTTTTGTTTTCCCCAAAATTCCAGGTTGACATGGTTGACGATGATGATGATGATGACACTGACATCGATGGAGATAGGAGGGATGACTTCTTGGCACTAAGGCCAAGGGATCCTGGCAATGTAAGTACTGTTTACCTCATTTATATATTATCATTTTCATCATAAAGCTTTGCATCCCACGATCACGGCACTCCTGGGGAAGGCGATCATTCTCATGCTCTGGCCCTGAGCTCTGGAACACACTCCCTCCTTACCTACGTCATGAGAACTCATACTCCCAATTCAAATCTAAGCTTAAATCCTACTTGTTCCCATTATTGTAATTTGTAGCTTTAACCAATTTTTGTTGTTGTTTGTATCTTAGTTCAACTTAGTTAATGCAATCTAATTTGAAATTGTAATATTTCTTTTGTTTGTTTCCTGTTAATAATAATTGTGTAATAATGAATCATTGTATAATAATTTTATGTTATCTCCTAATCAACTTAGATGTATTTCCATGTCAACAGTAATATGCCCCATATCTCGATCTCTTTCTTGCTATCTTTCTCTCTCTCTCCTTCTTTTTCTTCTCTTCTCTTCTCTCTCTCTCAACTGCGCCAGGAGTGTCATTTTTGACAGACATGGCGCAATATAAATACTCATAATTATTATTATTATTATAAATCTTCTCTCAGCTTTGATGTGGGATGGGGAAACCATTTTTCTGAGTAAATCTTTAGCGTCTGTGTGCAGATTTTCTTTTTTCCATTTTATTTGTACCGGCTGAGTTAACATATTTTTTGCATGAATTTTCCCTGAAGTAAAGTTTGCCATTATTAGGGGATGAATTTATATCAGAAATTAGTAAATTTTATTTCTTTTCAGAATGTACAAATCTATGTACTGTATTTCATTTTACAATTTGCTGAAGATTTCACCAATCCATAAGGAAATCACTGCTATTTGTATTTTCATTTTCTTTCTATTTTTTTAGGCTGGCGATGAGGAGAGCATTGATGAAGAAGAAGCAATGCCAGGGGATCATGATGGTGGGAATCCTGCGGTCAATGCTGCGGCATTACCAGGACAACGTGTGATATCCCAAGCACCAGATGGATGGACTAATGACCTGCCCAACATTCAGGTGGTAGAATATACTGAAAATGTTGGACCCTCCTGTGATTTACCATATGATGCCCCAGAGCTTCAGTTCCTTCTTTGCCTCATAGGAGATGATTTTTTTTGAAACTCTTGCTAGAAATACCAACTTGAATGCTGTCAGCAAAAAACCACCAGCGCAACATGAACCAGACAATGAATTTGCTACATCAGACACCATGTGGCAGGCACGTGAGTGAGGTAAGAAAAAAAAAAAGGAAAATAAATTAGTGACATTGCGAGGGAGCAGAGCGACCGAGCGGGGGGAGGGTGTGGGAGGGGGGACACCCCCCTCCCACGGTAGGGAGCTTTGCAGTTTTTGAACTTCACCATCACATCACATCACATCAGGTACGGAATGAAGGATTTCTCCTGTAGATTTCCGGTCTCCACTTCGAAGTTTATACAATTAAATGGAACTACTGAACTTAAATAGTATGGCTTTACATGCGCTGAGGAACGGAAATTGTGCAATCTGGTGCTTACCAAGAGAGGAAATTCAGGCTTAGGATTAACTGTATCTGGGTAGGTGTGTTATGATTTGATAGATAATTAATTATAATAATTATATTTTTCTTGAAAAACACAAATAATTGACACACTAATAAATTTGCACGCTAACACAAATACACACACATATTATTGTACAGTGGAATCTCGTTATAACGAGGTCCTTGGGACCAGAGAAATTACCTCTTTATATCGAAACCTTGTTATATCAGGGCCAAAATGTGACCGCTCACGACGAAACCAGGCGGAAGTCGCAAGTGGTACTTGTCTATAAATAGCGTGTTTTAGTGTAAATTTCATTTTTTCCCCAAATTTCTTTTTTTACGTATTTGGATTTTTTTAATGATTCATTTACCACTTCCTAAAATTTGAAGTCAAAATACTAAGTATAAGTACCTGAAAACTGTGTTTGTATTTACCCTTTCCAAAACGCTTCGTCAGGATTTTCGTTTTCGAAAATTTACATTGCTCGCTCGATCGATCTTTGCACACCTCTCTTTTGTTGCTAAGGCGGCGTGGCCTCGTATGCCGGATGACGTAATCCTCAGCCTGACGGCTTAGCGCGTTGTGATTGGTCATTCTTGGTACACCTACTTGTCATGTAAATAGGCACCTGAATATGCATGACCGGTGGGTGCATTCAACTTGAAATCGTCGAATTATATTCTTTATAAAATCAAATCGTCCTTTTCTGTAATGAATTCGTTTTACCATCCATTTTTTTGTTTTACTTGTAAGACAAATAAGAAAGTCAGTCGCGGTATAAAGCTCATAATAATTGTACCCTTTCTCTTTAGTTAATTATCCATTTAATAAAGCAGTAGGTATATAGTTTGTTTTGTTCATGCATTAGAGCGAGGTCGCAACGAAGCCTAGCGGAAAAACTATTCGGGAAATAACCATACCGGGCCCGCTTTCAAATATCTGCCAAACTTATTGGCCCCTCTTGCAGTTTTTCTTCTCTAGACGCAGCTGTGGACACGATGCTTTCCTTCCTTTTGCTCCTTTGTTTCCTTTCTCTGCGGCTTTCTAATGATAAAGCGCAGGATTCACTTAAAATGATACTATGTTAATGGCCTTTTGTCTACTCGTCTTCATTTATTCTTCGCAATAGTTAATCCTGGCATTTTAAAGAGTTGTGAGCTTTCTTACAAGGTGTAGGTCAAAAAGCAACACAGGCCCCAATGTTTATTGATTTTTTTTTTCTAAATCACGCACCTGTACACATTGAAGTTGATGAATTATTCCCTGCCTTTTGCTCTCTTGTTTCTTTTCGTTTGGCTTCCTAATGGTGCAGTATAAAGAGCAGGATGCACCTTAAACGGCGCTATAATAATGATCCTTTGTTTGATGATCTTTCTTTGTCACTCTAGATAACATGTTCATTTTTAAAATCTCTACAAGTTGCTATTTTCTTAAGAGATGTGCTCAAAGAGTAACAGGCCTGATACAATTTGGGGCATAAAAATTTCTCAAACAAGGGAGTTCATAATTCATAAAGTGAAAAAAAGCTCAGTTCATAATTCGAACATTTCTTGTATTATTCCAAAGGTTTATTATTCCGGAGGTTCGTTATTCCGAAGCTTCGTTTATCCGGAGCTCTGAGGTTCTAATTCCAAAATGAAGTATATAGGGTTCGTTATTCCAAAGGCTCGTGATACCGAAAATTAAATAAGAAAATGAAAAGGTTCTACTGCATTTTCGGAATTATGAACCTTCGGGGTTATGAACTCCATTTAATTTTCGGAAATAATAAACCTATTCCAATTTCGTAATAACGAACCTTCGGAATATCGAACCATTCGGAATTATGGAACCTCGGAAAACGAACCTTCGGAATTATGCACCTTAAAAAACCCACCAAAATTACTATTTTTTGGTTCCTGAATTAAGCATCAGTATAAACTTTAAACTTGACATCGTGCTTCCCTTCTTTTTGTCCTCTTTTTGAAGCTAAGTTGTTTTTTTTTTTTCACTTCACTTTCTACTTCGTGGAATAATAAAAGTGGAATGAATTTCAACAGGGCTATAATAAATTGGTCTTCGTTTTATGATCATCCTTATTTTCTTCACGCTAAATAGCCAGTTTTCATTATTCTCACCCGTTAACATTAAATCGCTCTTGTCACAGTCACTGTTTTCGTGGATTTTGTTCTCTTTTTGAAAGCCAACTGTTTTCTTCTCTTCACATCTCCTAACTCTTTTCAGGCTAAACAGAGAGTGGAACACAAGTTGGAACAGCGCTATGATATAAACAGATCTTTTGTTTGACGCAATATCTGCACTCTATTAAAGTCAATTTCAGCTTTCTTAAAATAATCTGAAAAAGAGTTCCCTAGTTACCTAGTACATGTCCAGACGATTCTTTTATTTTGATCTCTTTTTCAAATTACTACGCTTTCTATGACATGGAATGGTGGAATTGGTAGCCCTATAAACAGCACGATAATCAATTATATCTTTTTTCTTTTATTTCATTTTTTGCTTTACACGTATTTTCATCAGGTACAGAAGATTATCTCCTCTTTATAAAATCAATTTGCTTTAATATAGAATAAAAAAAACAAAGCTTGTTTTCTTTTCATGACATGAGTGTATAATTGCAAATGACAAAGTCCAACAAAATGTTCAGAGATTGGACTTTCGGATTCTCCAGTTCAAATTTCCAGACCATTGACATTTTTTAGGATAGCCGAGCGACTTCTGTCTCACAAAAAAACATGCCTATATATCTATTTCTTAAACAAAGAGTAACTATTGGAGGGGATGGATGTCAGAATAGGAAGGGCACCATTAACTTTCGAAAGTGGGTGTTCTTCACCTAGAATTGGCATTTATGCGGTGAAATAAAACACCTGTCTGCTTTAATAAGATAATGAAATAGTCGACCTAAACTCTCTCTCTCTCTCTCTCTCTCTCTCTCTCTCTCTCTCGGGGGGGTATTAATCATTTACTTTATATGCCAAACAATATAGTTTCTAACTCCTGAGATTTCCTTTAAAATGAAAAGGGTATTTTAAAAGCTTAATGCGTGTTTTAAATATTTGATTTAATTTTCTTTAATCCGAAAAGTACATTATTGCTCAAAGTGACATGTCTAATAAAGGGGCATTTTCTTATTTTTCAGAGTGCGCCTTTTTTTAAAGCATCATGAAGGCTGCTCAAACAAAATAACGGGGAATTTGTTACTTTTAAGTGCAATAAACGCCCCCCCCCCCACACACACACACACCCGATATCTCTCTCTCTCTCTCTCTCTCTTCCCCCCTTTTTTAGGGGCGTGTATTGGTCGATTGCTTCACTTGCGAAACAATGCAACATGCAGTTTTGAATGGGTAAGGTGGAATTATGGTTGAATAGAACATACCCTGACCACGCTGACGGGCCCAGTTTGAAAACAATGCCCCCTATGCCTCTCAGCGTTATTGATTCTTGGTTTAAAATTAACAAAAGGAACTCTTTTCATCCCCACCATCCCGCTTAAATGCGTGTCTTGTATTGTTCTTCTCCAAGGGCAGGACAATTGATACGGATTCTTATAATGCTGGTTAAGTTTATGAAAAGAGTTTAAAGGATCTGAATTCTTTACATGGGCAATATGTATGCATTGGCTGTGATAACTCCTTGTCCTTGCCACCTGCTCGCGCTTTATCGTACAATGATTTATTGCGAAACCAGAATCAGCGTTTTGAAACAGTTATGAAACACAGTCTGAAAACGATGTATCATGATCCCTGAATTCTCTTTTCTCTATGCAAATTATAGTTCTGCTTCCTTTTTGTGACTTTTGTAATTGTGTTTCTGTGAAGAAAAAAAAGCTCCAGGTACATCTGCGTTTTGAACTAAATGGGTATCAACATGCTGATTTGTGGGACGCGACTAGCCTTTCTCTATTTTTGTTTAATCTTAAAAATTTCGAAGGGGAAGCATCATATCATCATGGTCCATGATATCATCAAAGTCACACCTTCCTCTCTGCTCCAAAACTTGGATTTGCTCACTTTAGTTTCTTTTGCGTTCATTATGACTTGTATAATGTAAAACCTTTAAATAATGAACATTACACATTAAAAACAAAAACAAAAACAAAACAAAACAATATAGGTAACCTGGCCCAACGAGAGATAGCAATCGCTTTTGTTATTTTTCTACGGGAAAGTATATGGTTTCCCGTTCGCGATAATGTCAGAATGTCGTCCTATATCAGCCTGTTTTTAATTTTTTTTCAACGTTCATAAAATTATTTCATATGATATTAAACAATTCATCGCCATCAGCATGATGAAGTCTCTTTTCAAAATCCAATTATTTTTAATTCAGTAGGACTATCAGTCACTTTCGCTTCGCGGCTAGTTTTAAGAAGCCATGATGGTATAATGGAGAATGTGACAGAATTTTATGGGAAACGGAATGAGCGTCTGACCCTTTTTTTTTTGTTAACGTAATATTTTGATTAAAGTCGAAAACTCCTGAGATTTCCTTTAAAATTGTTTTCCTTTCTTCTTCTTTTAGCTTGATTAATACGTGTCTAAACTATCATACATTAAAAGTTTAAAGAGGTGCAATTTTCTATTATTTTTTTTTCCAGAGGGTGCATTTTATTTTAGCATTGTGAAGGATGCGAAAACAAAATAAGACGGGGGAGGGTCTTGGAAGTCTACGTAATACTTGTTAAGTGTAGTTTTAACATGTTAACAATGTAAATTTGGTAATTTCGATATTTCAATTTCTAGTCACAGGTGAAATAGAATAATGCTCCGTAAATGCAACTACATGCACATGTAATAATATTGCTCCGCCCCCCCTCTCTCTCTATCTATTTATCTCTCCCTTTCTGGGGTGGGGGTATTAACTGTTTGCCTCACTTGCCAAATACTACGTAATCCTCATTTGTAATCATGCGGTTGTTGAGTGAGTGAAGGTGAGAAGATCCTGCCCTGGCGAGCCCGCTATGAGGATATCATCCCCAAGCTTCTCGGCGCTATTTTGCTATTGATTCTTGCATTGAAAATGAACAAGAAGGAGCCCTTTTTTCACCCCCACCCTCCCGCTGAATTGCGTGTCTCGTTCTATTAATTCTTGTCAAGACAAGATTTATTCCGATTTTATTCATGCTGGTTAAGTATACGAAAAGAGTGTAAAATGGTTTCTTAGCATGGACAACGATTGCGTTTGCGGTGTCACCAATCCACCTTCAGGTCCGCGGCTAAAAGTCAACAAAAAGCCCGCGCTAAGGAAGTTTCGAAGCGGGTCACGCTGAATTTCGCACCCTCAGCCTTTGCTTCGCACCCAAACTTTGAATGCGATTTTCTCCGTTATTTAGATTCCTATTCTGATACTTTCCGTGTTTTTAATCGCTTTTTACGATGACTTCTACTTGAGCAAAATAGAGTTGTTATACATCATTTTAAAGCTTATGAACCAGAGATTCTAGAGGGTGTAAAATTAGATTTTTTGATTTTTGCGACTTCCGCCTGAAACCGTCGTGCAGGGTCACAAATACAATAGAATACAAAGAGATGGGACCAGGAAAATCACCTTGTTATAACGAGAGTTTGTTATATCAGTGCTCTTTATAACGAGGTTCCACTGTATTAAGTATCAAACATTCACACTCACAGTTGAAAATTACTTCAGTTTTTAATATGGTACTCACAGACTATATGCTTTTCCTACTTTTCTTGTTTACTAATACTAATCTCTTTAACGAGAAGGTCTTTCTTGTCAATCGATGCCTTATCATCACGCGAGCCCCGCTCCACATAATTTTGATCCTTGGAAGTAGAAGCCATGATTTAAGTTCCTCTTGTGAAGTTCACATCAGTAAATAAACAATTCAAAACAAGTACCAAAATGGTGCATAACTGTGTTGGAAACGCGGAAGAAATTTATCCAAACGAACTCGAAGTCCCGCTCGAAGTACCACTCGAAGACACAGCTAGCAGCTGAAGCAACTTGACCAACGCCGCGCGATACATGCGAGACCGGCTATCGCCCCCAGAGCTTCCCCGTGCCACTCGATTGCTAGCCCGGCGCGGCTGCTTAGCAGTGCACTGCTAGGCCGCCACGCACTGCAGCGTGAAACCAGAATACCGGATTGGATAGTCTCTATTACCAGGCGTTTTTAGACATGAATGATAATTGCTCGCGTAATGAGCAGCTCCAAATACTTTATATTTTGATAAAAAGCATGGTACGAGACTAGACTGTGTTTTTCATTACCCAGAGAGTAAAAAACGTGGAAAGTCAAAAAAAAGTGAAAAAAAAACGCGAGAAAATGATCTTAAAAAAGCGGAAATTCGCGGAAATGCGGAAATTTCACATGCCTGTACTCTGTACGGCACTCCATCAAAACCTATTCTGACCCATTTCCTTTCATTCGGTACATCTGCCTGCTTTATCAACTCTTTTAGCACATGTTTGATGGCTTGCCTTGAGTTTGGATTCACCCCAATGATTTCTCCCATGGCAACTTTGGCCGGTTTCGGGGGGTGATTGACATCAACATATTTGTACAACTTGGACCGATCACTAATGTTGTTCAGGTTATAATTACAATGGGTACACAGATTGTAGTTCTTTTCATACACTTTGGAACAATTGATACACACGTTCACTCTTTCGTTTGCGATACATGTACTATATTGCACTTGATCTTTAATTTCTCCTGTGATGCTGTCAACTTTTACTTCTTCTGTTACTTTTTCCATTGCCTTGCTTTGCAGTCTGCACCTATAGGGCCGGAAGACAGATTCATTCACTGATGCCTCCAGTTCTGTTACTTTTTTGTTTACTTCTGTCGTGCTCATTTTCCCTGACCAGTTAGAAGGTTTCAGGTTTTCATTTGTCTGTGTATTTGATGGTTGATCTCTTTGTATGAAGACATTAGTTACTGTATTTACAGGTGTTGTTCCGCTTTCTCTCACACGTCCCGTTTTCCCAACCCCTTGCGAATTGTCGGCAAATATCTCGACGTCCCCAGTTGAGAAACATTTATTGGGTTGCTTTGAAGAGTTTTCGAGTACCTTTTTTAGTGTGGTCACACTTCCAGATGGCGTTGTGGCCCCATCAATGGTTGTAACTGTTTTACTCCCAGCTACGGCCCACTTAACCAGTGAATGACTGAATGAAACATTGCCAGTATAGTTTTTATTACGAACATAATACAATTGTTCAACTAAAATGGCAAATGCTGTTTTCTTGGAGAGAGAAGCATTTTCGATGCAGATGTTGGTTGCACCGGATAAGAAATCCACAATTTCCTTGGGTCTTTCTTTCAAGAATTGTTTGATATCAAAGCTTGCAAGATCTTCTAGATTCGCATAATCTCCTGCAAGGCTTTTCGTATCGTCAAGTATCTTCTTGTTTATGGAATCACCCAACTTAAAGTAAAGAAGTCCTCTTTGATCTTCTCTTAATTGCTTTACTCGTTGCAAAATGTCTTCCACTGCAGGGTCGAGTGAGTCTAGTCTTGGTTGTTCGATTTCAGGATTGCCTTCATTTTCATCATCATGGCTTGGATCCGACGAAGAAGCAGGCTTAGAAGCTTGTTTTTCACAATTACGTTTTGCATAGTTAATACAATTCGCGCATACGTAGTTTGATGTTGCAGTTAAAAGTTTGTTTGATATTAGCCATTGCCAGTGTTCTTTCGCGTAAAGTCGGCTTGATTTCTTGAAGAGGGATGGTGCAGGCAACTTTGTTGCATCATGGAGTTCACACCTGCATCTCTTTGAGAACCCAAGCGTCCGCGGAATCTGGCGCGTCTTCTTTTTCGGTGGTTGGCTTTTCCCCATCCTCACCTAAAATTGGAAATGTAAAACACAGTATGACCACCTATCGGTGTACCTTTAACATTTGTGTGTGTTTTTATCGGTTTTGTTTTTAATCCAGACAAAAATAACTGCAGATTGGACTAGCTCTCCTTCATGGGTGCTGATCCCTGTGGAGGGGGAAGGGGATGTGACAAGTGGTGTAATTAACAGGAATTTTTGAAGGGGGTGAAATTTTGGATACGTTCCACAAATTCTGTGGGGGGGGGGGGATGCGAGGGTGGTGGTAATCAACATTTTAAATCAAGTAACTGATTCTATCATGGATTTGGTAATTTAAATTACATTTGTTTATTCTACCTTTCCTAAACCTAAATTCAAGTACATACATGCTCAAAATGATGTCCGCTCCTATCTACTTTAGATATTGAACTATTGCCGCTGATCTTAATCAACCACTCACATGTGGACTTCTTGTCTATATCTTATCAATCAATCTCCCATCTCTCTTCTTCTTGCTTATAACTCTTTAAATCTTTTCATTTCTTTGTTTTCCTTAAGTCTTGAGTGACCTTGATCATGAAATAGGGGTAACTATTCCGTATATGGAGAACAGTGCATTTCCAAGATGATCCCCGAGTTATAGCGAAATCTCAAATCGTCTTTAGTTTTAAAGTTCTTTCTCCAACTCGATTAAGGACTTTTACTTTTCGACATTTTGACATCATGAGCATCCAAGAAAACAAGAAACTTGTAGAATAGAGGGGCTGGGGTGGCCCAGGGAAGGCAGTGATTAGTTTCACTTCAACAGTCAATGGGTAAGTAATGAGAAATACATATTCTTGTTCACTCGTTTTCCATTTCGATGGAATGCGGATCACTCATTCGCTTATTACACACAATGACAGTGCATTCCCCCGTTTAATACTAATAATACAATACATTTATTAGGCGCTTAATACGGATGTTTCTAAGCGCACGGTTTACCGGAAAATTAAAATTAAATCCAAAATAATACAATACAAAAATTATTTATGTAATTCAATCCCAGGGGTGAACTTACCAAGTTCTTTTCTCCTGTATTTATATTTGTTTCTCCAGATATCACCACTTCAAGAGGAGACCGTACCCAGGTACAGAATTCTTGATGCGTTGCAGACCCGAGTCTGGGAACAAATTCGACAAGGCGAAGAAGTTCCTCCAGAGCTGCACGACAAAACGACAAGGCCAGCGGGTCCCCAGACCGTACGCCAGATCTGCGGACAATCCATCGGGAGGGTGCCCAAGGGGCTCTCAGCAGTCGTCAGATATGCAATGGACCACGGCTGGGAGACATTTTCATGGTACCTGGGTACGATGACCCACGACGGTCCTGTGGCAGGAGGGGGGCCAAAGTTGGACGTATCGTACGTCATGGTGGGGGAGAGGAGGATGGTGGACGCCGTAGTTCGAGAGATCAGGAGGAAGGGGGGCAGGGACATCAATCTTCTCTAGATATAGTCATGAGATGTGTGGCCTCCAATACATTAATTTTTGATGATTGTCATCAAAATGAAAGAAATGTAAACCTTATTCTTATGTTTTCAATGTCTTCACTGTCTGTGTCTCTTCACAAATTTCGTCCTTCTTAAGGTGACCGAGAAATGGAAAGAGTACTTTGTTTTTATACAAAAAAATATATTGGCATATTTCATAGAGCATGAGATATAGAGAGAGTGAAAAGGGTTTCGTAAAGGAGATGAAAGAATGAGTTGATCAGTTGACTAAAAAGAAAACACGTACATGTAAACGATTTTGAAAATTAAGTTTATTCATGAATCCGAACTTGGAAGGTGTACAGTGACAGCAAAACTGAACTTGCTTTAAAACTAATGCTAACAGTAAAACATAAGTATCATTTTTTGCAAAATCAATCTTACATATATAAAACATCATTGACATAGTTCCTTTTTTTCTTCACATTTCTACAAAACAGAAAATTATAGAATCTCTCGAAGCTGGTGAAAAAGGCTCTTTCGTAATCACGAAAAGCTGATCACCAGAACGGCGTTCCTTAGTGCGCGCCCAATAATACTTGAGAGCGCGCACCGGACACCAGACTTTATCCTCCGCCACCGACGAAAGGGTGGACAGCGGTTGGATAAAAATCTCAACCGGCTGGGAACTGGCAGTCTGGTTCTTCGCCACATAGGACGGGTTGGGAATGAGGCGCACCCCCGCGCGTTCCCAACGGACATGCCCCGGCGCCGCCGACAGTGCGTGCAAGGCACTGCGACGCTGGCCGGAGGCAATCGCCAAGAGGAAGACCGTTTTAATGGTTACATCTCTAAGCGAGGCCTCAGCGAGGGGCTCAAATGGCGCCCTGGCAAGGGCCTCCAGCACCCGAGGGAGACTCCACAACGGGAGCAATCTCCTAGTCGGGGGGCGCTCCAGGAAAAAGGCGCGGACCAGGCCGGTCAGGGAGGGGGCAGTAGAGACACTGGCCCCATCCACGAACCCAGCGTGGATAACGGCAATCGCCGAACGGTAGCCACGGATGGTCGAGACAGTCAGGCCCTTATCGAAAAGGGAAATCAGAAAGTCTGCGACATCCCTTAGAGGTGCAGAACGGGGATCCACCCCGTGTGATTCGCACCAGCTAAAGTATCCAGCCAAACGGGAATTATAAGATTCCCGGGTGGACTCCCGTCGGCTGCGAGCGACGAAGGTCGCAGCCCGCTCTGAAAGGCCCGCCTGAGCTCCAGATTCCCTGACAATGGCCAGGCAGTCAGGTGGAGCGTGGCCGGTCGGGGGTGCAGAGTCCCCGACACTGGCTGGGAGATCAGGTCCGGACGAGCGGGAAGGAGCCTCGGATTCCCCACCAGTAGGCCCGTCAACTCGAGGAACCACGTCCTCTTGGGCCACCACGGGGCTATGAGGAGGAGAGTTGCTTGGTCCTGCCTCACCTTCCGCAGAACGCGGGGAATGAGGGCGAACGGCGGAAACGCATAACCCCTGAATCCCTTCCACGGGAAGGAGAAGGCGTCCATCCGCCAGGCTGCCGGGTCCTGCACCCTCGTGCAGTACATCGGCAGCCGTGCGTTCAACTCCGAGGCAAACAGATCCACATCTAGTGGGGGAAGCTGGCGCACCAGCAGATGCATGACCTGCGGGTGGAGCGTCCACTCCGAGGGGAGAACCCGGCCCCGGGACAAGAAGTCTGCGATCAGATTGTCCCGGCCCGGAATGTACGACGCAACGGGGAAGACCCCCATGCGTCGGCACCACCTCCACAGCTCCGCCGCTAGGGCGTTCAGGCGCGTGGAATGGGTGCCCCCCTGTTTGTTGATATATGCTGCAACGGTGATGTTGTCCGTGCGTATCAACACAGCCCGGCCGCGGATCAGCGGCAGAAAGTGGAGGAGTGACAAGGCAACAGCCTGAAACTCCAGCACATTGATATGTGGGAGGGTGGCCGAGAGGCACCAGTCCCCATATGCATGCAGGCCCTGACAGTGTCCGCCCCATCCCATGTGGGAGGCATCGGTGGTCACTGTGATGGAGGGCTGCGGGGGCTGCAGGGGGTTGCCCCTGATCAGAAACTCCGGGCGGCCCCACCGCCAGAGGAGAAGGCGGGCGGCCGGAGGTAGCGGCACAGGCCTCGTCAGGGGGTCCCGTGACGGGCGGTAGTGCCTGAGAAGATGGATCTGTAGCGGGCGCATGTGCAGCCGGCAGTCCGGCAGCACATCGACCAAGCTCGCCAGGAACCCTAGGAACTGAAGCCAGGTCCTGGCTGGCACCCGCCGTCTTCGGCTAAGACGGCGGGCGGCGCCCGTAATCGTCGATACCCGCTCCGGGCTGGGACGTGCCAGTTGCCGGGGGATATCGATCACCGCACCCAGGAAGGTCGGGCACTGCGTGGGCACGAGCTCCGACTTCTCCCAGTTTACGAGGAACCCCAGGTCTTGCACTGTTCTCAACAAAAAAGCCAACTGGCGGGAGAGCAGGACCTGGGAGCTGGCTACCAGCAGCCAGTCGTCCAGGTAGCAAAAGACCCGCAGGCCTTGCTGCCGGAGGAAGGCCGCCACGCACGATACAAGCCTGGTGAATAGGCGTGGTGCGGGCTTCAGGCCGAAGGGTAGGGCGCGGAAGCGGTACACGTTTCCCCCGAACGCGAAGCCCAGCAGATCTCTGGAGGCTGGGGCGATGGGGACGTGATGATAGGCATCCTTCAGATCTATAGATACTGCCCAATCGCCTGGCTTGAGGCACGGGAGTATGGAAGCCAGGGTCTCCATACGGAAGTGCTCCGTATTGATGTGTCGGTTGATTCTCTTGAGATTTAGAATCAAGCGGAACTTCCCCGAGCGCTTGGGGACAAGGAATATGGGGGAGAGGCATAACCGCGGATGATCGCGGGTCCTTTCCACCGCCCCCTTCGCAAGCAAGGCGGCGATCTCGGCCGCCATGGCTCGACGCATAAGCGGAGACATGCGAGGGGATGGAAGACGGACGACGCCTCCGGGCAGAGGGGTGGCTAACTCGACGGAGAAGCCACCGCCGACAACGGAGAGAACGAAGGCGTCGTCCGTTATGGCCGCCCAGGCCGGCTGGAAGGCCTGAAGGCGGCCGCCCACCCCGGAGGGGGGGCCCTGAAGCGCTCGGGGCAAGGAGTCAAAAGCCGCCGCGGCCCTTGTCGGCCGGGCGGGTAGACCCCCGCTGCTTGCCTCTACCCCTGCGGTTACGGCGCCCCCGGTTTGTGGCCCGGCGGGTCGTCTGTGGGGGAGGCATAGTCACCGTCACACGCTGGGGGGCCGACGCCTGTGGCCAGCGGGGCGATCCCCGGGGACGGTTAGGTCGAGCCTGTACTGATATCAGCTGACCTGCTAACTCTCGCGCCTGCTGGCAACGGGTTAGCGCCTCCTTGATGCGGGGCGCGAACTGGCCAGAGAAAAGGAACGGCCCTTCGAATGGCATCCCACTCGTGAGCTGCGTCCTTTGCCTCACCGGGAACCCGAGGGCCTCGAGGGCCAGATCCCGGCGTCGGCGAGTAGTGAAGAGTGCGGTACGCGTGGACTGCTTCCATAGATGCTCCGAGATGGACATGAGGAGCGAGTCCAAGAGCTGGCGGTCCTCGGGGGAGACCCGGAGGTCATCCGCCTGTACAGCCAGGTTCGTTAACGCCCCGGCATAAGCCGCTAGACGCATCGAGGACCTTGCTAGGACCGACAAGTGCGTCCACCGCATATCCTCTTCAAGAAAGGCGCGACGGCGGAGAGGATTGGCCCTGCCTACATAATCCCCGAGAGCTAGGAGCTCCGGGGAGAGGGTCTCGGGCTCGAGGTAGCGGGCCATGTCCGCGGGCTGAAAAGCAAACGCCCGACGCAGGCCGGCGAGGCCCCTCTTAGGGGGCGGCTCTCGGGCGATACGCCCGTACTCCTCCTTGAAGTCTGCCGTGAGGGGGATACCGGGCTGAGCCCCGGCTCCCCCTCGGAACAGCCGGGACGCCGGGGGTTGTTGTTCCGCCGGGTCCGGGCGAACCGTATAGAATTCTTCGAGGTATCGAAGAAGTAAGGCCTCCGCCTCCTCACTGAGATGCCTCAACCCAGGCGGGGCTTCAGTCCCTGCAAGGGACGGCGCCGCTGAGGAGGCCGACATCGAATCCCACCCAGAAGTAGAGGGTTCGGACTCGGTCGCTGTAGGAGACTCATACAGCTCAGAGAGGAGAGGCATGGGCGGGGTAGGCGCCGGTAGCGGGAGGGGAACCTCCGCTGGCGGCCCGCTATAACCCACCGGAGCTCGGGTCGCCAGGCCCGTGGAAGGGCGGGGGAGCCGAGGCTGGGATGCAGTACCCGCCTGGAGCAGGGGGAATTCATCCGTAAGGGCTGTGCCTGCAGACGAGGCTAGGCCACCGGCGGCCATAGCCTGGTCAAACAAAGGCACCGGGCGACCATCCGCCCGCGCAGGGAAAGTCTCTTCCCCGGGCGGAGCACCCAGCGCCGCCGGGGCGCGGCTCGCGCCCGCCCGCTGGCGGGGGAACGGCCCTTCCGGCGCAGTAGCGGGTAAGGAGGGGGCAGTAGCGGCTGCAGGCATGTCAGCCGACTGGCCTGTAAACGCCCAGCCGCGGTTCTCAGCCAACCGGCTCATCATAGCGAAGAGCTCGGCCTCGCTAGGCTGAGATTTGCCCACCTTCTTCTTCTTCTTACCCGTCTTCTTAGTCCTCTTTGCCGAGGGAGAAGTCGATGGGGCAGAAGCGGCCCGCTTCCTGGACTTCTTCTTCCTCTTAAGAGGCGCCCGGGGCGAGCCCTGGGGCTGTCCCGCCGGCGGAGTGCCGGTGGAGGAAGCCTCGTAGAGCTGCCAGTCCCAGGCGGGAGCCTCGACCAGCCGCCTGGCTAGGCGGGGCGGGGAGAGCTCCCAGGGTGGTAGCTACCGGCCTACGAGAGGTCCGGGTGCTCAAAACCCTGGAGACCTGGGAGGTAGTCGGCTGAGAAGTAGCAGCCGCTACTCCCCCGCTCTCATACCCCACGGGCAGCCCGGTTGGGCCGGGGGGGGGGAGCGGACAGGGCCATGGCTAGGAGCCGCTCTAGCAGCAGGAGTGACCAGGCGGTCAGTGCTGCGAGCGGCCGGGACGGGGGCGGCTCTCACGAGCGAGGACACTCGGAGCGGCTCCCCGGCGCTCTCTAACCCCTGGGTCAGCTGGATAGGACCGGGGGGAGAGCGGGTGGTAGAGCTCCGGTCATGGCGCCATGGCCTGCACTCCTCCTCCTCCGACTCGCTGCCCCCGGAGGCGAGGAGCTCAAGGGGAGGGTCGGCTGAGCCGGACCCTCTACCCTCCGGCGCAAGCGCCGGTAAAGGCTCTCCCTCTACAGGGGGATCCCGGGCGGGAAGCCCTAAATCCGGCGGCCTGGCGACCGCGGAAGGGACCAGGGCTTTAGGAGCCCTCTTGATCGGGGGGTGGGAAGTTAGCCAAGCCTCTAGCTGAGCCCAAGTAGGCTCAGACCAAACGGAGCATACCGCACAGGGATCCGGACGGGTGCATCGCCTGTGCAGTGGACAACACGCGTGCACGTCCCAGTCCGGCAATCCCCGGCGGCAGACCTGACATCTAAGAGTCATACCTGTAAGGGGAAAGGACTCATTTAGACACAGAACTTATGTATAAACAAAAAATATGTATTACCAAGTCAATTGTAAACAAAAGGAAATTTGTGTACAAGACAAGCGGCGGGAATTAAAGAGCGCTGAGCCAACAAGATAGATCTACATTGACGGCAGAGCGCTACAAACGCCTAGGAAAGAACATGAAATTAAAACATGTACCAAAACAGCCCAGAAACCCATGTCTACATAAATGATGTGCATTTTGGACAGGGCGGCTTGCCATAGGCGAAAATCAAATCTGGCGGCATTTGGCCTGCCAAACAAAGAAAATTTTTCTCAATGTTTCCAATTTCAACCAAACGGTGGAAAACACTAAAACTAACTCCCGGGACTACTAAATGTCCAACGAGAGGAGAAAAATCTAAACAAAAACGACCAGAAGGCCGTACAATGGTAGGCAAAGCAGAACAGGGGAGAATCGAGCCAGCACAAGCCACGCTCCGAAGCCGCGGTGCATACAACACACAGTGTGTGTGAAGCAACGCAACTCAAACGAAGTCGGCACAAAGCCGAAACAAAAGCCTGATTTTCCCCTTTTCCGCCGATACAAAGTATCTAAAACGAATTGCTAGCCTAAAACAACAATCAAAAGAATAGAAAATGGAAAGAACTGGCCTGATTGTTGGTAATCTGCGTCGGATGGCGACGGATTATAGGAGCAATCACGAAAAGCGTCTTGTTCGTATGGGTGCGAACAGGAAGGAGGAAGTGTCATGGCGGGTGACGGGTTTCATACGGCAACCCGGGGGACGGAGGCGGTGTATGGTAGGCTATTTGTGAAATAATTTTATGTTCGGTTATGGGCAATTATAGGATATAATAGCATACTGTAACAGATAGGTGGTCGGATGTACTGATAGTAGATCACAAATAAAATTTAGAAAATACCAGATTAAGAGAATCAATTCTAAAAAACAATTCTGTGTCATGAGAAGTATAAAGAAAGAAAAAAAAAAGATAGAGGAAAAAAAAGGGAATGGAAAGAAAAGGTGAAAAAAGGGGGAAAGGAATAAAGTCAAAGGAAGAAAGAATAGTATACAGATAGAGAAAAACACAAGAGTTAGCAAAACGAAGGAGGAAAAAAACATAAGAGATAGGAAGAGAAAAGAGAGTAGAAGAAAGAAACAAGAGTAGAACAAGATACAAGATCATTGACAGTACCAGTCATGTAAATCATTTGAGTTTAAACCTTGGCAAATAATGTGTATGAGTGGTGAAAACGTTCTGCAATAGATATCGAAACAAGTGAGATCAATGATATGATGACTTATGTCAAGGTAAACAAAAGTGAACATACTATTTTCAATTCTAATAATCGATATCTTATGAAGATTTTACTTTTGAATTTTGCTTATGTATTCAATATGCACAATGGTAAGACAATGCAAACAGTACTTTTTTTAACTCTTCCTAACTCCTCAGATGACTTCTTCGGATGATTTCTTCACGTGACACACCACAAGGTCCGTTCAGACGTTTGTGAAATCTAAGGCATCGGGTAGAATATGTCCAACAAATCGTCGACTGCTTTTGGCAATGTTCGACGAGACATGTTGATCCTGTCCTGGTGCCACGCAAAAAGTGGAAGGCGATCGTCAAAACGTCCATGTTTATGACATCGTCATGTCACCAGATGCTAACACAGTTTGTGCAAAGTGGCTTCTGGGTCAGGTAACCAGTTATTAATTTTCAAAGTCAGAAGTGTACAGAAAGTAGAATCATCATGCAACGCAAAAGGGGGCGACCTCATGACACATTACCTTATATTCTTACACTGTTAAGCTCACTGCAAATCCATTATTTTCAATTACTTTCTGTTATTCTGTTTTATTTGAATTATCATAACTAATGATATCCCTTATATTCATTATTGTGTAATATAAGATGGGTTCCTTGAAAAGAGATTTCAGATTGGTCAGATTGTATATAGCAACAATTTTTACACACTTTTTGTGTACAAAATCCCATAAGGCCAAGTTACTGATAACTTCTTATCACATACATACACAGACAGTATAGCTGTGCACAAGCAAATTTTATCAGCGCGCATGTAATGCAACACATTTATTGCTCTTTGTTTTGGACTGGATGTGTGACGTCACAATGAATTTATGAGTTGTGATGGAGGTTGCAATGATAATAGTTTGGTGAGCTCCCAAAAGTAGTTTCCCATCTTATATAACATAGTACATGTTCATTGTCGTCACCATAAAATACCATAAAATGTGCATCCATAGATATATAATTTTTTTCTCGTGCATCATATCTCACCTCGGCCTTCGGGCTCTGTGACATATAGTGCACTTCAGAAATTCTAAAGCTATGAATGCATATATTAAGGTATATTTAACTGCAGAGTATGCACTATGTGCATAATAGTAAATAGTGTATTTATAATATGTGCTGTGATTGGTTAGATTTGTATAATGTTACTTGTGTAAATTTTGGTATAGTGCATGATTGTGCACTATAACGTTCATTTATGCATAGGGAATCCCATGTTAAATGAATGGGGATGTATGTATAAAGCACACCGCACACTATACGATCGGTCTGTGATTCGATTTCAGAAGAAAATGTAATAGCATTTGATATGAACATTTTATCACATAATTTTCTTTTTTGATTTAGGTTCAGAATAGTCATATAGATACCAAAGTCTTACATTTAATGTTCTTGCAATTTATTTCCAAAATGGGATCACAGTCGATTGTATAGTTAGTGTGCAATGAGCTCAATACACCCTGTGCTTTGTTAGATTACAGGTCTATTTAGACCTACTATAACAAATAGTGCATGTTCTATTGGTGCACCATTACTGGACTATAGGAACTCCAAATACTAAATAATCCCTCGTCCAAATCATTTTCATCTTGACCTTCAGCCTCAGTGAAACAAAATTGCACTTAGGATAATTTAGTATTTGTCATTGAAATAATCCAGTATAGTGCATTATAGGCCATGCACTGTTGATGTAATATAAGTTAATGATATAATGTATATACTCTTGTGGATGTACATGTCCAGGTCGGTGCAGAAAGCCTGTGGGCTACAGTAATTAGTTTTACTTTTTCTTTTCCCAGGCAACCTGTACATGTTAGGTCAACATCTTTTATTCATTTTCTCCTTGTGTAGTCTTGTTGATTTTCATTTGTATGTTGAAATACCGAATGAAAACAATAATGGTAATAATAATAATAATGACTTCTTTTTCAGGTGACCTACATAATGCATTCAAGATGGAACCAAAGATATGTCAAGCCAAAAGCACACATAATTGTATACATAGGTGTAGAATAGGGAAGGACCTCAACATCCTGTAGACAATTTCACAATTACCAAAATTAATTCATTTTATTTATTTTAAGTTCACTTGATATTCGTTATTATTATTATTGTTGTTGTTATTGTTATAATATTATTACTGTTTGTAAATATATATATGTGTTATTTAAAAAGACATATGAGATATACATTTCAATTAATTTGCTTACTATTTATTCATGTAATCAACCTTATGGGGCTAGGCTTGATTAGCATATGCCATTTGTTAGCTCCCTTTATTAAGATGTATGCATTATTTTGATTTTTACCAAAATGTATGTATCATTGGGGTTTTGAGAGATTGCATCCTGACTGTTTAGGAACGGGGGGGGGGGGGGGGGGGGGGGGGGGGGGGGGGGGGGGGGGGGGGGGGGGGCTGTACACATATGCATGACAACAAATATATAAGAAAAGGCAGGTATATGAAAAGATAACTGTTCATCATCATCAACCAACTCAGCAAAAATTGTACTTGCAATACAGGATACACTACCTGCTCCAGCCAATCTCAAAATGTGGAATAAGCATGCACTTGAAAGTTATGCAGTGAGCACATCCGATAACTGAATAATGATGTACATATTCAACTTTGGAGTACACCCTGCAAACTGGAAGGTACAATCGGAGACATACAGTACTCAGGAAGTTGGTACAAGCAAGACAACCACCAAATGATAACAACAACGAAACTGGTACAGCCATTACATTCAAGTCATCGAATAGCACTCGATACAGCAATTTTGCCAGGAGGGGGCCAAGCACTGGGATACATTTCCAAACTTTAGGGAATGAAATGTCATGTCGGATGAAGGCAAACACATAGTGGTCATCTTGCCAAAAATAGTCAGCACAGCATATCGGATCTTATCATATACTCACCCTGGAGCAAAGTAGAAATACTTATAGAACTTCCTCCAGAAGATAATATGAAGTTCGATGTAGAGATTTCAGGAGTCAGATATTGAGATTCTGCTTTAAATTCTTTGGCCTGACAGAGAAATCAGGACAGACATGGACTCTGTATAAAAGGTGGTTTTACGAGCTACTTAAACCCTGGCTAGCAACAAATAGCAAGTTACTACAAAGCTTTGAGCTAATTGCATGATGCACCATTGCCCTGTAGAAGACAGCAAGGTAGAGAGTCCAGAACAACTACTTCAGACATAGAGGCTAAGTTCATTCACCCTGTGACCTGTCATGCCTTGAATGGAGATTGCACTTTCTTCAACATGTTCCAGTGTGCATTTCCTATCTTGTAGACTCCAGTCTTGGAGGCTGCAGGGTAAAGTAAGGGCATTGGCTTGGCACTGCACTGTACTTATAGTGCACCCAAATTCCTAGCCTCACAAATAATGACATAAATCACAGGTAGAGACATGCATAACATGTCCTGGCAGTGTCTGCAACTGGAGAAGAAGGTTCCTAGGAAGAAAGCGCTCAACCTACAGCTGCCCGTCCCAAGTCAAGCGGCACCTTCAGTACATGTCCAAGAACTACAGGATTTACCTTAACCTCAGCTTGATATATTAACTACCGAGACTGTACACATTCTCATTAAACGTCGATGTAGATTAGGATGTTGTGACACTTGGGGCCTGTAACATAAAGAGATAATCAATCTTACGATTGATATCAATCATAACTCTATGGCAAACCATGTACTGAAGAGTAACAATTGAATGTAAGATTGATTTATAATTTTACTTTACGATACAATAATATGTATTTGTGAGGTTGCTAACATTTTCCTGCTCTATTTCGCTGCTACTACTGTATTTTGATTTCGATCCATGTACGTGTACGGTGTACTAGACTGCTACAGATCTCACTCTCGATCTGACCGCCTAAGCTAAGACTCAGAGCTCGACGATGGATCAGTCAAGGTTTTGATTTTAGTTATGAATTTAGATTAACTTATTTGAAATGATAATGAAACAAATTTGGCAATCCAGGGTAATAGGGACGAGCTGTTTGCATGCATGTAACGTGAAATTTTTTTTTAAAAAAATTGTTCGGATGCTGGATGGAGCGATGATGGATGGGGGATCAGATTCGGATAACCGGACACAGTGAATCCTTCTTTTTTGTATTTAGATTCAACTTAAACCATGCATTGAATTTGTGATAATCATCATTGATATATTTTTTCTATAAATAATATCGTCTAAGTTAGATCAAACACTTGTATTAGCTACGTAGTTACCATGGATACCAAATTTACCATAAAACATAAGTTTTGTGCAACAGGGCCTAGATATCTGCTTACTATTTACATTAAATGGATCCAACATTAGAACAGTGAGTATACTTTTTTTTAATGTTTTTAAATTTACTGTATCTCTTTATGTTACAGGCCCTTTGTCATAAATTCAATGCCCATTTGTGCTAGTTAAAGTGCATGCCATGTTTAGGGTGTCATATAGGATAAAACTCAGGGAAAGGAGTATCTGATTCTTCGGTTTGTTAAAAAACATATTTTTTGTAGGGAATATGTTTGAGACAAAGGTTATAGGGATTTGGAATACCTATGGTCATGTGTGTGTACAGTAGTATATTTTAACTGCCCCCCCCCTCTCTCCTAGAAGAAGCATGTGATACTACAGTTAACTTTGCCTAAGTCAAATCTGTTGGGACCACAAAAAATAGTTTGACTTATGCAAAATTTGACTTAGGAAATGTAAATAACACATGTTTTGCATAGTTTTGTCCAAAAAAAAAACGATTCGACTTAGGGAAAGTTCGACTTATGTGACTTTGAGTTATGCAAGGTTAACTGTATTTATACTGTTAGTTAATTGCATACAGACATGGAATTATCTTGGTGAAGACTTATCTTACTGCCTTCATGTAGATGTTTTAATGCGAAAAATGTATTGTTCAACTCTTTGTCCAACAGGTTACACCCTGTTCCATGGCACTTTCTACTTATTTTCTACATATGCATATTGGAATAACTAATAACTGATTTACAATCATTTTATGTTTCTACTGGTAAAGCAAAGGTCTTACAGAATTATCAACATAATTTTCATTCTTTCAGGACTTTTCAATTTTTTCAGTTTGTTTTTTTTCCACAGCTCTGATGTTTATTTCATTTATGTTATGATGTTTGTAGTTTTTTCCTGCATTAATACTTTTGTTACATCCTGGTAGTAATATCCTCAAAGTTGTTCAACAATTTTAAAACTATGTTGGTTAATAGTTATCATAATGATATTTGTAATTTGTGAAGTTTTGGAGCTTTGCTTAATGTTGTACAAACACAGAATTGTAATAAGCCATTTTTTACTTGGCTAGCTTGGTTACTTGTCTGAAGGCTCTTCATTAGTTTATTCTCTTCATTACATGTGAGGGAGCTGAGGAACTGAGCAAGAACATTTTTCATTTTTTTGAATAGTCAAACATTGTATTTTAGAGTACTTTAGCCAAATCCATACAGCCTGTTGTAGCTTTCACTTGTTATTTCTTATACCTTTACTCCAAAAAAATTGTTCCAAATTTCTGGCTGAATAATCCTTTGAAAAATCTCCCTTCCACTTTTAAGAATTTTTCAATATTAGGAAACTAATAATGTACATAATGATGCACATTAAATCATTGCGTTTCAAAGGTGATTGATATCACATCTGTAAATAGTTTAGAAAACGGGTTATAGATTCTTGAGATTTGAAATTTCATGACTTCATAAGTTGAAATAACAAGAAAATCCTTCAAAGTGTGATAAGTATTGAGTGGTACATGTGCAATGATTCTTTTAATACAGTGGCGGATCCAGGCTCGGGCGCCAAGGGCATTCCCCCCCCCCCCCTTTAATTTTTCTGTTTTGTGATTTTTACCATGGGAGAGGGTATACCCCCTCCCACACCCTCCACTTCCTTCCTGCTGGCGCCCCCCCCCCCCCCCTATTTCAAATTCCTGGATCTGCTGCTGTAATAAAATGGTATAAAAGTAAACCCATGGTTCATTAAATTATACAAACTTTCTACTGAAAAGGGGCTTCAAAGTCGGTAGGTGATTAACTTCAATGCAAAGCGGTAATCTACTGCCTAAATCTGTAGACTTGGCAAGTATGCAGTTGTCAATCATTACAGCAGTGGGGTCATGTTTCAGATTTTCTTTTTGACTTATTTGAAGAAAATTATAATGTTAATATAAAACCTACACCTGAAGTACACATATTGAAGTGCAAGCATATGATGCTATTGTACAGTAAAATGGTAACACTGTTTAAAGTTTTCAGAAATTGATATTGATATCTAGTGAAGTAAATCTTAAGCCACACCTATGGCTTGGCCTCCTGAAATGATGATTACAGTACAAGATATACATATACAGTGGAAATTCAGTATAATGAGGTCCTTGGGGCCACCAAACTTACCTTGTTATAGCAGGAATCTCGTTATATCAGGTTGAAAAACAATAGTATAAAAAAAAAGCTGGGACCAGGAATATTACCTTGTTATATCAGGAATATTGTTATATGAGACCTCTTCATACTGAGTTTCCACTGTAGAAAGACAATATTTTACTCTCCAGACCTCCTACTGTGGACCATCTTCATTACAATTAAAATTATTAGAAAATGAAGACCTATATCATACGATTATGTCTCTTTAAAAAGATATTAAAATTGGGTGGAAATGAAAAAAACAGACCAATGTGAGAGGTGCAGCCATGGTTGTTTCAAGTACATCAAATTTTGCTTGTTCAGTACCATGTTCAAAAGAAATTTATATCATTGCTAATCAATTGGATTATAATTGTGTTTGTGAAACTTCCTTAACTTTGTCAAATTACAGAAATCAACCTACATTCTTGTCATTTAAGAAGGTGTAGATTCTCCAATGCTGAATAATTACTATCCAGCTTCTAATTTATCACGGACTTCTTTTCTTTTTTCAAAACACTTCGAAAGATAAGAGTTTTCTAGATTAATATGTTATTCTCTTGATAATGATTTGTTTGAATTGATTTATTTGAACTACATGTACCATGAACAGTTCTTTATTCAGCAATTCTCATAACCTACTTACTTCATTTAGTATCACTGATTACCACAATATGTTCATATGTCATCTATTATTTCAAGTTTTTTACATGAAAATAAAGTTTGCTTTTGGTTTTGTTTCTCTTACATTAGAACCTG
>CM046844.1:36392619-36684067 GCA_025618425.1 Heliocidaris tuberculata
CATGTACATGTAGGTGGACTGAAATCAAACATCAATATTTAGTATTTTAATTTACTTTACAGCTCAAAAGTCATATATTTTTGTTTCAAACATAGAGGTAATATAGAAATAGGATTATGTGTGACTGATCATTATCATATTATAGGAAGTAAAATTTCTCATCTGGTTTACAACATCACATACCAGTACTCTTTATAACATCTCATATATTTTTATACTTCTGTTTAAGAGGGTGAAAACCAAATCATGAAATGCAGATCATTGTCTAACTCTAAATCTTTCTCATACCATAGTTCACTTTTTCAGTAATGTGTCTATCACTTTAAGAACAATGTTGGCTTTCTGGACAAAGGCCCTAATGGCAACAGTTGAGTGTATAAAGCCCATAGAGCCTAATTATGTCCTGTTAGTTGAGGGATTGCCCAACACGACTAGTTTAAGTCATATATTATAACTTTCTGACCCCCTTCCCCATAAATAAACTGTTTCAGGGTTGATGCAACCAATTCAATTATGAGCATTTAATATCATATAGTGTCTAAAAAGGTTTCTTCTTATGTCATGTGATTACAAAATTTTTAAAAAAATTTTGGCTGTGTATGATCCTGAACTACAAAAAATCTTTATCTGTCTTAAACGTTACAACTAATTCAAAGCATTCTTACAAAATAGAGTCTAAACATGGCTCTTGCAGTCTGATACCACATCTGACCTCCAATGTTTATAATTTTCAAGCACAACTTGTAATTTAATTTGAATACTGATCAAGCTTCGGTATCAATGTTGAATATAAAACTTTTACACGTTGCTGATGACCAAAAATATCAGCTAAAATAATAGCAATAATAATATAATAAATAAATAAGTAAGAAAATAAGTATTCATCTTCTGTAAAACACCTGTAATGGATGTCTTTTGCAGACTGACAATGCAGGCTGGCTCCCATTAGAGTCATAGCAAAAATCATTAGGTTTTTATGACATTTATTAGCTTGAAAAAGAAAAAAAAATTGGGGGGGGTGAGGGGTAATTTTTGCATTCATATTGGGATCACAATACCATATATAGTCCAACCTGTTTTAGCGACCACCTGTATAGAAAGACTACCTGTCTATAAAGACCACAATTTTTGTTTCCCTTTAAAACTGTTTCTCATTGAAACATGTATTAAAGGAACCTGTACTTAAAGACCGCCTGCTCGTAAAGACAGTTTTCTTGTCTATCTTGAGCGGTCTTTATAGACAGGTTTCACTGTATGTGATATTTTGGATGAAATATGTTCCATGAACCAATAAACAATCAAACAATTCACTGAATTTGAAATCTCACAGCATTTACCATTTCAGTATATTGCATTGTCCGTCCGTGACAAAATTAGTGTCCGTCCGTGACAGTTTTCAAATTCATTTTTAGTATATGTATATTTAATTGATCAAGGTTTTATTTATACATGGTATAGGTTTCTAGCTAGTGAGATAGGTTTCTAGCTAGTGAGATAGCTCAGCATGGTTTTTGTTTTCATTTTTGCCCCACCAATGGAAAAAAAAACTTTAACAATTTTTTTCTGTCACGGACGGACAAATTTGCATCAAGATGTGAATGACCATGCAGCACGACCATTTCTGTACAAATATTTTCAAATATTTTTTTTGTTTTCAATGGAATGGTGTTTGATCTATAATTATTTGCTAACAAAACTTAAGAAAGTTTAGAGAGTATGAAACTAGGACCAACTCAGTCTTTCTAGAAAATGTCCGTCCGTGACATTAGTGTTCATTACCCCTGTTGAAAATGGGCCAATCCAATGACTTTCCCGACCTTGTCAATTAAACAAACGTGAATTTTAGTAACTTTAGATATTAATGAAAAACCTGAAAGTGATTTCATCATAAAAATCTGAAAATTAAATTTTCACCCCAATGCTCACTCTTAACCGATCAGGCTCAATAGCTAAATCCTGAACGTAATTATGCAAGGAGCGACGTGACCGAGCTTAAGAAAATTTTCAAACTCTATAAAACACCATTTCTTATGCATTTTGTCCTTGACTGGGGTGCAAATAACCCTCAAAGACCATAAATTTTCTTGTATTTCTCTCCCTTTTCTTTCTCTCTTTTGAGTTTTTTGCGCCCCCTTAAAGTACCGCCAGGGGCACGTGCCCTCTCTGCCTCCCCCCGTAGATACATGTACTCATTACAAACTGGTTTACATTACTCTTGGTTTTATTTTGTCAAAGGTGTAGGGTTAGGGTTAGGGATAGAATTGTGTTTCGGGTTAGATTTAGGTTTAGAGTTAGGGTTAGGTACAGTGTTTGGTCCAGGGTTGAAGTTTAGAGTTTGGTTAGTATACTGACGTGGAGCAATAGACCTGTTCACAAAGTTATTCAAATTTATGGATGTTTCTTTCCTGGGGACCTACATGTAGTAACGAGGTATTCCATTAATAGCCTGTCATTAATGAATGAACTACAATACTTGGAATCCAGTTTGCATGACATTACTTGTTGCTATGTCTGACAAGCCTCTGACAAGCTTTCAGGTTGTCAAGAACAACCTTTGTTTTAAAAGTATGCATAGAACTTGAATATATTTGAGAACAGGTCTATTGTCGCCTGCGCATGTATTGTACAACTATCACCTGGAGTGAATAGTGAACATCAAGAGGATCATTGCATGACGTACATGTACATGTACATGGCTGGGTGGTACATGTACTTGCATTCACTATGTACATGTACATGTATATATGTACATGTACCATTCAGTAACAATATAATTAGGATTGAGTCATAACAGGGTTTTTTTTGACCGGTGCCCGCCGGTGATTTTTCGGCGGAGACCGGCGGACCAATGAAATAAAGAAATATCGGTACATAAAGAAATTCAGTGTTAACCCTTTCGAGACAATTGACCACATTTTGTGGTTTGGCTCAATAACTTTTGATTCAGAGCCCTAAAAAATATACCAGATGCATGAGGAGAAAGAGCAAAAATTTCCGCACACACTGTGTCCATTTTTGTTGCATGACCATATTGCGTTTGATGCCAGGAATTTTAAAAAGGAGAATAAGCTTCATAATCCTTAAATCGGCAACACATTGAGAGGTTCAAAATCACTATTTTTTATCAAAATTGGCAATTTTTTTCAACTTTTGACCAAGTTTCTAATGATGTATATTGTTTTCAAAGACACTACATTTTTGTAGAACCATGTAGCACTAAACGAAAAATATTATTGTTGCCAATTTGGAGAACAAATGTGATCAATTTAGCCCTTAAATAATTCCTGTCTTGAAAGGGTTAATGAAAGACTTTGAAAATCAACCAGTTTAAGAACTAAATTCCCTTTAATATCTACATGTATTAGAACTTTCTCATGATATTAAATTTCAAACCATTAATCAACCAGGTGGGACTATGGAAATAAGATTACCGAGCAGGATTTCTCAATTTTCTTGCTTGAATTTATCGGCCCATAACATTATGATATTGTTGCATTCTGTATGGGCGCTGCCATCTTTTATCTGTTTGTTTGCAACTCGTAATTACTCCACTAGAGTTAGCCTGGAGTTAGCGCCATCTCGGGGCAAGGGGTGCAGAATCGTATCAGCAGCGCGCACACAGAATTCAATAATAATACGGGCCAATAAATTCAAGCAAAAAATTGAGAAATCTTGCTCGGTGATCTTATTTCCATAGTCCCACTTGGTTGATTAAAGGATTGAAATTTAATATCATGTGAAAGTTTTAATATAAATAAGGAAATTTAGTTCTTAAAACTGGTTAATTTTCAAAGTCTTTGACACTGTGAATTTCTTATGTATTTCTTTATTTCATCGGTCCGCCGGTGTGCATGAAATTGCACCGGTGACCGGCTGCATCAGTCGGGCGCCGGTGGACCGACCGACTCGACTCAGGCCTAATTATAATCATCATCATTACCATTATTATTCAATTCTGCACCTCACAATATTTTACTAGATCGATAGTGCATTGCAGTGTTGGGTCCAAGACCAGAGGGTTCGAGATCAAGATCAAGATCAAGATCAAGATCAAACAGTCCGAGATCCAGATCCAGATCAAGATCCGCAGCTCAAGATCGAGTTTAGAACATCTGAGATAAAGATCAGATATCAGTGTTGGGTCCAAGACCAGAGGGTCGGAGATCAAGATCGAGATTAGAACATCTGAGATCAGGATCAGATATATCCGAGATCGAGATCAAGATCGAGGTTACTGATGCCGATCTCAAGGTACGCAACACTGAGTCGTATTTGCGCCGATTGGTGAACGATTTTAAAAGCTTTTTCGTTTGATAATTTACGTAATAACAATGTTGATCTCGAGCGATCTCGAGCGAAAATTCCGAGAACAGAAGCTCCGAGATCGAGATCAAGATCAAGATCAAGACCAACACCTTCGAGATCAAGAACAAGATCGAGGTTACTGATGCCAATCTCGAGACTGGTCTCGAGATCAAAATCGATCTCGAGGTACCCAACACTGGTGCACTGTAAATACTATTACTTGTTATAAATAGTCCACATAAATTTTCTTTGCCTAATGTACATGTATGTACATGTAAGTCCAAAGTACATGTAGATGTACATGTTCAGTACCGTATATCAAATGTAAAGAAAACTCTTCTTGTGTCACTTGTTTTGTGCTCTTGAATATTCCTTTTCATTCATGTATATGTACATGTAAAATACATTTATTACTTGAAAATGTTTTACTTTTTTATACACAGTATGAAATGAAAATTATGATGTCAACTTTTAACTCTTGGATAATTTTCTGTGTGAACTGCATTGACAATGGGGAATAATCAAGTAAATTTGGACTTTTATCAGTAAATTGACTTGGAATTGAATTTAAACACTCCCATACATGTACATGTACATGTGTACATGCATGTTGTGATGATGAATGAATTTGCTACAACCTCCTACCGTTCCAATTCTAATCTATTCTGAATCCATTCATATTATGCTAACCGCAATCAATGAGGGCTTATAAACGATAATGCAAGTGCAGCCCTCCCTGTGCATGGATTGTATTCATGCCTTCATTATGTGTCACTGAACATGAATGGGAATGCTGATCTTTGTATGCACACATACCAAACTCAGCCTAGAATAAACAAGGCAAGGAGATGAGTCAAAGCAAAATTTTGAATTCCAATACTGCATAGTAAAAGGCAAAAATATTATTCAAACTTTCACCCTTATATGTACATGTATCTACATGTAGATGTACATGTGTACATAACCAAACTATCATATTACTGAATTCAATTCTTTTTCGCAGATGAATTACTCTCCAAGTGTAATCAATTGTTGTTTTTGTATTATGTCAATTGACATAAACATACATGTAACATTTTATTTGATATTTTGTCTGATCCAAGCTCTAGGAGGGCTATCAGCATGAATACCAGATACACTAAAATCTTAGATTTGGTTGATGGATATGGGGACGAAGTAGCTTGGACTTGCCCTAAAACTTTCACCAACTTGCATCTTTGATTATCCACCTTTCACCCAATTCAACTTGCTACAAATCTTGGATTTGCCCTTTCTTTCAAATACATCTACATGTAGAAGTGTCACAGTTTACACTAGAAGGGAGAAAGTAGAAGAGGCTTACACTCTAGATGTGTCACCACCCTGTCCGATGCATTCAGCTACCTTGAGCTGTCCTGGGTTACAGGGTAGGAGGCCTGTGGCTCCATTGTGGCAGGTCTCATCGTAAGGCTGCAGGGTATCACCAAACTCACAGGTCTCCCAATCGATTGCCTGAAATCAAAACAGGACATTCATACTGTTCATCTTTGACCAAGTCTACAGAATACAGCCCTCAAAACCATCAATTTAAGGTGCTCAAGGCACCTAATATGACACCAGCTCTGGCAACAAGTATTTTTGACCATGCATGAACTATTTTCTGCTGAGAAGCCTGCATGCATGTACATATGTAAGGCTACAGATTTTGGTGCTCACAGCATTGAGGAATTACAAGCCCTACTTTCACACTAGGGGAAAATTCAGCGTATTTAAAGCTGATTAGTTTAAAGAGCTTTAAACTGATCAGCTTCAAAGGGTGCGTTTATAAACATTTTGCGAGGGTTTAATGAGCGTTTTAACAGCCTCTTTATAAACACCGACCGTAGAGCTACTTCGATGGTGCACTGTTTATAAACATTTTTGTCGGGCCATATTTATCGCCCGTTTGAACGCCGTCATCAGCTGTATTCGGAGGGTTCCACTGCGCATGCTCGTTGGCCCCTGAGTCGAAACCAGGTCAAGTTGGTCGCGCGCTTTTTCAAAACAGTCGTCGTCAGCTAGGGCCTCGGCTGTATTCTTCGTGTTCCTTATTTCGAGTGTAGATTTTCGTCGATTCACATTTTTGCAAGGTGTCATGATGTGGGACGAGAGGCGTTTGTATTTGATACTAGTGTATTTATTGATGGCTCAGCGAACCTTACTTGTAGTTATATGTGGTCAACGACAACGTCCATCTCATTTCTTGTAAGGCCACTCAATTCCGCTTAAACGTCGGGATCGGCCCAAGCTAAAAGAAGAGCAGTCAGTTCATGTTCATTGTAATTTGAACCTCTGTTCATGGTGGTCGAGGTCAATGATCGTAGTTCAACTATCAAAACAATCAAGCGACGTGCATCGATGTGGGAGCTCTGAAACTATACTAGCTGTAGTACATGCACTGTATACGGCGCGCGCTTTTCAACAAGCTTCGGCCTCGAACCGGAAACGGCTTTAAATGACGTCATTTAAAGCTGTTTAAATTTGATCTCGCGTTTATACACATTCGGACCCCGGCGATTTATACGAAGTGCGTTTGTAAACGCACCTTTTTGGGCGTTTACAGTCGGGCTGCTAGGTCGGCGTTTAAATCAAAATCAGTATGGACGCAAGCCTCTTTTAAACTAATCACGTATACGGTGCCTGATTAAGGCCCAAAAATCTTGTGTATAAACACGCCCTTTAAAGTCATACATGATAGCATTCACATGTAGAGAAAAATTTGGTACAATCGTTAGAGATTCACTGCTGATTTAAATGCGCAGTAGGACCATTGCACATAATAATAGCAGGTCATGTCAATCAAAGCTCGTGCCCGGTCTTAGCTCTGCCCAGTTAAAGACGTATATATCCGTTCACACATAAAATCTCTTGCCTCCTCTATACAAACTTCGTATTTGTAGGCTGCTCTGACCGGTCTTTAGATCGCGAATTCGTATCTGTCCGAACATCTTACAGTTCGATGTTCACACAGGGAAAATTTGCTTTAGAGCTGATTAGTTAACCAGCTTTAAACTAATCAGCTTTCCATACGATGAATTTTACTCTTGTGTGAAAAGGCCGTACATGCAGTTAATACCATTTAGCACCCAGGTAGAGAGTGCTAATGTAGAATAATGATTAGTGCTGTGCCCAGGCTCAAACTCACAACCAAGGATATCCCTCCAGTGACAGGTGACTGTTCTTACATGTACTTTTGCATCTTGATATGTCACTACCGCGGTCGTGTTTTGGCAAAAAGGTGTATGTCTGCCGTTTTACAGCAACTACAAAGCCGAGAAAATCGACTTTAAAGTTTTGGCAGTTTCCTTGACCGTAGAAGCCATCTAAACTGTACAGCGCTCAGGGATTTAATTCCAGGATTTAGTATACACTTCAAATTTCATTTCCTGATAATTTTCTTGCATCAAACTTTTAAAAAGATTTCAGAATTAGCACTTTTACAGACATACACCTTTTTGCCAAACCACGTTTACAGGGACTGCAACCCACGCTATTTTGGCAAAAAGGTGTATCTTCACATACATGTACACCGTGAAAAATCGTGCATTTAAGTTGGCAAAAAGGTGTATGTAGAGATACACCTTTTTGCCTAATTAAACGATAACAACATATACCAGCGATTATGTAGGGAGAAGGGTGTATGTGGAGATACATCGTTCTCACAAAATAATCAGTTGCAGAGTACTTGGTGATTTTTTAGGCAAAAGGGTGTATGTATACTGATACACTTTTCTACCAAATACATTTCAGTCTACTATGTTGACTGTACGAAAGATGTATCGATATGCAGACTCATTATTCTGTCGTCAACATATCCCGTTCAAGCTTATTTAAATTTGATCTGTTATTCTTTTTATTGTTATATTTTGGAGGCTTGACGAATAAAATCAATCAATCAATCAATCAATCAACCGCAGCTGTCCAGGCAGCTGCGCAACCAATTCCCGTAACTTAAGCTTTTACTTTTGTCTTTGATAGTTGATACTAGTGCTGGTATCGACACGCCTGATGTCGCCACTATGGCGACAAAAGTACTGGTTTTGGACTTTGCCGACATGTCGACATGCATGCTCCGATGGCGACATAAAATGGTCTTTTTACATGTACCTCGCCGTGGCGTCGTGCGCGCGTACATGATTTGTTTCACATACGCATTAGCAGCGCGCGCGCGCAACACGATCGCTGCTTATCTAGCTAGCTGCGACGACCGGTATACATTACGTACGTACATGTACATGCCTAGCGCCTAGATATGCGACACTAGCTGACTCGCACCGCATGACTTTCATTAATGCTTGATAAATTGGATCATACAAAACAAATTTTGGGGCAAATACACTACCGCTTACAGGTTTTGGCATCGGTGTCGCTCCGTTAACCGCACCGAACAACGAACGGTGAACGGTGAACGGTATCTCCCCGATCCCCGATGTTCGGTGCCTCACCGAAAGCTCACCGCTAGCTTCCCGTTGGCTCACCGATGGCTCACCGCTGGCTTACCGAATTAGTTTCGGTGAATAACCGATGCGTGTGCTGAGTCTGCAAGCGCGCATAACTCTCGAAAGTCGCACGCCCTATGAAAAAAAAAAAGCATTGTGACGTCATAATGGCTAACTTTGCAAAGATGTACGGGATCGCGCGCCATTGTTTAATGACTCAAAACGATACATGCATGCGGGACAGTGAGTTTCACGATGTACACGTACGATTTTTATTTTACCTTGTACACATTTGGTCAGGATATGCACATTATTGAGCCAGTTATATTTACATTAAAAAAAAATCATATGTTCATACTCAAACATGGAGCACTTGGTAACTCACTCATTTCATAAAACATACATTCGAAGACCAAATTCACCCGTGGAAGTGCATGCATTGCGCGAATTTACATTGGAAGTGCTTGTAGTTACTTAATAGTACATGTATGCTGATAGTATTCAACTGTATTTTAATGTTTATTAATTACATTTGGTGTAATTTAACTTTAGATATGTCCTTCTTTCTGTCCACGCATACAGGTCCGACACCGACAGGTGCCACTTATGTATACCGGCTTGAAAACGGAACGAGTTGTTTCATTGCCATCTTTGTTATTGTTAATGTTTTATTTTCATGTTGGTTTCCATCATTTTTAATTGCATTTAAAGATCATAGAAGTTTTTTTTAAACTGTAGTAATTGCACAGGGGCTGATCCAGGATTTACCGGGGGGGGGGGGGGGGGGGGGGTGTGACACCAACTCTAAAATTTTGTGACAAGCAAACAAAAATGGTGAGTAGCATTTTTAGGTGTCTTTTTCGGCACTTTCCCCAAAAGGAAGGGCACTAAAGATGGCCCCAAAGAAAGCTTCACACATGCTTCCATGAGCTCTTTTCGTCGGGGAGGGGGGGGGGGGGGTTACGGGCCAGCTGCGCACCCCCCTTCCCCCTCCGGATCCGTCAATGATAATTGCACGATGTTTACGAAAATAGTTGTGCATGTGCATGCTTGATATAATGCTCACGACTATCTTGCTGCCTGCATATCCCTGATCGTAACCACAAAATAACATACACGTATATGTTGACCGACCATTTCTCAAGTGTCGCCTTTCACATCCACGTTATAATTTGTATATTCAAGATTGGGTAGTTTTGCATTATTGCAGAACAAGCGATTATTAAACGGGCGTAGTTTTCAAACTCATGCATATTCAACAGTCGCTCCATACTCGCATGTGGCATCTCATAACTCGTACACTAACAGATGTTTTTAACATAAACGAGCTTGATCTGACACTCACAATTTCCTGAAACTTTAGCAAAGAAGTAAGAAATTACTGAAATCAGTACATGAGCGATATATCCAAAATAATATCCTCCATTATTCATGCGAAAGTGAAAAGCAAGGCAATGGGAGGCAAAGGATTCTAGAGTGCGCGCGATCAACATTTTCATTCATAAAATTTGGCTTGTGACCTCATTTGAATTGACGAGCAGTCCGTTAATCACATGTCAAGACACGCGCAGAAATATGCCAACCAGCCAATGAAGGTATGCGCCTTTTTTTCTTTTTTTGTTGTTGTTCCTTTCACACCGCGGCGGCATGGGGCAGAAAGGCGCTTCGTACAAAGAGATCGAATTTCAAAAGGGGACAACATGTGTGTTAAAGGATGAAGTTACGGTCGGGCAGGGAAGAAAACTTGATATTTTTTGATGAATGACGAGTTTGATGAAGATGATAGTGATGATGATGATAATTGTTTTGACGATATGATTATCAAGATAATGATGATTATGATGATGATAATGATCATAATCATGATATAATGATGCTTCCTTGATGTGATGATAATATAATAATGATCATGATGAATTAATGATAAGATTATATGAGTTAATGACGATATGATGATGATATTATATATGATGATGGTATGATGATGTGATGATCATATGATCATATTTGATGATGATGATATGATAGTTCATTTTCATCTCATGATACTGATCGAATTTTAAAAGGGAATCGCATGTGTGTTAAAGGATGAAGTTACGGTGGGGCAGGGAAGAAAACTTGATATTTTTTATGAATGGTGAGTTGATGAAGATGATATTGATGATGATAATTGTTTTGACGATATGATTATCAAGATAATGCTGATGATTATGATTATGATGATAATGATAATCATGATATAATAATGCTATGATGTGATGATGATAATATAATTATGATGATCATGATGAATTGATATGATTATAAGAGTTAATGACGATATGATGATGATGTATAAAACTATAAATATATGATATGATGGTATCATGATGTGATGATGATATGATAGTTCATTTTCATCTCATGATACAGATCGAATTTCAAAAGGGAACCGCATGTGTGTTAAAGGATGAAGTTACGGTCGAGCAGGGTAGCAAATGTTGGCTTGATATTTTTTTTTTGTGAATGATAAGTTGAGGAAGATGATATTGATGATAATGATGATAATCATGATATAATTATGCTATGATGATGTGATGATGATAATATAAATATGATGATCATGATAAACTGATATGATTACATGTATATGAGTTAATGACGATATGATGATGTGATGATGATTATAATACTTTATTTTCATCTCATGATACAGATCGAATTTCAAAAGGGAACCGCATGCGTGTGAAAGGATGAAGTTACGGTCAGGCAGGGAAGAAAACTTGATATTTTTAATGAATGATGAGTTTGATAAAGATGATATTGATGATTTTTTTGACGATATGATTATCAAGATAATGATGATAATACTGATGGTGATTAAGATTATGATGAGGATGATAATGATGATATGATGTGATGATAATATAATTATGATGATCATGATGAATTGATATGATTATGAGTTAATGACGATATGATGATATTATATGATATGATGATGGTATGATGATGATGTGATGATGATATGATCATATTTGATGATGATTATAATAGTTTATTTTCATCTCATCATGACACAGATCGAATTTCAAAAGGGAACCGCACGTGTGTGAAAGGATGAAGTTACGGTCGGGCAGGGAAGAAAATGTTGGCTTGATATATATTTTTTTTTTTTGTTAATGATGCGTTTGATGAAGATGATAATTGTTTTGAAGATATGATTATCAAGATAATGATGATGATTATGATGATCATGATGATCATGATTATATAATGGTGCTATGATGATGTGATGATGATAATATAATTATGATCATGATGAATTGATGATATAATGATTATGAGTTTAATGACGATATGATGATATATGATATGATATGGTATGATGATGTGATGATGATATCATATGATGATGATGATGATATGATAGTTCATTTTCATATCATCATGATACATTAATAGTTATTGAAAGATGAATTTTAAAAATATCATTCTAATATCGACTATTGTCTAAAAGCTAGTACGCTACACATTTTCAAACGCAATTCAGGCAAAGGGGTTTAAGAACATTTTCTTTAAAATAAATTAATACACAGTTTACATGAAGGTATGTTCTTATTTTCTTGATATGTTTTAGGTTTACAACAGTCTAAACCAATCGAGAAATGCGATACATTTGCGGGTTAAGAATAAAGCCTTTGAATGATCCGTATTTATAATTGGACGAGAGAGAAAAAAAAGAGTTGTCACCATGAAGTTCACAAGTGTCATTTTTCTTCACCATCATTATGACAAACACCACCATCCCATCATTTCATCATCAATTTCATCAATCGGCACCATCACCAGATTTGTTTCGAATGCAGAATAATTTGTTCCGTCGACGCAATCATGGAAGAGCAAACGTGGTTCCTGCATGCGCTACAGCTTTACAAAGTCAGTCATTGTTACGTCACAATACAGTGTTCATCGCGTGCGCGCTCTTAGCCAAACCGTTCACCGTTCACCGAAAGAAATTCGTGCGTGTGCGCTCTCTTGCTAACCGTTGCCTTACCGATGCCTTACCGTTCGCGAACCTATAGCGAACCGATAGCTTCCCGCGGTTTCTCGACGAACAACAAAACCTCAGGGAGGAACCGCGGGAAGCTTCACCGAGGACTTTGCATACATTACCGTTACCGAACCGATGTGCAAAAACCTTTAAGCGGTAGTGTAGTTGACAGTGTGCATCTTTGAGAACTGTATGTGAGTATGACTGCGAGTGTGAGCCCGTGAGGACATAGTGCATGTATTCCATGTAAAGCTCTTGTGAATTTGTGTCGGGTAACTCTGGTTTAATAGTGTACGGTCACTACGGGAGCGACCCGAGTTTAGACTTGTTTGACTCATGTCCAGATGTCGACACATGTCGACATCGGCGTTAATTTTATTGCGACATGGCGACATAGATTTTCCATGCCGATACCAGCACTAGTTGATACACCCTTGTAAGATTGCTAAAGGACTTCAAATTCTTGAGAAAACTTTGGCAAAAAGGCCGGTATGTGTACTGAACGCCCCTTTCCAAAAAAAATAGTTAGCAATATACATGTACACCTGGTGATTAATTTGGCAAACGGGTGTATCTAAAGATACACCTTTCTACCTAATCATACTAAGCAACATACCTCATGATTAATTTGGCAAAAGGGTTTATCTAACAATACACCTTTCTGCCTAATCATACTTAGCAATATAACTCATGATTCATTTGGCAAATGGGTGTATCTTTAGATACACCTATCTGCCAAATCTTTAAACTCTCCCCGGCGTGTACGGTTAGAGGTGTATCTAGAGATACACCCTTTTGCCAAATTATCTAGTTCTCTATCCAGGTACGTCAAGGGTGTATGTACAGATACACCCTTTTGCCAACTCAAAGCAGGAGAATTGATAAAAATGATACAAGATAGCCCCAAATATCTCGGAAACAAAGGCTCGATGACTTATGAAAGTTGGTCACATGAAAATTTCGGCATCGAAAACCCCCCAAATGGCAAAAACCAAAAAATTGATATTTTTCACACATACACCTTTTTGCCAAATCACGACCGACCAGTACATGTACATGTAAGCTGTAAGGCATCATGCAACAGAAGATTTCATAATTCTGCAACAGCAGGTACAGATATTTTTGTGGATGACAGGGGCACATGCACTTTAGCAAGATGTTGTTTTTCGCAATAATTAACACAGACTACTTACAACACATGTCCCCACATGCATTGTTAGCTCATTATTCGCCTGTCGCTAAATTCACGACCCTCCACCAATTCTCAAAATTGACGAAAATAAAACCTTTTGCGAAAAATATCTCTAACTGCAGAAAACTCTAACGAAAAAAAATAAAACTTAATTTTAATAGGTTAAGGAAATATTTTCAAATTATCTTAATTAACTCCATTTAGCTTGTCTCTCAATTCAAAGACTGCTTTATAGTTCTTACTATTAAAGGAACCTACAATGTACATGTACAACGGAATCTTTCATATTGTACCCAAAATTTTGCCTTTTGTTATTAAACTTGTAGATGGATTTGTATGATCTCTGTACACATCTTTTCTTCTCACCTGCTATTTGTTGAATACTGGAAGATCTTTGACAGAATGTACTTTTCACAGTTTGTGATTTATTCTTGCGTGATATGAAATATGAAGAAATAACACTTAACTGAAACTGAAGGCATGCAATTGTCTTCCTTCCAAAATTTTACTGATTCAATATTGTTAATAATCTGGCAGGCCTACAGTTAAACATGTACATATACACGTATATTATACAGAAGATTTTGAAAGATATGCTCGTTTCAAAAGTATTGCTTACAAATAGATTTTCATTTGTCATACATTGCTTGTACACACAGAAATTACCTTCAGTGTTCTTCCAGAGTACGTCAAGATATCATATCCAGTCAAATTAGTCAATCTACTTCCAGTCTCCTGTAGGATATAGGCAAATACAAGTAGAAATTACTTATTTGAACAAGCTCTTATATGCATATTGCATAATAATAATAATAATAATAATAATAACGATAATGGTAATAATAATAATAATAATAATAACGATAATGGTAATTTGGTAATAATAATAATAATAATAACAAAAATAATAATAATGATAACAATAATGATATAATAATATCATGATAATGATTATTAAAATTGAAATTATTGGCCCGTATTTTCGAAAGGCGCCTAACTTAAGCCCCTGCCCAAGTGTCACCGAGTTACAAAAGCACCAAAGTTCTGGGATTAAACACAAATACAAAATCTACCATGACAGAACTGATTTCTGATGCTCATTTCATGCCAGAAATTTTTTTTTTTTTAATTTTGTTACATAAATATAGTAATTTATACGGGGCTTAGGGGTTGACGAATGGCCTTCCATAAGTCAGTGGCCTAAGTTAGGCCACTTTCGAGAATACGGGCCATTATAATCATTATCATTTTTCAATATCAATATCAATTAACTTGAAGCAAATTTTAATTATATAACATGATTGTTTCTATTCCTTCAGGGTGACCAGCATTCTTTTTAAAAATACAGTCACTTTTCTAAGCCTCGAGTTGGGAGGACAGGACAAAATATTTAAATCAACCCGCAAGTGAGCAAGCAAAATTTGGGAGAACTGCTGTAATAGTGCATGGCTTCTCCATTTAAGGAATTCTTCTCAGACGGTTTATTGTGTCATTTATTTGGGAACTCCATAATTGCACAATTTAGGAATACATGTATGTTTGTTTTTTTAACAGCCACTCCTTGTGCATTTATATCCATTTTTATTGTTATAGATACTGTACATTAGATCTACATCTAACTCTCTGGAATGTGAAATACCAGACAAAATAGCACCCTACATGTAGGGAAGTTCGATATGGTATGCAGGAAATATAACTGAAATTATACGAGACTATACGGGACTATCCTGCAAAATAGAAGGTGTCTGGTCACCCTTGCTTTCTTTCTACTTCGAACTCCTCTCCAGCATCTTATTTTTCCTTTCTGATTCTTCTACTGCTCCTTTCCCTTTATTCTAAAAAGTGCATAAGGACTGCATTTCTGGTGTTATGCAGTACTAGAAATACTGTTTTTTATCATTATTATTAGTACTATAAAGATAATAAAATCAATAATAATAACTACATAATGTCACCATAAAAACAATGACAATATCATAATAATAGTATTAAAAAAAAATTATAACAAAGAACATATGATACATTATCATCATATGTACATGTACATGTACATGATGTACATGTACATTACAGGTTATTACATGTACAGTACGTACATTGTACATGTATGTAATAATGGATTACAGCTAACGTTTTGTGTCTGTAACATGGAAAACACAAAATGAAAGATGAGTAATATACTGTAGCATCTACATGTACATGTAGATGTACATGTACCTTTAAAGGAGAATTAACCCAAGAATATAAATGTATTTATGTTCAAAGGTGTAATATATTTTTAATCATTGGCGTGTATCACTTTAGAAATAAAATATCAGAAAAGGGTTTAAAATCAAGACATTCTAGCACACGGTATCATCTGCTTACACTTTACATGGGGGCTGCCATTTTCTTGATGATATGGAGTTGTACATAACCATTGGAAACCGTTCCGGTCAGGAAGATATTTCTAATCCTAGAGCTAAATTGCTTCTCTTCATTACAAAAAATCCCCATGTATGATGGAAAATACATAACAGGTGTATAAATATATTCTAAAATGTGAAATTTATAGATTTCTTTTTTAAATTCTCTGGTTTTGCTAAATAGAAATCGATTTCTTGGGCTTGCCTGGCAGAGCAGAACATAATTTATACAACGCGCATTCTGACTATTGAAGTCCATTATCTCAAAGCAGGTGAATGTATAGCTTGTCACTACTGACGCTCGGGAAAGCTATCATCCATAAATTTGAATTAATTTGCTCCGTCGCGTACGTCATAGTATCAAGAAAATAGATTTCTATTTAGTAAAATAGTAATTTTGAAAGAAACATAAAACACATTTTCGTTTTTAGAATGTATATATCTCAAACGGGATTTTGTATCAGGAAGAAAGACAATTTTGTAATCGGATTAGAAATATCTTTATGTACACATCAAGAAAATGGCAGCCCCCAGGTATCGCTAGCAGACAATAAATTTTGCTGAGAAAATCTTGATTTATACCCATATCGTATATTTTAGTGCAAAACTACGTACAATGTAGTCCTGACAACAAGAAGGAATAGATTACATCTCTGAATATAAGCACATTTATATTTTGAGGTTAATTCCCCTTTAATAGGTAACAGGCAAAATTTTCTATCAAACTTTCATTATGAAAACAACTTTATTTCTTTTCCCTTCTCTCCGGTTTTTGTGAGCACAGCAACCCATGCTTTATAATCTCCAATGTGGTTCACATTTTTCGGGCAAAAGGAAAAAATTTAAAGAAATTTCAATTTGATGAATTTGTAACTCAACAAACTCTACTTGTTTACAAGTCCAAGGTGTTTGGTCATTTATAAGTTTCCTCAGTAGGCTTCTACATGTACAATACATGTAGCCAGGGAGGTGCCTTTTTTGTGGAAGAGTGACACCTTACAATTCCATTTTAATCCACATAATTTAACCCTTTCATGACAGGAATTATTTAAGGGCAAAATTGATCACATTTTGTTCTTCAAATTGGCAACAATAATATTTTTCTTTTAGTGCTACATGGTTCTAATAAAGTGTAATATCTTCGAAAATAATATACATGGTTAGGAACTTTGCTGAAAAGTTGAAAAAATTGCTAATTTTCATTAAAAAACAATGATTTTGAACCTCTCAACAGGTTTCTAATATAGGGATTTTAAAGTGTATTTTCCTTTTTTAAATTCCCGGGGTGGTATTCTGAGATTCATTTTATCTCAGATAAAAAAATTATTTTATCTCGGTAAGATAAAAAAAAATTTTTTAGCAACATTTTATCTCACTTGAACCCGCCTATTTTATATCCATTATTCAATAAAAAATGTTGTTAGTTCTCACCTTTAGCATGCTCAACCAATAGAATCTCTCTCCTTGGTACAGAGCGTATTGCATCTTTACTTAATAACGCAGGTTTTAAAGTGCAAAACGTGTTTTTGCTGCAAGCACTGGAAGAGGGGGTTGGTGACAGTGCTGTCTGCGTATCACGTGTAACAAAGTACAAGGCACGCAAGAGGTAAGAGCGCGAGATAAAATATGAAATAAAATCTGAGATAAAATGTGGTCTCAGAATGGAAAAAGAAAATATTTTAGAGATAAAATGGTGCTCAGAATACCACCCCTGGCCTCAAACACAATATGGTCATGCAACAAAAATGGACAGAGTGTGTGCAGAAATTTTTGCTCTTTCTACTCATGCATCTTGTATATTCTTTAGAGTTCTGAATCAAAAGATATTGAGCCAAACCACAAAATGTGGTCAATTATCTCAAAAGGGTTTTTATTGTTTTGGACACCCTAATAAAGGCGGCAGGATATTAGGCTTGGACAATGGAAATGGTGGGGGGGGGGGGGGGGAGGGGCACCTTTCATGCCCCCTGGCCGAGCCTGGTGTTCCGCCGCCTCTGCACCCTAACTTTCAAATTTTCCACCAAATTTTGACAATTGACCACATTTTGTGGTTTGGCTCAATAACTTTTGATTCAGAGCTCTAATTAATATACCAGATGCAAATTTATATGTAAGTAGAAAGAGCAAAAACTTCTGCACACACTACGTCCATTTTTGTTGCATCATATTGCGGTTGATGCCAGGAATTTTAAAAACAAGAATAGGCTTCAAATCCTTAACTTGGCAACACATTGAGAGGTTTAAAATCATTTTTTAATGAAAATTGGTGATTTGTTCAACCATTTGACAAAATTTCCAACCATACATGTCTATTGCTTTCAAAGACATAATACCTTATAAGAACCATGGAGTGCTAAAAGAAAAATATCATGGTTGCCAATATGAAGAACAAAAGGTGATCAATTTAGCCCTTAAATAATTCCTGTTCTGAAAGGGTTAATGATTTGCGCAAACTGGGCTTTTTTTCTCTCTCTCTTCCTCACTGCTTGATATGCATGTATTCAATTGTAGTACAAGTACATGTACTTACTTTGTCAATGACAGGCAGGCAATTTGTAGATCTAAAGAAACATGTGAGCAAACTGAGAACGTACATGCACATGCATATGGGCCACATGATGCACCATCTACAAGAAATTAAGAAACAAAAAGTTAAAAAAAACTAAACATTCTTGTAGTAAATTCCAAGAGGAAAATTCACCCTGGGCAATAACACAGGGCTGTCAACTTTGGGGAACTGCTTGGAGGGAGATACGTGTTTTTTTTTCTTTTGCCTGCCCTCCAATTTTTGGGGTCTCTTTTGAAGTCCAAAAATCTCTGACAAGCAACAAAAAAAAAGGTCCTCAGCATTTTGGGGTCTCTTTTGAAGTCCAAAAATCTCTGACAAGCTATCATTTTACACGGTGGAGGGAGGTTTTTTCATAAAGCGGGAGATTTACATGCTTGGCGGGAGAGCGGGAGGAAGGGCGTCGTCGCGGGTGTCTCCCGCTTTGACGCTGGAAGGACAGCGGGAGAATTAGCGTCGTGGCGTGAGACTCCCTCCAAATGCGGGAGGGTTGACAGCCCTGCAATAACAGCAGAAAACTAAAAATAATTTGATTAATATCATAATTGGGAATAGGAATACCTTAAAGTCACTAGTGGTGGAGGGGTTTGACAGTTTTGGATGAATGATTTTCAGCAAACACCATGTTTGTTGAGGAATCATGCATCATTCAAACATTACATTGTGCTTCTAGGGTGCGAACGCTATTGCGGCGCTTCTGCGGGGCTTCTGTTTCTCCAGTGTCGCCGGACATTGTACCAGTGGTGGCCCACCCTTAGCTAATGATATTGCAAAGGAAGGATTAATCTAAGATTTATATAAATCACTCTATTTTTATTGTCAGGCTGCCTACAGTTAAGCCCGTAAAAAGTCTTACCTTCAACACTCAAAATTCCAAGCTTTACCTTGAAATTCAGATAGTATAAATGGTAGGCTGACAATTTTGTAAGGTAAAGTGTAGAGCAGTTGTAGGTAACATGTTAAGGAACAGTTAATAATCCTTTGACCTTATCAAGCACACACACACCTTCATACACACACTCTCATACATGTACATGTATGTGCTGCTTGAAGAACAATGGACTAATCCCAACATAGGATTAGTGAAGGGAAAAGGGTCCTTAAGGTTGCCACTAATTGGAAGACAATAGAAAAGTGTAACATGTACGCACAACACCTTTACAATCTGTGACGGGACATTCTTTACTGTGTAAAAGGTAGGGCAACACTCGATTTTTCACTCTTACGGCTCAAATTTACATGTTTGCATGTTCTGAAGGTAAAGTGTTGAGCTTTTCATTAGGGCGGTACTGTCAGTGGCGGATCTACGGGGGGGTTTAGGGGGTTTAAACCCCCCCCCCCCCCCTTGGGCTGCCAAGTAAACATTTAGTGTGCAAAGGAAAAAAAAAAAAAAAGAGAAAAAAATAGAGCATGCAAGTATGCTTAAAATCGCAAGCTGGCAACCCTAAAAATGAAAAATCTCCCTACTGTGGGAGGGGGGTATCCCCCCTCCCACACCCTCCCCCCTCGCTCGCTTTGCTCGCTCGGGCTCGGTCGCTACGCTCCCTCGCAATACCCAGCTCAGCCCCTCAAACCCCCCCCTTGGAAAAAAGCTAGATCCGCCCCTGACTGTACGTCATGATTTGTGTGTTGTAGGAATGGCGCGTCAAACTCAATACTGGAGCACAAAACTTGTGTTTAAACGCAACTCAAGAAAATCAAATGCAACTTTATTTTCAGCCAATAAGAAGTGCGCTAATAGGACTTGCGTTTGATTTTTAGGAGTTGCGATTAAATGCAAGTTTTGTGCAATGGGCCCCAGAGTGACTATGGGAGGCTTCCATCTGTCCTGGAGGAGAGCCTCAAAAGTAAAAAAAAAAAAAGTTTTAAAACTCCTCCAAACAGACGGATTTTTCTGTCTACTAATGTAAAGAAGGTTTTTGACGGTTAGAAGTATGTTGTTTTCATGAATATAGTCATATTTTGATGTTCTACAACAGTACAAATTAGGATGCATTCATTGGTGCTGGGTCTGTTGCTGTATATGCTAACGGAACTTCCAATGCCTCAAATACATGTACCATACACCGTCCTTCTTTGCATCCGGAATTCATTTAATATGGCAAAGATGTTACGTGCCATTTGTTTTTTAACGCAAGTATAATACCTATTCTTAACGTTTCACACATACCGTACATGTAATCAATGAGATTACTGATAAAATTAAACTAGAAATAGAAACTCAATTTAGGATTACATATTACATTCAAGAAGAAATACATGTATGTTTTTGCCCTTTATCAAACTTCACTTTATAAATCACAATCAAAATATGTACATGTACATGTTCCAGCTTGTAGTTTTACATTAGTGTTGACATTTTAAAGCAAGAATTAAGCAGACTATCAGAGGTTATCTAAAGGCGCTTTCACACCTACCCGATCAGGAAAAATACCCGTAAATTACGAGAACTTGTTCAGGCCCCAAAATACCCGATAATTATTTCGCGCTTTCACACCTCCCCAAACCAGAGCTCTTCGAGGAAAGTTCTCGAAGTTATGAGCATGCGCAGTACGGTTTATTTTGCAGACGAGGCGCGCGCTTTCAAATTCACTGCTTCTGCAGCGGCGGACGTGTGATGCGAGAGATGGCCATAATACCGAAAAAGTGCGTATGTATGTTCGATGGGATAGCTAGTTCTCGTAATTTGCTTTCACACTGCAAATATCCCCGCAACCTTGGAGAAAGTACGCGTAGTTTTGAGAAAGTACCTACTAAATTCCGGGTATTTTCTTGCGGGGATATTACAAGTACTTTCGTTTCACACTGGCAAAATACCAGGTATTTTTCCTGATCGGGTAGGTGTGAAAGCGCCTTAAGAGTAAGATACTACTAGTAGAGGCGCACAGCCGATATTGGCGACTGTCTCCTATTTGGGAGACTATCTCTATTATCAGAGACTTATGTCAACATTTTTGATGGCCTAGTAGTATACATGTATGGGAGACAGTCTCCCATTTAGGAGACCAATTTTCTTTGTTTACATTTGCAGTAAAGGGATAACCTTGGCTCAAAATGAAAATGTGATAAGCAGATTCCTCATGAAAAAGTATCCCTTATGACAGTCTACTTTAAAAATCCACAGTCTACTTTTGTTTTCATAACATTTTTTGTTATGATCCACACACAAAAGGGCTTCTGATTTCTGGGGGAAAAAATTTAGTCGGGAAAAGGTGCCTTGTTGTTGGTGTTGTTTCTATTGTCCTCTTGTTAGCAAAGTCTCCAATATCACTTATCAAAGTTATCAGATTGTCTCCGGAGCTCCCAAGTGGGAGAGTCTCCCAAATCGGCCGTGTGCCTCTACTGACTACCTGGTAACGCACTTATACATGTACAAGCTTATCTGAAGATAACCTTGTACTCAGACTAGCTCTTTTATGGGTGAATAGGCTTCAATAGCTATTGTGTGTATCAGCAGGCCCTTTTCCAGGGGGTCGGGCTAACTCGGCACTAGGGCGAACTCGGCACTACGGGAAAAGTGAGGCCGAGTTAGCCCGGAGGGTTTAAATCGATCATGAAATACCAATCCATAAGGTTTTGTTGTGATTACTAGCTAAGAATATGTTTATTAACCATTCTTTTTGATAGAATTGTATGAAATACTCACTTTGAAGATAATCTTGCAATTTTCTTGAGTTAACATGATATAAAAGTGAATTTCTATGCAGTTTAATCACACGATACTGCTCCGAATCGCCGTGCGTAGGCCGTAGCCATGCACTAGCTGTGTTTGCTACGGTATTCGGAGCGATGAGTCGGACACACATTTTGCAAAACTGCAAATTACTGGAAAACTAGGTAAATTTGTTTTTATCCATCATGAATTTGGAACTAATTAACATATAATGAGTTGTTATGTTTCAGACATGATTAAGATCTACGGAATTTTGCAGTAATTCATTCATCAAAATATATCTCCAGATACGAGTCCGAGTACCAAACACAGTCACTGAGTCAGTGAATGCAACGCACGGCGATTGCGAATATACATGTATGCGAGCTGTGAGTGATTAAACTGCCCAAAATGTCACTTTAAATTGATATTAGCTCAATAAAATTGCAAGATTATCTTCAAAGTATTTCATACAATTCTATCAAAAGAATGTTTAAAAAACGTATTCTTAGCTAGTATTTAGTAATCAAAACAAAACCTTACGGATTGGTATTTCATGATCGATTCAACCTCTCCGGGCTAACTCGGCCTCGCATTTACGGTTGGGCCGACTTCGCCCTAGTGCCGAGATAGCCCGGATTCTTTCCAGGCTAGATCATTCATACAGGAGAGGAAAATAATTATTTAAAATTTCACTTTCAATTCTAAAATCCCCTAATTTGTGGCACAGTAAGAGTGGAAGAGTCCATGAATCAGGTAATCTAGCAAATTTAAGAAAATTAAATCTTGCTTAGAGCAATTTTGTTGTCTGTTTTTGACTGCTGCAACAGTGAATGTTGGACACAGTCCCACATAGGCAAGGGCCCATGCACTTATCCAATGAACAAGGTTATAATATAACCTTGTCCTCCCAAACCATTATGGACATGGTGAAAACACATAAAGGCTGCCCTCTACTGATGTACTACTGCTAGCAATAATAAACAAATGCAGATTTCCTCTCTCAACACAGAGAGGGCAGCAGTACAGAAGGATCAGTTTGTCTCAGCAGAAAAATAGAATGAACACAAAATTTAATGCTTAAATTCCACATTCTCTGAATCAGTGGTTTAGCTGGTCACCAAACAAGAGGGACTTTCACTGACAACTTGCTGGTAAGTAATATTCTGAGTTTCACTCTTTTGATCTGGCATTTTGGCTGGATATATTACAGCAGGTTGGAGCTGCATAGTTTCAAGTGGGGCTGAGTGGTTCAGACACACGAGTGGGCCCATGAGTGCTGGTAACGTATCTGCGATGTGGTTTCAAAATATTAATTTAAAGGAGAATGAAACCATGGGAAAAATCAATTCTAATGAAAAGAGAGGATAGAGAGAAGCAATTTTAAAAAGTTCCATCAAAATCGGTTACGAAATGAGAAAGTTATGAAAGTTTGAAGTCTCCATTTACTTTCTATGCCATGGGCTATGCATATGCGATGGCGATCCTCAAATTGATCGCCGCCGAAAGGGCATTCTCGTGAAATAAGCCACCCCGCATTCACTTTGTAAATGCAGTTTATTGCGTGTAAATGCCTATGCGGGTTCACATCCTCCATTGACTATACACGGCAGTGTGTGTGTACACACTCGATGGCCGGTGGCTTATTTCACGAGATGGCCAAAATTACTTCTCTCTATTCTCTCTTTTCAATGTTTTCATTAAAATGGATATTTCCCCAGGGATTCATTCTCCTTTAAATTTTGGGCCAAATTTTGTCATTTGTAGTTGTACAACTCTAATTGCACACTTTTTCGGAGAATGGCCCATACATCGCCGACGGTCGAGTAACTTAGATCGATCTAGTAGAATTTTTAGATAGGCCTAACGCGGGGAGTGTCAGAATGGGAGGTCCAAAGATCACCGTCGTTTTGGCATCGGCCTTTGAACTTAGATAATTCTAATTTCAAAACGTATCTACCGTACTTCTAAAAGTCTGGCCTACCGTATATTCAAATAAACATTTCCATAAACTTACCGTTTCACGATACTTGAACGGAATGCACGTGAATGACGTTAATTAAGGTTCCAGAACATTTGTACGTGGTATACGCATACCAAATCTGTGATAATCATAAATGACTCCGACATTAACATCACATGTACTTGTACTGTACATGCAGTCTGCTGTACTTGTGCTGTGCGCGAGGCCAGGGGACAGACGGCACGCCGCTGTACCGGTAGACTATCTATGCACGCAATCTTCTTCGTGTTGTGTATCATGATCATTACGCAATGCGCGCGCCTGCCGGGGAAACCCCAAATCGAGAGCGTTGGTTGCCCAGTTTAGGGGGGCACTCAGATTTTTTTCAGACAGGGGTGTGCCCCTGTGCCGCGCCCGCCCTCGAAACGGTGGTCTAAGGAACGGACTAAAGCGAAAAACACAGGGTCTTTGGAACGGTGGATCCATACCCAGATGAGCGAAAACATGCGGAGATTCTATAGTGCATGCATAATTATAGTAGAGTTGCATACGCACTCTATGGCACATGCAATATTGCGCACGCCAGTGAATGGACGTAACTAGCTATAGGTACGCAAGAGCAAGGGCTAGGGAACGGGGCGCCCCGACGGAAACGGAGAGACGAACGCTTTTGATCCGATCGTGTATCTTGAGAACGCATTAGAAGGGTGAGAACGGCAGTTTATGGAAATTCGGGTATCTTGAGAACGGCAATCGGCCGTTGAAAAAGGGGATCGTCAAAGCGGCACATACCCTTCTGTCCATTATAGTGCCCCCCCGGGGGGAGGGGGGGGGGTTGCGCCCTACCGAATCATTGCCACTTTTTTATTTGAACAAAGCAGTGGCGCCTCTAGGTATTCTTTTTTTGTTTTAAGTATTCTTTTTTTTCTTTTCAGTGAAATCAACAGATATACAAAAATAGAACCATTACAATCATGAATAAAATATAAACAGAAACTTATACAATTAATTATAAGTAAATATATATATGGAAAAATGTATACATTCATGGAAGAACAAAGAATGTACACATACATTTACTTGTAATTCACTTAATATCTCAGCTTACTTGAAATTTTACAGATATACAACTGAAAAATAATATACGTTTGCGTTATCTGCAAAAATGAATACATTCATGGACGCACAAAGAATTTATACAACTGAAAATATACCTTAAATATAACTATTCCTTTTATATGTTTTTTTTTCACAGAAAGAAAAATGTATAAAGATAAAAAGGAGAAGAAAAGAGAGAGAGAAAAAAAAAAGAAAAATGAAATATGAGAGAGGAGAGAAAAAAAGACAGATAAACCCGCACATCCCAACACAATACCTCACCCCTTCCAGCCCCCCCCCCCCCTTCCCCAGCCCAAACCCTGAGCGCTCCTCTTGGCACTCAGTGACTTGCAATAAGCGTAAGAATCTACAGACAACCAATTACAAAATTTAAAGCAAAGTCCCCTGGGAGGGATGGAAGTGCAGTCCATTTATAGTTCTTAATTAAGAGATGTTATCTATTGCTCTTCACATCCAAGACTCCTTCCTTCATCCGAAATCAAAAACTTCCCATTTCTTTAAGTGTAATGACAGGGTGTTACGATCTAGTGCTATCTTTTTTCTTCAACTTGATTTCCTACCAATATTTCTCTCACTTCTTTGCTGTTAGGAGGTATATTTCTCTTCCTACATTGAAATATCAAATATTTTATTAACAATATTACATGATTATTACATGATTATTAATGAATTTAATAATTCATTATAATAATTTATTTATATGTTTAGTGTACTTGTACACTTATTAAGAAAAAATGAATTTGTACATATGTTTTTCATATTTTCTGTTATAATATCTGTAAAGCCAAGTTTCTGTTGGAAATGAAATAAACATGAATTTGAATTTGAATTTGAATTCAATAAATACATTTTCCCCGCATCGCCCAAAGTCACACCAAATAAAATTCTCTCCCAGTTTAATTCCTTTAAAATCGACAAATTCAGCTTATTACCTATGATTTCCCATAGCAACTGAAGATGTTCACATTCTTGAAATACGTGACGATATGTTTCTTCTTCCCTTTTGCAAAAGGAGCATAAACTACTAGGAGCCAATCCAAACCGATATAAATCATGATTCGTGTAAATAATCCCATGTAACATTTTGAATTGGAATTCCCTAAGATTACTATTTAAAGTACATTTCCTTGGTCTAAGGAAAATGTTTTCAATGTCTAATAGACAAATCAAATTATTCTTTTAATCTATTTACTACAGGGGGGGGGGGGAGACTTCTAATTTACTGTTGAGAATAGTTGTATATAATCTCTTAGAAAAAATTTCACTTAAGGGGACAATTTTATAAAAGAGCATAAATAAAATTCCTTCCCTATCTAATTCCTTCTTCTTTTCATCTGTTATATGCATTTGCCTTTTCCAACTAAGGGGAATTTTCTCAAATATGTGTTTTATCTGCAATATATTCCATGAACTAAGATCCTTACTAGTAAAATATGCATCTGTTTTCAATTCACCATCTTTATCCACTAAGTTCCAATCTCACTATGCCTTCTGATATCAAATCTACATGATAGAATGGAAAACCTCGAAAACATATAATGTTTGTTGTTAAAAATAACTTAATTACCTTTATAACTGCATGTCATAAATATGGCTTAAATCTCCCACTTCTAACCATGTCTCTAATAGTTCCACATAAAATGGCGGTATAAAGATAGCTTGAGCTGTCTAATTTCATAATTACAGAAGAAAATGAATTTTCCTCCTATATATGCCGAGTACAATAATCAAAATACTGTTTCTATTTCATTTGCTGGTCCCCACCTAATAGTCTCTTTGTCCACATTATTCTTTGAATTTTAATCAACAATTCAAAATTCATGATTTTTAAGTCCCCCGTTTTTATAATCTAGAAACATCGTCGTCCGTTTTATCTTGTCGTTTCCTCTCCAAAAAATGTAAAAGTCATTTTTTCAAGTTCATGAAATAGTGAGTGAGGAATGGGAGTAAGTGACGCAATAAACATTAACTTAGAGTATATAAACATTTGTAACAATTGGCAGGGGCAAACTATCGAATCTGCGCCCCCCCCCCCCCCCCCCCCCTCGGCCAAAAACTCAGATTAATGAGCATTTTTGATTTAGAAATGATGGCACTTGGAGAAAACGAGTTTGGCGCACATAACTCGGGGTTGTTTGATGAATTATTGTATAAGCGAGGGAGCAACGCGACCGAGTGACAGATTTTTTCCCCTATTCGCCCTACAAATTGAAATTTTCAATGTATTTTACCCTTACAAAAAAGGGAATACAGCTATCTTTGCAATAGATTTTTTGTTTTTTGTTGAACATTTCTATTTGGGGGGCGCAAAATGAATGAAAGCACTAAAGAAATATATTTGAGGAATTTAGCAAGGCAATTGCAAGGCAAATTTATGATTTCTTTCGAATGTTCTATATACTTTGAAAGTGAATTTTATGCACTTATTATAGTCCATATGGTGGCGCAAAATTTAACAAGCTCCTGTTTATGGGGGGGGGGGGCAAAGCAATTAGAGCCAATTAATGCTTTACACTTTAAAAACGCCGTTGGGGGCGCGAAAATTTTAGCTAGTATCCTGAACATAATTATGCAAGGGAGCAAAGCGACCGAGCTTTAGAAAATTTTCGCATTTCAGACGCTATAAAACACCTTTTCTTACGCATTTTGTCCTTGAATGGGGCGCAAAATAACGCTCAAAGACCATTACTTTTCCTGTATTTCTCCCCTATCCTTTCTCTTTTTTGCGTTTTTTGCGCCCCTTCAAGTGCCGCCCGGGGCACATGCCCCCTCTCCCCCCCCCCCGTAGATACGCCACTGGGGGGGGGGGGGGTGGGGGGAGTGAATGTCTCATTGACGCCTGTACGGCATCAAGTAATCTGAAATTTTAAGTGAATTACAAGTGCATGTATGTGTAAATTCTTTGTTCTTCTATGAATACGTATAGATTTACTTGTATATTGTAAAAGTTTCTGTTTATACTCTATTCATGATTGTAATGTTTTTATTTTTGTATATCTGTTGATTTCACTGAAAAGAAATGAATAAAAGAAAACTTTAAAAAAACACACACAAAAAAAACAACAAAAAAAACCAAAAAAAACGTTTAAATAAAAATGTCCATGACTTTCTGAAAAGCACCCGGAATCGAGGATTTTTAAATAAAAGTTGAGAGGTTTTCGATACCTTATTCAGGGAAACCCGTGAAAATTTCTGATTTTTAGATCCCTTACGGGGATTTTTAGATCTTGCATAGTATTGTACACCCTATTCGAGGATTGGTTCTTCTTGGCTCCTTTTTTGGACAAAAAAGGGAGAATGAAAGACATAAGACAAATATTTAATTTGGAATATATCACGGAATGATGTTTTCACTGAAAAAATAGAAAAGAACCTCAGTCATAGATTAGATTCCTTTTATCGTGTATTTTCAGATTCGCTGCTCCGACCGGATCCAGGGGGGAGGGAGATGGGCACTCAGTATATGTAGTGAAAGATGGGTATGTGCCGTGGAGAAGACCCCCCCCCCCCCCCCGATATTTACACTCAAATTCCCGTTCCAAAGCCATAACATTTTTTCTTGTTGAGAAAAAAACAAAACAAAACAAAACAAAACAAAACAAAAAAACCAGAGAGAAACCTTCCCAAAGCACCGCTTTTTCATTCCTTCTTTCCGGCCGTTCCATTTTCCCCCTTGAAAATTAAACTAGTTCCAAGCATGTAGTTCTCACCCCCCCCCCCCCAAAAAAAAAAAAGATGAATAAAAATAAAAACAAACAAAAATATAGTTTCGATGGTCCTTATAATTATTTAAATAACAACCAGTTCCGTAGCATCATATTTATATTGTGATCCAGTTCCAAACACCCCTTTTTTCAAGTTTTTTTTCCAAAATGTTAGTAGCTCGAGGACGAAGACCATCGTTTCCATGATACGCTAGTTCCGAAGCCCCCTTTTCTTTGTCTTGCCAGTGACACATTCTTACCACTTTGGGGGTCGCGTGCCCCCCCCCCCCCCATCATCCGAGTCATATCAGTCCATAATTTACTCTTATAACAAAAGGCAATTAAACAGAGAGAGAGAAAGGGGGGGGGGGGAGCGAGAGAGCGAAAGCGGTGGGGCTAGGCCTTCTCGGCGCACGTCCTCCCCCCCCCCCCCCCCCAAGAGAATCCGCTAAATGATGCTCAATGTCCATTTCGACAGTAATAGTAGACTTCCGACTTTCCTTAAATGTCCCGGCATAATTTGATTGTTTTATACACAACGCGGCTTTAATAAAGGAAGCAATCAATTATCTCAACGAGTATTTGAGTGCGTCATTGACAATTACTGCTGTCTCCTAAGTGGTTTTAGTTGCATTATGATTTATTCATCACTTTTTAAAGGGAAAGTTCACCCTGAAGATTACTTGTGTTTAAAAAATGCAGAAAAAATAAAGAAAAATATTGGCGAAGGTTTGATGAAAATCGGTCAAATAATAAAAGAGTTATGAGTATTTAAAGTTTTGGATTCGTGACGTCACATGCGAGCAGCTGCCCATTGGTCATGTAATAAATATTCCATATATTCGCATTTTTTTTTACGTTCCACGATAAATTAATATTGTTTCTTTTCAAAATCTAGTATTGAATAACATTTCTGACAATATATCAAATGCACAGACGAAAATATTCTAAATTTTCTGAGAAAACTGTTTTTTATGGAATATTTATCACATTATATAATAGAGGAGCTGCTCGCATGTGACGTCACAAAATCAAAACTTCAAAAGTCCATAACTCCGTTATTCTTTAACGGATTTTGTCCAAACTTTCGCCAATATTTTTCTTTATTTTTTTCTCCATTTTTTTAAACTCAAGTAATCTTCGGGATGAACTTTCCCTTTAAGTGTTGGAGGATCAAAAGGATGGGAGAGCAGAGAACGCCTATGAACAATCTTTTTCATCATCATCATCATCATTATATCATTGATATTATTATCACTACTACTACTACATATTATAATAATAATAATAATAATATTATTTATTATTATTATTATTATGTTATTTTAATCATCATTATCATTATTCCCATTTCTTCTATAACGACTTTAAATAGAGTATAAAATGTATAGGCGGCAAGGCCTATATCAAATCAAATTTTGTCTTACACCCCCGGCCAGTTCATTGGATGAGGGGGAAGGGGGACACCACCCTTTGAAGAGCCCCTTTAACACAACATTTTATACCTTTGGGGAGATAAATATTGTGCTTTCCTCACTTTTGAAAGAAAACTTTAAGCTAAACAGAATTCCTCAGACTTGAATATTATAGTTTGCAGACAGTCTTTTATTGATGATAATAAACAATTCAGTATGATATTTTTTGGTGCACATACAAGTATACAGTACTATATTTTGGACGGGTAAACAATAGTTTGTACTGAGATTTTCAACAACAATATGGCAGTCACATTATACCACAGATACCTACATGTAGAAACATCCTCTATTATGCCTTGTCAAACAGGTGCAGAGGGACAGTGGTGTGGTTATACAGTGGGACTTCGTTATAACAAACTCATTGGGACCAAGAAAATTACCTCTTTATATCGAAACCTTGTTATATCAGGGCTCAAAAAACAAAATTTAGAATACAAAGAAGTGGGACCAGTAAAATTACCTTGTTATAACGAGAGTTTGTTATAACTGTTACAGTTTTCTTTATAACGAGGTTCCACTTTACAATCCTGACAATATATTTTTTGGCTACTTTTGAGAAAGCAATCCATCTTTCATAATTTAATAACTTATTAATGAAATGATCATTTGACACCAAATTGCACTCAGTATATAGTGAACGGTGGGTATGTGCCGCGGAGAAGACCCCCCCCCCCCCGACATTTACACTCAAATTTCCGTTCCAAAGCCATAACATTTTTTCTTGTTGAGAAAAAAACAAAACAAAACAAAACAAAACAAAACAAAAAAACCAGAGAGAAACCTTCCCAAAGCACCGCTTTTTCATTCCTTCTTTCCGGCCGTTCCATTTTCCCCCTTGAAAATTAAACTAGTTCCAAGCATGTAGTTCTCACCCCCCCCCCCCCCCAAAAAAAGATGAATAAAAATAAAAACAAACAAAAATATAGTTTCGATGGTCCTTATAATTATTTAAATAACAACCAGTTCCGTAGCATCATATTTATATTGTGATCCAGTTCCAAACACCCCTTTTTTCAAGTTTTTTTTCCAAAATGTTAGTAGCTCGAGGACGAAGACCATCGTTTCCATGATACGCTAGTTCCGAAGCCCCCTTTTCTTTGTCTTGCCAGTGACACATTCTTACCACTTTGGGGGTCGCGTGCCCCCCCCCCCCATCATCCGAGTCATATCAGTCCATAATTTACTCTTATAACAAAAGGCAATTAAACAGAGAGAGAGAAAGGGGGGGGGGGGAGCGAGAGAGCGAAAGCGGTGGGGCTAGGCCTTCTCGGCGCACGTCCTCCCCCCCCCCCCCAGAGAATCCGCTAAATGATGCTCAATGTCCATTTCGACAGTAATAGTAGACTTCCGACTTTCCTTAAATGTCCCGGCATAATTTGATTGTTTTATACACAACGCGGCTTTAATAAAGGAAGCAATCAATTATCTCAACGAGTATTTGAGTGCGTCATTGACAATTACTGCTGTCTCCTAAGTGGTTTTAGTTGCATTATGATTTATTCATCACTTTTTAAAGGGAAAGTTCACCCTGAAGATTACTTGTGTTTAAAAAATGCAGAAAAAATAAAGAAAAATATTGGCGAAGGTTTGATGAAAATCGGTCAAATAATAAAAGAGTTATGAGTATTTAAAGTTTTGGATTCGTGACGTCACATGCGAGCAGCTGCCCATTGGTCATGTAATAAATATTCCATATATTCGCATTTTTTTTTACGTTCCACGATAAATTAATATTGTTTCTTTTCAAAATCTAGTATTGAATAACATTTCTGACAATATATCAAATGCACAGACGAAAATATTCTAAATTTTCTGAGAAAACTGTTTTTTATGGAATATTTATCACATTATATAATAGAGGAGCTGCTCGCATGTGACGTCACAAAATCAAAACTTCAAAAGTCCATAACTCCGTTATTCTTTAACGGATTTTGTCCAAACTTTCGCCAATATTTTTCTTTATTTTTTTCTCCATTTTTTTAAACTCAAGTAATCTTCGGGATGAACTTTCCCTTTAAGTGTTGGAGGATCAAAAGGATGGGAGAGCAGAGAACGCCTATGAACAATCTTTTTCATCATCATCATCATCATTATATCATTGATATTATTATCACTACTACTACTACATATTATAATAATAATAATAATATTATTTATTATTATTATTATTATGTTATTTTAATCATCATTATCATTATTCCCATTTCTTCTATAACGACTTTAAATAGAGTATAAAATGTATAGGCGGCAAGGCCTATATCAAATCAAATTTTGTCTTACACCCCCGGCCAGTTCATTGGATGAGGGGGAAGGGGGACACCACCCTTTGAAGAGCCCCTTTAACACAACATTTTATACCTTTGGGGAGATAAATATTGTGCTTTCCTCACTTTTGAAAGAAAACTTTAAGCTAAACAGAATTCCTCAGACTTGAATATTATAGTTTGCAGACAGTCTTTTATTGATGATAATAAACAATTCAGTATGATATTTTTTGGTGCACATACAAGTATACAGTACTATATTTTGGACGGGTAAACAATAGTTTGTACTGAGATTTTCAACAACAATATGGCAGTCACATTATACCACAGATACCTACATGTAGAAACATCCTCTATTATGCCTTGTCAAACAGGTGCAGAGGGACAGTGGTGTGGTTATACAGTGGGACTTCGTTATAACAAACTCATTGGGACCAAGAAAATTACCTCTTTATATCGAAACCTTGTTATATCAGGGCTCAAAAAACAAAATTTAGAATACAAAGAAGTGGGACCAGTAAAATTACCTTGTTATAACGAGAGTTTGTTATAACTGTTACAGTTTTCTTTATAACGAGGTTCCACTTTACAATCCTGACAATATATTTTTTGGCTACTTTTGAGAAAGCAATCCATCTTTCATAATTTAATAACTTATTAATGAAATGATCATTTGACACCAAATTGCACTCAGTATATAGTGAACGGTGGGTATGTGCCGCGGAGAAGACCCCCCCGACATTTACACTCAAATTTCCGTTCCAAAGCCATAACATTTTTTCTTGTTGAAAAAAACAAACAAAAACAAAAACAAAAACAAAAAAAAAAACCCAGAGAGAAACCTTTCCAAAGCACCGCTTTTTCATTCCTTCTTTCCGGCCGTTCCATTTCCCCCTTGAAAATTAAACTAGTTCCAAGCATGTAGTTCTCACCCCCCCCCCCCCCCCCCCCCGAAAAAAAAAGATGAATAAAAATAAAAACAAACAAAAATATAGTTTGGATGGTCCTTATAATTATTTCAATAACAACCAGTTCCGTAGCATCATATTTATATTGTGATCCAGTTCCAAACATCCCCTTTTTCAAGTTTTTTTCCCCAAAATGTTAGTAGCTCGAGGACGAAGACCATCGTTTCCATGATACGCTAGTTCCGAAGCCCCCTTTTCTTTGTCTTGCCAGTGACACATACCTACCACTTTGGGGATCGTGTGCCCCCCCCCCCCCCCCCCATCATCCGAGTCATATCAGTCCATAATTTACTCTTATAACAAAAGGCAATTAAACAGAGAAAGAGAGAGAGAGAGAGAGAGAGAGAGAGAGAGCGGGGGGGGGGGGGGGAGCGAGAGAGCGAAAGCCCCCCCCCCCCCCCGGCGAATCCGCTAAATGATACTCAATGTCCATTTCGACAGTAATAGTAGACTTCCGACTTTCCTCAAATATCCCGGCATAATTTGATTGTTTACACAACGCGGCTATAATAAAGGAAGCAATCAATTATCTCAACGAGTATTTGAGTGCGTCATTGACAATTACTGCTGTCTCCTAAGTGGTTTTAGTTGCATTATGATTTATTCATCACTTTTTAAGTGTTGGAGGATCAAAAGGATGGGAGAGCAGAGAACGCCTATGAACAATCTTTATCATCATCATCATCATCATCATTATTATCACTACTACTACATATAATAATAATAATATTATCATTATTATTATTATCATTATCATTATTATTATTATTATTATTATATATTATTATTATTATTATTATTATTATTATTATTATTATTATTATTGTTATGTTATTTTAATCATCATTATCATTATTCCCATTTCTTCTATAACGACTTTAAATAGAGTATAAAATGTATAGGCCTATATAAAATCAAATTTTGTCTTACACCCCCGGCCAGTTCATTGGATGAGGGGGAAGGGGGACACCACCCTTTGAAGAGCCCCTTTAACACAACATTTTATACCTTTGGGGAGATAAATATTGTGCTTTCCTCACTTTTGATAGAAAACTTTAAGCTAAACAGAATTCCTCAGACTTGAATTTGTGGACAATTTTAATATTTTTCAAAAGTTACTTATGCATTGCACCGTTTGCACGTACATGTATAACTTTGATTCATATTCAAATTTGAAAGGTCGTGCATAAAACTTATATATTTAGCATGACGTCATTCTCTGGCAGGTTCTGTATAGATGTAGTACGTAGACTTGTCCGAGTAGAAGCAGAAACATCAGAGAAGCAAAAATCGGAAGAAGCATAAGAAAGTTATGCTGGAAGCTGATCTGGGAAATCTCCCATTGGCAATGTGGTCATAATGTGGGATGTCATACATGGAGAACACTCCCAATGGTCATGGGTGTGTACTGTGTACAGCAATTATCTCAAACGGCCAAACGCTCTCTGTTTTTCATGATACAGACCTAGACTGCCCATGATGCTTATGGGTACATGTTTTTTACATGTCCTGACATGAAAAACAAATTGTCTGTTTCATCACAAAGTCAAAGAGATGACAAAAATGGATACTTTTGAGTAGTTCATGTACAAAACAAATAGGAAAATTTTCATGTATGATATCACACATCATGATCGCATTGCCAATGTGAAGTTCTCCACATCTATAGTGATCTCAACTTTGAAAAGATCTTTCTTGGTCTTGTTCGATTTATCTCAAATCGACACTAATGTTTTTCTCATTTTTTATTTTTTTTGCTTTCATTTTCATCCAAACCAATTTTCTATGAATGAGTCTATTCCTCTTTAAGAATGAAGCTAGGCACAAAGGGAATGTTTGATAATTTGATAAATTGATTTTAATTCAGTCTGAACCAAGTAAAATTGTGGAAATTTGTTTTCCGACAGCATTACAGAAAGAAATATGAAAATGATACTGTACAATACAACATAACATATAGATGTAAATATGTATATACAATCAAACCAAAAAATTCTCTGCAGGGCATTAATTTTGCCTAATGATTTTGCATATGTTTGCTACTGAAGTGTTAACTTGTATCCCTTCCCCTCTTTTGATGTTTGATTGGAATAACCTGGAAATTCACAGCATTTTTGTAAAAAAAACAACAAACCCAACAAAATCCTAATATTCATGTGAATTGTAACAAATTTTCAGTCAAACAGCACTTTGATAACAAGTCTGGATTTACATAGATAAGCCTATGTCCATCTGAAATATGCAGCACTTAATATTTCTATGAAATTTTGTACATTTTTTGTACAGCTAAAGACAGGCAGAGATACTTATTTCAGCTACATCTCACACACTGGAATCATTGAATTCACAGCCATGACATCAAGAGTTAGAGTACTTACAATCTTTTGGCAAAAAAATGTTAAGTTTTAAAGGGAAATCAATTAATCACACCTTCATAACTAGTTAACTGGTTGACTACGGAAATATAAAAGAAATATATTGACGAAAATCTGAACAAAATCAGACAAATAATACGTGTAATAAGAAAGTTGGGAATTGTTCAAAAGTTGTAAACTTTATACACCAGGGAATTTCAAGTGTAGAATAAGTCATTTGACTGTGACAAATTTTAGGACAACTCTCCTCCCATCTGTTGTTCACGAGAAGTTCTAAACCATCATCAATTTCCAATTTTCTCCTAAGCACTTTTTTCTCAGGGCAATAGTCCAAATATACAGGGATAGCAAGTTGTCATATGTCCTCCAAAGACAAAAAGATCTCATGAAGTCATAAATACATTTAACCCTTTCAGGGCAGGGATTATTTAAGGGCTAAATTGATCACATTTTGTTCTTCAAATTGGCAAGAATAATATTTTTCTTTTAGTGCTACATGGTTCAAATAAGGTGTGATGTCTTTGAAAACAATATACATGGTCACAAACTTTATCGAAAAGTTGAAAAAAATTGCCAATTTTGATAAAAACCAATGATTCTGAATCTCTCAATGTGTTGCCAATTTAAGGATTTTATAGCTTATTCTCTTTTAAAAATTCCTGGCATCAAACGCAATATGGTCATGCGACAAAAAAGGATAGAGTGTGTGCAGAAAATTTTGTTCTTTCTACTCATGCATATGGTATATTTTTTAAAGCTCTGAATCAAAAGATATAAAGTAAAACCACAAAATGTGGTCAATTGTCTCGAAAGGGTTAACTCATTTTGTGTGTCGGAATAGATGGCAGAATCATCCTTCCCTACTGGCAAACTCCAATATTATACAGTGGAAACTCAGTATAAAGAGGACTGATATAACAATATTCCAGGGGGGCGTTTCATGAAAGGACTTGTCAGATATTTTATCCGACAAATTTGCTCTCAGCCAATCAGATGCAAGGATTTCAGTAGCTTATAACAGTTGTCGGATGAAATATCCGACAACTTCCTTTCATGAAATGCTCCCCTGATATAACAAGGTAATATTCTGGTCTCTTTATATTCTATTGTTTTTTGTTTTTTTTAAACCTGATATAACGAGATTCCTGCTAAAACAAGGTAATTTTGATGGTCCCAAGGACCTCGCTATACTGAATTTCCACTGTATTGACATTCCAACATGATGGATGGTGATTAAAACTTTCAAAAATATTGTTTGCCTAATTTGGTTCTAAATTCAGTAAAAATGTAAAAATACACAATTTCTAATAAGAGAGAGAGAGAGAGAGAGAGAGAGAATCCTGATAATTAACCTGCACGTAATAATCTTGCACACATCCATATTAATACTTTAGTTAGTGGGTTTTTTTGGTCTGAGATGTAATCAAGGCAAAATGAAAACTAAGAGTATCTGGTTGAATACATACTGCATTATCAAATAGAGTTTGTAGACAAAAAAGACAAACAAAAAATGTGGATAATTAACTTGCATGTCATAATCATGCACACATCCATATGAATACATTAGTTTTTTTGTCTGAGTTGTCACTAAGCCAAGATGAAAGAGTATCTGATTGAATACATACAGCATTGTCATATAGAGTTTGTAGACAATAAAAAAAAAAATTTGTGGATAATTAACTTGCATGTCATAATCATGCACACATCCATATGAATACATTAGTTGTTTTTTTTTTGTCTGAGTTGTCATTAAGGCAAGAAGAAAACTAAGAGTACCTGGTTAAATACATACATTACCAAATATCATAGTTTGTAGACAATTTTTTTTTAAATGTGGATAATTAACCTGCATGTCATAATCATGCATGCACACATCCATATGAATACATTACAGTTTTTTGTCGGAGCTGTAATTAAGGTACGATGAAAACTAAGAGTGCCTGGTTGAATACATATTACAGTGAAACCTGTCTATAAAGACCACTCAAGGGAGACAAGAAAGGCGGTCTTTCTGAGCAGGTTATCTTTATGGACATGTTCTTTCAATACAAATTTCAATGAGAAACCCTGCTCAAGGGAAACAAAAATTGCTGTCTTTGTAGACAGGTGGTCTTTCTATACAGGTGGTTGCTAAAGCAGGTTTGACTGTACATTACCAAATACAGTTTTTTTATTGTAATAAACAATTCAATTTTTTCCCCCTATTTGTGTAGATATGCAAATAAAAGGGCAAGCAAATAGTAAAATTATTTCAGGACTGCACATTATACCATGTTTAAACATTTCAGATATATTTCATATTAGAATGGTTCTTTCATCACTTTTGAAGCAATTTGCATAATAAATACTACCCTGTTAAAAAAACAACATATAAACAACTTAAAGTGATTTGGTAACTTTGTAGAGGCTTGATAAAATCTGAGCTGCCTAGCTATCAGTTTATGTAATATGGTGTAAAAATGAAGCCCAGGAAAAAAAAAAAAAAAAAGCACTTCAAAATCATCATGTGCTCCACAAAAGTAAACATATGCAAGTGACCGGAAATGCCAGACACATTTCCCCCATAGATTCAGTGTTAGACTAAAGCGTATGGCGAAGAAAAGTTTCAAATTTTTTCGATGGAAATATGGATGATGGATCTTTAAGGAGGAAAAATAATACCCGACTGGAAAATGAATATGATCCTTCAAAAAAAGCAACATCTAATTTCATAGTGTGTACTGTATGAAAATATATTTATTTACAGTAAAAAAATAATCCGCCCTAAATATACAACACTGCACAAAGGCAGCACTACTGTTCTCTAGACATTCTTTGTCAACAATACTTCAGTTTCGAGACCATTTTTTTTAAATGCAGGAATATGTAAAATAAGAAAAATCTGGCAAAGTATATACAAAAAGGGTTCGACTACATTGCACATAAGAGAAAGCTGGTGTAAATGGTGTGTGTATATACAGGCGCACTTGTTTTTCTGAAAAAGTATGGTACACATACAAGTAGTACTATATTTTGGACGGGTAAACAATAGTTTGTACTGAGATTTTCAACAACATGGCAGTCATGTACCACAGATACATGTACCTACATGGACAGTGGTGTGGTTATATAATCCTAACTATATTTTTGGCTACATTCGAGAAAGCAATCCATCTTCCATAATTTAATAACTTATTAATGAAATGATCATTTGATGTCAAATTGCACTTAAAGGAAATTGCCAATTTGAACTGAACTGAATGAAACACTTTTTAGTTATTCCTTGGAGGGTAACAAAATACTTTTTCTTTACATCCAGAGCATTGGGTGGGGGGGGGGGGGGCAAAGCTTTGTCAAAGGCTACTTTGGTGGTGTGTTTTTTTTTTTGGGGGGGGGGATCTGACACCCCCTTCCTGATGGACAACTTTGTCAATTTTTATACTTATGTAATGTACAGCCATAGCTTTTCCTTGTGACAAAATTTAATCCATGGGCTTCAAGGGTAAAAATTTACCCAAATTTTTAGAAGGCATCTGTTATCCCGTCCCAACAGAAATTTTTGTCAGTTTTGTGAGTCTTGTAATGTCTAGTCATACGACATGTACTTCCTACCGACAAAGTTTGGTGCATGGGGTAGATGGGGTGAAATCGATCCGCCTTTAGGGCTTTTAGGAGGCTCTGGGGGCTCAACCTGGTGGTTACAGTCAGGCCGGCAACCTTTTTGTCAATGACTTGGAAGTTTCAAGTAACTTTAATGGGTCAAATTTTAAGGTAAAATGGGGTGACTATATCGGAACAGGCTCCTGGGCTATTATATAATCTTGACCGACCTACATGCATATTTTCAGATTGCATAATTTTTATACATGAGTACAAGTCATATAACTTGGGTGACAATGCTGGAGACAGTCAGACAGAACTTTGAACAACATGACAATATCACCTGAAAACACTGCTTTTACCAACAAATAATTACATTCCCTGTTTATACAGGCACATACAAATGCCTTCCTCTGTTCTAAGATTTTGAAGGCACATATAGAGTTTCTTTAGGAGCAAAAACTGCTACATATACATGTAGTAGAAAAGGCATGCATAGGATGTTTATGGTATAAAAATGGTTGAAAATTTATAACAGTATTGCATAATATGCCCTACTAGCTCAATTACATGTAATTTGTCATATTCAGATGCACAGAAAAGAAATCACTGATAATTAAACATCAATTAGGAAATAAGTATTGTACCAAAGAAAACACACAGTCAACAACAAAACAAGACAAAACAAAACAAAACAAAATATTAACAAGAAAACAGTATTTAAAATCAACTAGAAATTTCCATTGCCGCGCAATTTGCGAATGTATCCCCCGGCTCTGGCAGAGATTTTTGTGTCATGCTTTTGTTTAAAGGAGGGACAAAGAACCCGACGTAGAGATCGCCACCAGTGGCCCCGACTATTGTCAACACTAGGAGCAGCATCACCAAATGTGTGTAGTGTAGTTAAGAGTATAATGCATCTCTATAGAAATTTTGAAAGGAATTTGTCAAGAAATGTGACCTGCAGAGCGCACACAATATATCCACTAAAATATGACTTTTGACCCTATAAAAGATGGAACACTGGGGGCAGCATCACCAAACACTTACGATGTGTAGATTTTACTATGACACACCTCCATACAAAATCTGAAAGAAACCAGTCAAAAAATGTGACTGCCAGAGTGCATGCAAGCTTATTACATCCCCCCCCAAAAAAAAAAAAAAAAAAAAAAAAAAAATGGTCAAATTCCAATATTCAAAATAAGAAAAGGTTCTAAATATGGCTTAAAAACATATTGCTTGGCAGCTCTGACAAATGTTTATCATAAAATTTAAATCAAAAACCAACACAAATAAATGAAATGAGGAATTACATATTATAACAATACAGACATCAAAAATGGGGAAATCCCTATATGAATATTTAGCATGTAAAAATCCCAAATAAATATTTGTACCAAACTCCCACTAACAGGCAGAGTGATATGGGTATCTCCTTCTGAGTCAAACATGTTTATAAACAATAAAGTCACATTCTTCAACAGCAGCCAGGATGCGACAATAGTGAGTGGAGAAAAAACAAAATAAATCTGTTTCTGACACAGATACACATAGCTACATGTGGTTCTGCACCTGGCTGAACAGATTTTCAGCTACATGTACGATCTGCACGCAACAGGCAATCCAACCTTGATCATGTTGATAGCAACTTGATTTGAATCTAATCAGAAAATCTGCAAAACAAAATTTCTGCTTGTACATTCAAATCAAGCTGCTACAGCATCAAGGTTCGATTGTGCCAGTTGCCATTTAAAGTGTACCAATCATCTGAAAAAATAATTTTTGTACAGCTAGAAAGTATAAAATCAACCTCAAAGAACTTTGTCTGGTATTCTGTAGGTCAACAGTTAATGAGTATGAAGGAAATAAAGGATAACCTGAAAATGCTTGGAGTTCGGTTCTGCACGAGCCTTTATCTTGGCGAGCGCGTACGGGTGTGTCGAGTAGTCTACTCACGAGTCGCTTTTACGCTTATAGAGAGTGTAATTAAAATTACAATATCTCTTTATAGAACTAATATTTGAAGCCCATATTTTGAATATAGTCTAACGACATGAAACCTCTAACACACAGAGCAAAATTATTTTTGGTGATTGGTACCCTTTAAGCTATGGTAACTTGTTTTTATCTAAAATGGTATTTTATTATGAATTTTTCCACCAAATGGTCACTTCTGCTATGCCTCATAGCACTGACAGTTTTTCTATAGGTGAAATCTGCACTAATTATTCCATGAATGGATATAAATATTTTGAAAGCCAGCTCATGTCCATGTTCCAGAGGACAGGTAAATCGCAGATTTGAGAAGTCTTTGTCTTGCATCCCAATTCCTTGGCATAGATTTTCCAGCGTCTTCAGGTCAATATGGTCTGTGAGGTCCTTCTGGGACTTTTCACTGACCACTTCAGTAGGTTTGATGAGGTTTAATGGTTTATTTTACCGGACTGCTAAGAAAGCATGCTTATGCTTGTAAGTAAGCAACAAGGGAACTGACAGGTTTATATCCTCTCCAAGGAACTTGGTACTGAGGATTAATGCCTTACCACAGGGTACTAGTGCATCTACTTGGTTTCGAACCCGGGTCCTCCCAGTCCTCCATGTTATGACACCACTACTCTACCATTGAGCGATCGCTCCTCCTTCATCTGAAGAGAGCAATAAGAATTTGAGAAAAACAAATTAAAGAAGTTAAAAAATACAAAGAACTATTACAAAATACACATCTCTCAAACACTTTGGACTACATGTTGCTTCTTGTAACCAAAATATTAAGTACACCAATTGATTCTGTTGGAACTAATGCATGAACTGAAATGGCAAACTGGGCTGAAATTAAGAAATTTATTTTTTTCTATCCATCTTGTCATTTGTACAGGTAAAAAATTATTTTTTAAAATTTGTACTGGTATGTTTCACATCTTCATTATCTTGCATTGCCTGTTCAAATATTAGAGAAAGAGGAATTTCAAAAATACACAGGTGCATTAAAATCTGTATATATGCTTAAAGATTTGTCTTCTGATTACCCGTTCTCATTTCCAGACTTTTTCCATCCTGGGGGAAAAAATCCTCAAACTGTGAGCTTCAGGGCCTTTCCTTTTGTGTCCCTTTTTTGGCACAGCTTGTTTTTCCATCAGAGGGTCTGCTTCATCTGATTTCTGTTCCATTGGCCTAGACGTCGCAGAGCTAAGGGGTTTTGGTGGGTCTACAGTGGCACCTCCATCATCCTTGTCGGGTCCTGTCGTACCAGATCCATCAGAGTCTCCCGTACCGCTTCCTCCACCCTTCGAAGGTGCTGTACCCCTTGGCAAATCTGAACCTTGTTCACTTTTACCCTCCTGTGGCCTATCATCGATTTCCTTGCCATCAGAATCTCCTCTACCACCCCCATGCATGTCAGCATAGTTAATGCATATATTCCCCGATTTTTCTCCACTTAGTGACCCTCTGTTACTTCCACTGTCCTCTCCGCCTTCCCCTGTACTTCTTTGTCTCTCAAGGCTTTTGGAAGGGGATCCTTTATTCGACTCCGGATTTCCATGCTCTTGTACCATGGATTCTATTGCCTGGGATTCATCTAGATTTGGGCCAGACTCTTCGTATCGATCCAATTCATATCTTGTAGTAGCTAATCCAGAGCTTTCATCCAACTTACCTGCAAAAACATGAGAAAATAAAGAGTAATATTGTTAGCTTGCAGAGCTACATCCATATCTTTTAAATAGACTACATGTATCAAAATTTTCAGCACCTATGCATGCTCTCATTAGAACTTGAAATTTTGTATCAATCGGACCTCCATGGCCAATCTGATCACAGACAGCTGAACAGTAATGTTTATCCTGCCTATCATGTCAAATTTGCCTCTGCCCAAGTTTTGAATGAACTGGATGGTCAACCAAAGGTTTTTCCAGTTCAATGTACTCACAAATAATGAAATTACATTGTAACTCCTGAACACTACCATTCCACCCAAACCTGGATGGACGATTTTGACATGCCACAGGCTTTCAAGCACACCCAAGGAAAAAAGGAGAAAAGTAGGTTCAAAATTTCAGAAAAAGTAGGGAGAAAAGTAGGATTCAGGAGAGAGAAAGTAGGATAAAAGTAGGAATGGAATGACTTCACTGCCAGGTTCCTCTTCTTTGGGATGCAAGGGAGCATGGGCCGATGGGTGTGGCTGTACTTCCATCTCTTTGTGGTAAATCCCAAAGACCTGTTAGTCTAAGACCCTAAATTAGTGTATGAGGCCAGCCCGTTTTGGGGGTGGGGTCGTTAACTGGACAAAAGCAGGCCCTTTATTTTGCTCCAGCACCTCCCTTACACTTCAGCATGAAAAGGTGGCCCCTGACACAATGCAGGGGTAGGCTTACATAGGCAAGGAAAGATAGAAAATGACAGAAGGAAAAACAAAATATACACTATGAAAAATAGAAAAAGACTGTTAAAGAAGGGGGAAAAAAAGAACTACAAAATAAAAGATAGCAATAAAAACAAACAAATAGATAAGGAATTAGTGCCCAGAAAACAATAGAAAAATAAATAAAAAATACAAAGAAATACACAGAAAATACAAATGGATGAATAGAAAGAGAAATACATAAGGAGAAAAGAACTACATAATGAAAGGTAGAAATGAAAAACAAATAGGAAAAGAATCATAGTCAAAAGAAAATTGAAAAATGAAAATAAAATGCATAAGGATGAATAGACAGAGAAATGTAGAAAAATAAGACCGTGAAATAAATGCAGAAGGAAGAATAGAAAAATATTTAAAAAGGGGGAAAAAGAACTACAAAATGAAACATGGAAATAAAAACAAACATATAGATAAGGAACTATAGTCAGAAGATAATAGAAAAATAAAAATAAAATACAAAAAAAATTAATTAAAAAAGGGTTAATGACTTGGGAAAAAGATAGAAAACAAGGGAAAGGAGAAAAAAAATACATAAGGAAATATACAAATAGATAAAGATAGTAAACAAGAACTGAAATACATAAGAAAGAAAATAAGAGGAAACAAGCAAATACATAATAAAAGAAAGAGAAGAGATATAAACAAAAAAGAGAAAAATACATCAGGATTCAGCATGAACAGAATGAGAACATTAATTAAGGGGGGAAATAGAGAACTAAATAAAGATTTAAAGAACAAAAGAAGAAAAAAAACAACACAGAAATACATAAGGAAGTATAGAAAACAAGAAGGGGAAAAAGAATACATGAGGAAATATAGAAAACTGGAAAGTGAAAAACATAAAAAAATACATATTATTAAGAATAGATCATGGAAAGAGAATTGAATCAAAGAAAAACATAGGCAAAGATAGAGATAAAAGATGAAAGAAGGCAAAACAAAGAAATACAGAAGAAAAAGTAGAAAGAGAATATCAAAGAAATACACATGCAGAGATAGAAATTTTAGAAAAAAACAAAGAAGGATAAAAAGAAATGCATGGGGCAATATTGAAAGAGAGATGGAAGCATAAAAACAGAAATTGAGTAAGGAAATATAAAAAGAGAAGATGATAGAAAAGCAACAAAAAAAAACAAAAACAAAAACAAATGCATAGGATTAGAAAGAGAATTAAGATAATACATCAGGAACAATAGAAAACAAGAGAAGGAAAAACAAAAAAATACAGATAGATAAAAAAGAATACAAACTTAAAGATAGAAAAAAAACAAAGTAATGCATAAGGAATATAAAATGAGAAGATAAAATAACACAGGAAAACAAAAATACATAAAGGAGGAACAGAAATGGAAGATAAAGTACAGGAAAAACAAAAGAAATACATAGGGCAAGATAGAAAAAGAAAGAAGGAAAAACAAAAAATTCATAAGAAAAGACAGAAAACAAGACAAGTGAAAAATTATGAATACATAAGGAAAGAGAAATACAATGAAATACATAATGAAATAGAGGAAGAGAAACGAAGAGAAGAAGATAGAAACAGAAAAAAAAGAATGGATAAAAAAAGAAGATAAGAAGGGTAAAACATAGTTTGGACGCAGTTGGTTTTGGGGAGGGGGAGGGGGATGGTCGGCCTCAGACTTGTTGCCAATTAACACTTTATGGGCCAAGAATCATTTTGTCAGCATAACAGGGGTCTTCTTGGCAATATTCACATCACATGCGTAGACTTAATATGGATACTGCTTGTTAGGACCTGCAATAACTGAGCTACAATGAGATTCTTGTGCATGATACTGATAGCCTTGCATAAATATCTCAAATATGTTTGGGAAAAAAAATAGGAGAAAATGAAAAAAGGTAGGATATATTAGGAGAATTGGGAAAAAAGTAGAAGTAGGAGGATGGTCAAAAAATTAGGAAAAATTAGGAAAAGTAGGAGCGCTTGAAAGCCTGCATGCCATTTAAAAATGGCAAATGCTCAGTCATCCATGATCGCATTTTGGTGAGCAGCCTTTCAAATTAAGAAGGCATTAGCTAGGTTCATATGGGACTTGCGGTTTCGAAACTTTAAGTTAACAAAACCACGACTCCCTAACCACCACGAGGGTTCACACGAGCCTGAAACAACAAGCTGAAACTACAAGCTGAGCGATCTTCGTGGTTAAGCCCGGAAGCTTGCGAAACTTAAAGTTTATTCAGTTCACATGGGCCGTGACTGCGATGGAGGACCCCCCGCGGCTTGTGGTTTTGGCCTTAACCACAAGCTCGCTTGTGGTTCTAGAACTACCAGTAACTTAAAGTTTCGAAACCACAAGTCCGTTCATACGGGCTGAAACTACAAGATAACTACAAGTTAACTTAGAGTTTAGCTCCCATCGTGTGAACATAACTATTATCAACTATCATACCATTATATTAAATTTCAGCGACTTTAATTGGTTTTTAAGATATTGGGGCTTGAACATGGATATATATATACATACCCTGATTTACCATAATGCTTGAATATCTGAGCAAGTCCAAGATATGTCCCATATGTTACCAAGTGATGACAGAACTGTATTATAGAATTGCCGTCATGTTTGACATAAAAATATTTTATTTGATACTTGTCTGATGCAAGCTCTAGCAAGGATATCAGTTTGATGTGGTCGGTAATGGTGCAAAATAGTTTCAACTTGCCCACTTTCCTTTGGACTTTCCCACTATTTTTGTATTTTTTTAAAAACGTGTGTGTGTGTGTAAAATTGGGTTTTTACAGACGTGTATCAATCACATGTGACTGTTCGCGACGAAACCAGGCAGAAGACGCAAGTGGTTCTTGTCAATAAATAGCATGTTTTAGTGTAAATGTCATTTTTCCCCCAAATTTCTCTTTTTAAGTATTTGGATTCTTTAATGATTCATTTACCACTTCCTAAAATTTGAAGTCAAAATACTAAGTATAAGTACCTGAAAACTGTGTCTGTATTTACCCTTTCCAAAACGCTTCATCAGGATTTTGGTTTTCGAAAATTTACATTGCTCACTCGAGCGATCTTTGCACACCTCTTTTGTTGCTAAGACGGCATGGCCTCGCACACTCGATGACGTAATCCTCAGCCTGACGGCTTCGCGCATTATGATTGGTCATTCGTGGTACACCTACTTGTCATGTAAATGGGGACCTGAATATGCATGACCGGTGGGTGCATTCAACTTGAAATCGTCGAATTATATTCTTTATAAAATCAAATCGTCCTTTTCTGTAATGAATTCATTTTACCATCCATTTTTTATGTTTTACTTGTAAGACAAATAAGAAAGTCAGTCACGGTATAAAGCTCATAATAATTGTGCCCTTTCTCTTTACTTAATTTTCCATTTACTTAATAAAGTAGTAGGTATATACTCTAGTAGTTTGTTTTGTTCATGCATTAGAGCGAGGTCTCAACAAAGCCTGGTGGAAAAACTATTCGAGAAATAACCATACCGGGCACGCTTTCAAATATCTAACAAACTTATTGGCCCCTCTTGCATTTTTTTCTCTAGACACAGTTGTGGACACGATGCTTTCCTGCCTTTTGCTCCCTTGTTTCTTTTCTCTGCGGCTTTCTAATGATAAAGCGAAGGATTCATTTAAAATGGCACTATGTTAATGACCTTTTGTCTAATGGTCTTCCTTTATTCTTCGCACTAGTTAGTCAATCCTGGTATTTTAAAGAGTTGTGAGCTTTCCTACAAGGTATAGGTAAAAAAACAACACAGGCCCCAATGTTTATTGATTTTTTTTTTCTAAATCACGCACCTGTACACATAGAAGGTGATGAATTATTCCCTGCCTTTTGCTCTCTTGTTTCTTTTCTCTTTACTTCCTAATGGTGCAGTATAAAGAGCAGGATGCACCTTAAACGGCGCTATAATAATGATCTTTTGTTTGATGATCTTTCTTTGTCACTCTAGCTAACATGTTCATTTTTAAAATCTCTATACAATTTGCTATTTTCTTAAGAGATGTGCTTAAAGAGGAACAGGCCCGATACAATTGGGGGCATAAAAATTTCCCATACAAGGGGGTTCATTTTCAGAAAGTGAAATAGAGCTCAGTTCATAATTCCGAACATTTTTTGTATATATTATTCCAAAGGTTCATTATTCCGGAGGTTCGTTATTCTGAAGCTTCATTTATCCTGAGCTCTGAGGTTCATAATTCCCAATATGAAGTATATACGTGTACGGTTCGACGGTTCGTTATTTAAAAGGCTCGTGATACCAAAAATTAAGTAAGAAAATAAAAAGGTTCTACTGCAAATTTAGGAATTATGAACCTTTGGGGTTACGAACTCCATTCAGTTTTCGGAAATAGTAAACCTATTCCAATTTGGTAATTACAAACCTTTGGAATATCAAACCTTTCAGAATTATGAAACCTCGGAAAAACGAACCTTCGGAATTATGCACCTAAAAAAAACCCCACCACAATTACTGTTTTTTGTTTCCTGAATCAAGCATTAGTACAAACATTAAACTTGACATCAATGATCATGCTTCCCTTCTTTTTGTCCTCCTTTTGAAGCTAAGTTGTTGTTTTTTTTCACTTCACTTTCTACTTCGTGGAATAATAAATGTGGAATGAATATCAACAGGAAATAGTAAATTGGTCTTTCGTTTTATGATCATCCTTATTTTCTTCACACTAAATAGCCAGTTTTCATTATTCTCACTCGTCAACATTAAATCGCTCTTGACACACTGTTTTCGTGGATTTTGTTCTCTTTTGAAAGCCAACTGTTTTCTTCTCTTCACATCTCCTAACTCTTTTCAGGCTAAACACAGAGAGTGGAACACAAGTTGGAACACCGCTATGATATAAACAGATCTTTTGCTTGACGCAATATCTGCACTCTATAGTCAACTTCAGCTCTCTTCAGATAATTAATCTGCCGCTTTCTTAAAAGAGGTCCCTAGTTACCTAGTACATGTCCAAACGATTCTTTTATTTTGAGATGTTTTTTTTCTTCAAATTACTACGCTTTCTATAACATGGAATGGCGGAATTAGTAGCCCTATTAAAACAGCATGATAATAAATAAGATCTTTTTCTTTTATTTCTTTATTTTCTCAAAACGTATTTTCAGGTACAAAAGATTATCTCCTCTTTATAAAATCAATTTGCTTTGATATAGAAGAGAAAAACAAAGCTTGTTTTCTTTTTATGCACCCGAGACGACATGAGCTTACAATTGCAAATGACAAAGCTCAACAAAATGTTCAGAGATTGGACTTTCGGATTCTTCAGTTCAAATTTCCAAACCATTGACATTTTAGGATAGCCAAGCGACTTCTGTCTCACAAAAATATGCCTATACATGTATATCTATTTCTTTAACAAAGAGTAACTCTTAGAGGGGATGGATGTCAGAATAGGAAGCGCCAATTTCATCTCAGGAGGGGCACCATTAACTTTCAAAAGTGTGCTTTCTTCACCAAGAATTGGCATTTATTCGGTGAAATAAAACACGTCTGCCTAAATTAGATAATGAAATAGTCGACCTAAACTATCTCTCTCTCTCTCGCTCTCTGGGGGGGGGGGGGGGGGGTGGTATTAATGATTTGCTTTATATGCCAAACAATAGAGTTTCTAACTCCTGAGATTTCCTTTAAAATGAAAAGGGTATTTTTAAAGCTTAGTGCATGTTTTAAATATTTTATTTAATTTTCTTTAGTCCGAAAAGTACATTATTGCTCAAAGTGATTTGTGTTATAAAGGGGCATTTTCTTATTTTTCAGAGTGCGCCTTTTACTTTTTAAGTGGAATAAACGTCCCTCCCCCCCCCCAAGCACCCGATCTCTCTCTCTCTCTCTCTCTCTCCCCCCCCCCCCTTTTTAGGGGGGGTGTATTGGTTGATTGCTTCAGTTGTGAAACAATGCAACATGCAGTTTTGAATGGGTAAGGTGGAATTATGGTTGAATAGAACATACCCTGACCACGCTGATGGGCCCAGTTTGAAAACAATGCCCCCTATGCCTCTCAGCATTATTGATTCTTGGTTTAAAATGAACAAAAGGAGCTCTTTTCATCCCTACCCTCCCGCTTAAATGCGTGTCTTGTATTGTTCTTCTCCAAGGGCTGGACAATTGATACGGATTCTTATTATGCTGGTTAAGTTTATGAAAAAGAGCTTAAAGAATCTGAATTCTTTACGTGGGCAATATGTCTGCGTTGGCTGTGATAACTCCTTGTCTTTGCCACCTGCTCGTGCTTTATCTTACAATAATTTATTGCGAAACCAGAATCAGCGTTTTGAAACAGTTATGAAACACAGTCTGAAAACGATGTGTCATGGTCCCTGAATTCTCTTTTCTCTATGCAAATTATGGCTCTGCTGCCTTTTTGTGACTTTTGTAATTGTGTTTCTGTGAAAAAAAAAAGCTCCAGGTACAAATGCATTTTTAACTAAATGGGTATCAACATGCTGATTTGTGGGACGCGACTAGCATTTATTTATTTTTGTTTAATCTTGAAAATTTCCAGGGGAAGAATCATATCATCAAAGACACACCTTCCTCTCTGCTCCCAAACTTGGATTTGCTCACTTCAGTTTCTTTTGCGTTCACTATGACTTGTATAACGTAAAACCTTTAAATAATGAACATTACTCATTAAAAAAAAAAAACAAAAACAAAACAAACGATATACATGTAGGTAACCTGGCCCAATAAGAGATAGCAATCGCTTTTGTTTTTATTCTACGATAAAGTATATGGTTTCCCGTTCGCGATAATGTCCGAATGTCGGCCTATCAGCCTGTTTTTAAATTTTTTTTAAAATGGAAATCCAACCTTATTAGCAAGTTGCTTTGAAAGAAAGAGGAAAAATCAGAGAAGCAGATTGGTGAAAGTTTGAACGAAATCGGACAAGCAATAAGAAAGTTATGAATTTTTGAAAGTTGTAATCACTATGCATATGGGAATTTCAAATTGGCCGAATAGGTAATGTCACTGTGATGTATCTGTGGACAACTCCCTCATTCGCTCTAACACACAAAATGACAAAATGTCCCTTTTTTTCAAAATGCATTACTCAGTGGGATTTTTTCATTCATGAGGACCTGTAACAATATGCTATCTCCAACATATTTTGAGCACTGCTCCGAGGGTAAAAGCGCCTTAAAGAAAACAGCAAATTAATGATATTTTTGTGTACGACAAATGGGAGAGTTGTCCACAAAAATGTCACAATTGACTCACCAAATTGCCAATTTGAGATTCCCATAGATGTAGTGATCTCATTTTTCAAACATCCATAACTTTCTTAGTCCTTGTCCGATTTCTTTCGAACTTTCACCATCCTGTTTGTCTTATTTTTCTGCTTTCACACAAATCATCTTATTACCAAGGTTGGATTGCCCTTTAACGTTCATAAAATTATTTCATATGATAGTAAACAATTCATCACCATCAGCATGATGAAGTCTCTTTTCAAAATCCAATTATTTTTAATCCAGTAGGACTATTAGTGGTAGGACTACCATAGTGGTATAATGGAGAATGTGACAGACTTTTACGGGAAACGTAATGAGCGTCTTTTCTTTTGTTTACATAATATTTTGATTATAGTCGAAAATCCTGAGATTTCCTTTAAAATTGTTTTCCTTTCTTCTTCTTTTAGCTTGATTAATACATGTCTAAAATATCATACATTTAAAGTTTACAGAAGTGCATTTTTCTATTTCTTTTTCTCAGAGGGTGCATTTTATTTTAGCATTGTCAAGGATGCAAAAACAAAACAAGACGGGGAGGGTCTTGAAGTCCATGTAATACTTGTTAAGTGTAGTTTTAACATGTTTACAATACAAATTTGGTAATTTCGATATATTTTGATTTCTAGTCAGAGGTGAAATAGAATAATGCTCCGTAAATGCAACTACATGCACATGTAATAATATTGCTCCGTTCTCCCCCCCCCCCCCTCTCTCTCTCTCTCTCTCTCTATTTATCTCTCCCTTTCTGGGGGGGGGGGGGGATTAATTGTTTCCTCACTTGCCAAATAATACATAATCCTCATTTGTAATCATGCGGTTGTTCAATGAGTGAAGGTGAAAAGATCCTGCCCTGGCGAGCCCGCTACGAGGATATTAACCCCAAGCATCTCGGTGCTATTTCGCTATTGATTCTTGCATTGAAAATAAACAAGAAGGAGCCTTTTTTCACCCACACCCTCTCGCTGAAATGTGTGTCTCGTTCTATTCATTCTCAAGAGGCAAGACAAGATTTATTTCGATTTTATTCATGCTGGTTAAGTATACGAAAAGAGTGTAAAATGGTTAGTAAGTATGGACAATGACTGTGTTTGCGGCGTCACAAATCCACCTTCAGGTCCGCGGCTAAAAGTCAACAAAAAGCCCACGCAATGGTCAGCCCCGAGTCAGCCATTGACCAATGGAGCGAGCCTGTCACGTGAAAGTGTACCGCTTGAGTAATTTCTTTTTGTTTGCACACGGCACGCTACTCTGCCTCATGCTCGAGAGGGCAAGTTCAAGGGGGAACATTGCTAAGGAAGTTTCGAAGTGGGTAATGCTGAATTTCGCACCCTTAGCTTTTGTTTCGCACCTAAACTTTGAATGCAATTTTCTCCGTTATTTAGATTTCCATTCTGATACTTTCCATGTTTTCAAGCGCCTTTTATGATGACTTCTACTGGAGGAAAGTAAAGTTGTTATATATCATTTTAAAGCTTATGAACCAGAGATTCTAGAGGATGTAAAATAAAACACTTTGATTTTTGCGACTTCCGCCTGAAACCGTCGTGCAGGGTCACATGATTATTTACGTCTGGGGACCGTCCTTTAACGTCACCATCCGAAAGACGTGACTCAGTTTCAAACCTGGGTCCGCTGAATCAGTTTATAACTTCCACTGTTAGCTGGATTACAGGCGCACGCCACAATGCCCAGTTAGCGTAAAACTGTTGATGAATAGAGCTTTGATAGCTTTGATTTCAGCCACAATCAGATTTTTTTCATCAATTAATATCAACGAAAAAAAGAAGCTAAAAACACCATATCAGTCTAGATAAAAGCCATCTCATTGCTCAAACTGACAAAATACAGTAAAATATTTCAAATAATATTTGGCTATGATTGCACCGAAGGTCAAAGACATCTCTCTCCTCTCACAGAAATTTGTCAGCTTCCTAGCTGATGCAATATGCAACGTTAGGGTATAACTGTACATACCCTTTCAATACTGAAGATGCATATGGACATGAATGTGAACTATACATGTATGAAAGTAAAATCATTACAAGAATGAGTTTCATAAGAATGAAGAGAAAAGAGTCCTTCAAGAATAATTTTAGCCGACTCAGGACTTACCAAACTTTTTTTCCAGTTCTTTGATCTTTTTTCTCTGCTTCCAAGTTATGGTCAGTAGTACAACTACTATTACAAACAGGATAATGATAAGAACACTTGCTGATACTAAAAGACCCATAACATCTATTCCTGTATTTAAAAAAAAGAAAGAAAAAGCTTGAAGTTGCAATGTAACAGTGAAATTAGTATAAAACTTTTGGAATGAGAGAAACATAATTGAGCTTGTCTTCATCTACAGTATAAAATACATTAACCCTTTGAGGCCAGGTTATTTTGGTGCTCTCTCAGCCATAGGGGTGGATTCCATTCCCTCCCCCCCCCCCCCCCCCCCCCCGTGATCTTGGCCATGGAGTGATGAAAAAAATCTTAAAACTTGGCACATATAGAATACTGTATCTAATAATGAAAAAGCCCATTAAGTTTCATATCTATATCTCAAACAGTGTTTTAATTATCACTACCGGTAATCAATTATTCACATGTTCTCGTAGTGACAATACTGCATTGCATTACGAGAATCTCGTTTAAAATCGACCCCACCACTATAACACAGGAACCTATGTATTTCAGGTGGGGTATCGAGACCCCGATTTCGTTTTCCCCGTTTAAAGTTTGGTCAGCGCCTTGCAGCTTCGCATGAGAGGTTGTGGTATTGGATTGCAGTTGTACTCTTCATCAGGCGCGTAGCCAGGGGGGCGATGGGGGCAGTCGCCCCCCCAAAAAACGCCAAAAAAAAAAAAAAAAAAAGCGAGAGCAAAAAAGCGGGGGGAAGTGAGAGAAAAAAAGCCTAAAAAGGTGCTACGAGCCATTATCTTTCTCTTAAAATTTGCTAAAACATCAAAGTTTCCGTGCTTCCCGCGTAAAGGGGGAAACTCCCTTCTCCCTGCACTCACCCGTTACATGTACATACAGTGCATTATTGCTAAAACGTCGAAGTTTTCGCGCTTCACGCGGAAAGGGGGAAAACTCCCCTCTCCCTACACGCACCCGTTACATTTGCGTCCAAATAATTGAAAAGCAGTCAGGGCGTCGAACTAACTTTCTGTCTAAATAAAATCAAAGTTTGCTACGGGCCGTTATCTTTCTCTCAAATTTGATAAAACGTCAAAGTTTTTGACCCCTATTATACATACAGTGCAGTATAGCGTCCAAATGATTGAAAAGCAGTCAGGCATCGAACTAACTTTCCGTCTAAATAAATGTTTGCTACGAGCCGTTATCTTTCTCTCAAATTTGCTAAAACGTCAAAGTTTTCGCGCTTCGCGCGGGAAGGGGGAAACTCCCCCTCCCTGCACCCACCCCCCTGGTGAGCATGCTTCGCGTGCTCATCAACCACCCCCTCCCTCAAATTAATTCCTGGCTGGTCTTCATCATCTTACGTAATAGTGTAAACAAACTCTTACTGGGGCTCTGCCAAAAAGGAAAGGAGAAGTAGGAAATATATATTTTACTTGTTTTAAGATATTTTCATGTCCAGAAGTCGCTCATAATTTAGATGAAGAAAAAAAAGAAAGTTGGAACAAAGCAAAATGACCCAGAATTGGCGATATAACAACAATTTCAACTCTGAAAACTGGCCCGCCGTGCCGCGATATCGATACAGCATTATAAAAAGGAAATAGTTCCGAAGCCCAGTGCATGTTTCTCTTTCTCCCTGCCTGTCTCCCTCTATCATGCATATCTCTATCAACCTGTCAAGGTCACTTCTCCGGCAGAGGGATTACATTGCACAGTGCTTGTGTTTACTTTAAGCTTACTGCAATCTCAGGTGTCTAGAAGTGGTGGAAGTCAATTCTGGGTTTCAGGTTTAAACGACTCGTAATCGTCATGGTGTACATTCTACAATACATATGGAGAAATGCCCATTTAGTGTTATCATTTTTGATGCTGCGCGGTACCCGTTGGTCAAAATTTTATAAATTTCATATCAAAAGATGCGTCAGAGTCTAGGTGGTTAAGTCATGAAAGCTTGTGGTTTAAAAATAAATAATCCTCAAACACATCATAGGGTGTGTCAAGGGGGTTGGATCTTGCCCTCCCCCCCCACCCCTGGTCCTTTTATGTTTGTTTTTTCAAATCTAGAAAGTAAACTACAAAATTGTCTCATAAAAAAGACAGAAATTTCAGAATGACACATATGAAGTTCATACTCCCCTAGCACTATGAGCTATACAGTATGTATGGATTTACATAAGCAGACCTTCAAAGAACATCCTCAGTTCAGGAAAGACAAAATGTGCCTTAATTTTCTCTAAATTTCACTTTTGACAGAAACATTTCATCAAGATGTTGCTTATGTGGTATTCTTGCTACAGTATCGATACTATTGTCTGACATTCTGCCACGAACAATAAATCTCTTTTCAGGAATGAAGATATTGTCACTACATAACTGTCGAGTTGAAATCTTCAAACCCCTCTTCATAATAATTCTACATGTATATATACAGGGTGGACCAGAAAGAATGCAACACCTGGGATCTGCAATTTCAACGATACCACTGACAGAATATACTTAAGGTTTCTTTTTATAGGGTAGTAAATTCTTTTCCAAGTAAAATGAAACTAAGACCATCAATTTTGGATAAGGCATTTGTTTTATTCTACAGCTATTTTTGTATTAAAGGCAATGTCATTTTCAAAATTTGCTACTATTGGAACCACAGTTTACATGTATGCATGAAGCAGCGAAAAATGTATGATTATGTACGATGGCATGCCATAGAGTCACCTTTGTTGACAAATGCATCTGCTTTCACTTTGAAAACGAATACAACTTGAATGAAACAAAGATTGTATGGGAAGCCGTCGTGTGTACATTTCTCGTTGCTTCAAGCATGACAACGGTTGCAAAAGAAACAAAATTTGAAAAAGACATTGCCTCACAAAAATACATGTAGATGTAGAATCAAAACACCTTACCCAAATTTGATGATCTTGGTGTCATTCTACTTGGAAAAGAATTCTCTACCCAATAAAACAAAAAAATTAATGATATTGTGTCAATGATGTCTTTGAAATTGCACATATCAGGTGTTGCATTCTTTCTGGGTCACCCTGTATACAATCTACATGATACCTTTAAATACTGTTTTAGGTTCTTCCTTTTCAGCTGGTGCTTTTGACAGGGTTTGGATTTCAGTTGTACCAATACTTTTATATGTTACTGCATGTGTGCTCTTGGTTTCGGCTAATGAAACTTCACTTGTAGCCATTGACGTATACATGTAGGTGGTGGACAGAGTTGATGCTCGAGTTGTCGCCTTAGTACTTGTCGGTCTGGATGTGGTTGTGGGAACAGGGTCTGGTGGTATAATGCTCTCGCAGACGGTGTCCATTTCGTCGGTGCATGGCTGCCTGATCTGTTCATTGGGCCCACATTCAGAGCACTCGTGGCATCTCGTGCATTTGTTATAGTTACTCTGGAAGAATTTTTGAGGGCATGGATCACACCTGTAGGGAGAGGGGTGGGGGACAAGAAAGATAATCAGTGGTATGCACATTTATTCACTTTCAACCAGTTAACCCATAGTATGCAGTACTGTGTCTCCTTTTAGTGATTTTTTGCATTATCTTTTGGTCCAGAATCTATGAAATACACTTTATAGATTAGTAGAAAGAGAAAAATCAGAAAACTAGATGAATTCTCGACTGCGCACAGTCGAAATGTATGCCTCCGCCTTTGCCAAATCAGAAATATATCGCACATTCATGCTGATTTGTTTTAAAGTGTGTTCATGTTATTGATTTGTCTAATCAATTAATCACCCTATCTTATTATAGTTATATAGTCATTGCTTGAAAAAATATCCATGACAGGATTATAGTTGCCATTATCATACTTTTAGGTTTAGTAATGATATCAAGCAAAGTGAAATGTTGAGCAATTGTATTTATATGCCATGCCATGAAAATGGGGACAAAATGTTAATAAATGTTAATTTCTAAAATATATACTTCTAAGAAGCATTTCATACCATTCAAAAGCTTAGAATATGTCCCATTTATAAATGTAATGATTTCTTCGGGACCATGCCGATAAATCTAGAAGGCAGTAATGAAAAAATGTTTTTTTTTACCAGTAAAAAGTAGTAAAGATGCAAATTCTACAGATATCATTATAGAAATGTCACTTTATGAGACTGGTAAAATACATGTAGATAAAACCAGAATAAAAAGCCTCTAATTACATGTACATGTTAAGTGACCTCTTTGACATTTGACTTTACACCTTATAACCCATCTGTATAATGACCTCTATGACCTGTCACCTTGGACCTACGTGAACAAAAATCTCATCAGTTTGTCTCATTATGGTGATGCATACTACATGTAGTTCCAAGTTTGAAGTTAATGGATCAAATGTTTCTTGAGATATCACGTTAAGGCTAAAAACCTGCAATTCCAGAATTGACCTGTATGACCTTTGACCTACATGTACGTATCCCAAAATCTAATCAGATGGTCTTCTATGGTAATACACGCTAGTACCAAGTTTGAAGTTCATATCTCAAATGGTTCTTGAGATATCGCATTAACAAGGCTAACACCTGCAATTTCAGAAATTGACCTATGACCTTTGACCTTTGACCTACATACCCCAAAATCTAATCAGATCGTCTTCCTATGGTGATACATACTAGCACCAAGTTTAAAGTTCACACCTCAAATGGTTCTTGAGCTATTGCGAGAATGAGGCTAACACCTGAAATTTCAGAAATTGGCCTCTGTGACCTTGACCATACACTTAAAAAGATCCAATCATGAACGCGTGAAACGTGTGGTTGGCAAAAGCGCTAATTTCACGCTTGTTGCCATCCCCCTCCCCCCCCCCCCCCCCACTGAGCGACTATTCGAGAATTGGCAAGACCCCAAAAATAGGGGTCTCCCTCCAAGCAAAATTGACAAACCTGCATTTGTGTGCCCCCCCCCCCCCCCCCCTTATACAAAATCCTGGATCCGCCCCTGCCTAAACCTTACCCAAAAGGCAAAACCCAACCTCAACCCAAATTATCAACATTTGACAAAATAAATCCCAGAGCAATGTCGGATCACAAAGATCAGGCTTACACTCTAGATGTGTCACCACCCTGTCCAATGCATTCAGCTACCTTGAGCTGTCCTGGGTTACAGGGTGAGAGGCCTTTGGCTCCATTGTGGCAGGTCTCATCGTAAGGCTGCAGGGCATCACCAAACTCACAGGCCTCCCAGTCGATTGCCTGAAATCAAAATCAAATCAAATCATTTTTGCAATTCTATCCTAGATTTATGAAATAATATTCTAAAGACCCCATGAAGGACTGGAATTCAACTTCTACATGTAAGTAAGATTCAGAACTATAAAGCAATGATTTGATAAAGCAATAGGTAGATCTACGTGAATATGTACATGTATGACACCCTTTCGAGACAACTGACCACATTTTGTGGTTTGGCTCAATAACTTTTCATTCAGAGCCCTCAAAAAATACATGTATACCAGATACATGAGTAAAAAGAGCAAAATTTTCTGTACACACTGTGTCCATTTTTGTTACATGACCATATTTCGTTTGATGCCAGGAATTTTAAAAAGGAGAATACGCTTTAAAATCCTTAAATTAGCAACACACTGAGAGGTTCAAAACTTTTGTTTTTTGTCAAAATTGGCAATTTTGTCAACTTTTTGTATGTTGTTTTCAAAAATCTTACATCTTATTAGAACCATGTAGCATTAAAAGAAAAATATTTTGTTGCCAATTTGAGGAACATAATGTGATCAATTTAGCCCTTAACTAATTCCTGTCATGAAAGGGTGAAGTGCTTGCAATGATATTAAAATATCTACCTTGATTTTGTGTTAGCAAGTGTCCATAGTAAATTCAAGGGCCTCAGTCTTACCCAACAAGTTTAAATGCAACTCAAAAAATTAAATAAACTAGATGAATTGACTGTGGCTCCTATACATTGGATGTGCATGGCTCAGATCAAGGTACCTTTAGAATACAGAGTCCTATTCTAGTGATATCTTTCTTTTTATGCAATCCATATCGGAACTACCCTTTTTTTCAGATAGCACATACCAGAGAAGCTTAAAACAAGGTTTCATGTTAATGCCATCTGAATAAGGGACTATTTGTGGCAGTTTTATACCTAAAAATGCCTTATTTTGACATATGTTACATTCACGACATGCACATATTGTAACCCATAATTTCAGTGCTTAGATGCAATTTATCTCATGTGTACTGTTTTCCTAAACTACTCTAAAAGATTACCATCTGCTTAATCTTATATGTCATGAGATTTACTGCAATAGCTTATATTTCTGAAACACAACAAAATTAAAAACAAAGATAGAAATAAAAATCACGCAACATTTGGAATACATGCTGTACACTGTAATTGTTTACTACATGTACATGCTTATATTTCTGAAACACAACAAAATTAAAAACAAAGATAGAAATAAAAATCACGCAACATTTGGAATACATGCTGTACACTGTAATTGTTTACTACATGTACATGCTTATATTTCTGAAACACAACAAAATTAAAAACAAAGATAGAAATAAAAATCACGCAACATTTTGAATACATGCTGTACACTGTAATTGTTTACTACATGTACATGAACATGTATGCTTAAAGGGGAATTAACCTCAAAATATAAATGTGCTTATATTCAAAGATGTAATTTATTCCTTCTTGTTGTCCTACGTACATGTAGTTTTGCATTAAAATATATGAGATGGGTATAAATCAAGATTTTCTCAGCAAAATTTATTGTCTGCTAGTGATACCTGGGGGCTACCATTTTCTTGATGTGTACATAAAGATATTTTTAATCCGATTACAAAATTGTCTTTCTTCCAGATACAAAATTCCAATTGAGAAAATATTTAACAGATATATACATACATTCTAAAAACGAAAATGTGTTTTATATTTCTTTGAAAATTAGTATTTCACTAAATATAAATCTATTTTCTTGATACTGTGAAGTACACGACGGAGCAATTTAATTCAAATTTATGGATGATAACTTTCCCGAGCGTAAATAGTGACAAACTAAGCATTCACCTGCTTTGAGATAATGGACTTAAATAGTCAGAATGCGCGTTGTATAAATTGTGTTCTGCTCTGCCAGGCAAGCCCAAGAAAAATGATTTCTATTCAGCAAAACCAGATAATTTAAAAAGAAATCTATAAATTTCAAATTTTAGAATATATGAATACACCTGTTACGTATTTTCCATCACATATGGGGATTTTTTGTGATGAAGAGAAGCAATTTAGCTCTAGGATTAAAAATATATTCCTGACCGCAACGATTTCCGATGGTTCATGTACAACTCCATATCATCAAGAAAATGGCAGCCCCCATGAAAAGTGTTAGCAGATGATACCGTGTGCTAGAATGTCTTCATTTAAACCCTTTCTGATATTTTATTTCTTAAGTGATACAGGCCAATGATTAAGAATATATTACACCTTTAAACATAAGTACCTTTATATTCTGGGGTTAATTCTCCTTTAACTCAGAAACTCTTTGCAAAAGCTAGATGAACTCTTTCCCCTTTCTTCAAATGAAATAACATCAAATGTGAAAAAAAAAATGGCATCCATTAACTGGCATAAATCATAACGAATATAACTAATTGCATCAAAAAATACAAAAGTGCAGCAGGACTCTTTTCATGCACATGTGTGTCAATGAAAGTGACTTCAGTTGGACATTCCAAAGTCATCCACTGAAAAGTTGTCTCAAAAAGCCAGTTTGAAGAATTTCAAGTACAATGCAGCCATTGTCATTTACACTGAACATGGATTGTTAAAGCAAATATCAACACAAAAGAAACATCACAATGTACACAAACATATATGCATGTACAGTATAAGAGTGCACAGTTGCGTCCCAGAAAAAAGTACAGTAGGAAAAATTCTCCGCGAATAAATATTTCAAAATATTTTAAGGAAATTTTTATACCAGTGGATAGCTAGCTTATGGTCTCTTCTATCAAATGACACCAAAATATCTTATTATATTATTTCGAGACTTTAATGATTAGTCACTATTAAATTGCTCTTACATGTATTTGTAAATGGCACAGTGTATGTGGTTTGGCTCAATAACTTTTGATTAAGAGCCCTAAAAAATATATACCCGATGCATGAGTAGAAAGAGCAAAATTTCTGCACACACTGGCCCGAATTCACAAAGGAGGTTTAGTTTAAACCATGGTTTAAATCCCCTCCTGGGGTTTTAAGCGTACGTGCGCACGGAATCCGATCCAATCATACATTTTCTTTGAGCACGCGCATGGGCAATGTGCGCTTATTTACGCTTATTTTAGTACGCTTACGGAGGTTTAAACCTTGCCATGGTTTAAACCTGGTTTAAACCTCCTTTGTGAATTCGGGCCTATGTGTCTATTTTTGTTGCATGACCATATTGCATTTGATGCCAGGAATTTTGAAAACGAGAATAAGCTTTAAAATCCTTAAATTGGCAACACATTGAGAGGTTCAGAATCATTGCTTTTTTGTCATAATTGGCAATATTTTCAACTTTTCGACAAAATTTCTAAAATGTTTATTGTTTTCAAAGACATTACAAATTATTAGAACCATGTAGCACTAACAGAAAAACATCATTGTTGCCAATTCGAAGAACAAAATGTGATCATTGTAGCCCTTAAATAATTCCTGTCCTGAAAGGGTTAAACAAATGCGAACTTCTAGTTTACATCTAAGTGATGCAGAGTTTACATGTACCTCAAATTCTAACTGAAGATCTATTCTATATCATGTAACTAAGAAATTATTGAAAATTTTCAATTTATTCAGCAATCCTCAAATATTCCTGTCCAACTCCTTTTATAACCCTATTAGCAGTTCAGTGTCTCCTTTTAGTGACGTTTTTGCATTATCTTTTAAACCAAAATGCTAGGAATTACACATTAAGGTATATGAGCAGAAAGAACGAAAAAATTGAGTGTATTTCCAATGCAGTACAACGTGCCATTTACGAATAAGAGCAATTTAATTGTGACTAATCATTAAAGTCTCGAAATTGGCAATGAGGTGTAAAATATATCACTATTTCATGTACAAATTTACAATTTTTCTGTTAAATTTTGCAATTTTCATTTACCGGTATATATTTTTTTAAAACTATGTAGGAGTAGAAAATAAAAATAACTGTAGCCAATTTGAGGAGGAAACACTGATTAATTTAGACCATAAGAAAACTCTGAACTGCTATATGGGTTTGTAATGGAAACCTAAAATCCCATTTGAAGACAGACATTCTTTCTTGTTATTCATTCCCTTGTTATGTTTGTATTTTTCTTTATGTTGTAAAGCACCTTGAGCATTTAATCAAAATGGATAGTGGTGCTATAGAAATATTACAAGTACATGTATGTATTATTACTTCAGTTTGGCAAACCGTGCATGCATGTGTGAAATACTATTACTTTACACAATTCAATGATTTTCTTTTTTAAAAGGATGGTAATTTTAACCTCTGATCAATGTCCCGTAAAAAATGCATAGCAAAGTGTCCCGGGGGGAGGCCACTCAACTAATATTGCTGTACACAAGCGCGCCCAAAAAATACAAGTGAAAAGGGTAGTTTTTGCCGGTTACGGCGCGTCACACGTGTGACGCGTTTATGATGCCAAAAAGGCCAAAAATCGGAAAAAAGGGTATGTTTGAGTTTGTCATACGCGTTTAGGGTATCTTTTCCCGAATACTTGTCTGGATTTTGTGCGACGAGTCTCTTGTTTAGGGGATAAAATTTCAAGAAAGCACGCAAAAATACTCGAATGGATAAAACGTGTTTAGGGGGTGTTTGGAAAACCTGTGGTCGTGCTTGTGTACAGCAATATAGTTGAGTGGTCCCCCCGAGCAAAGTGTATTTTGAGCAAAGCAGACAGTAGAATGTATGCAAAATAATATTCTCCCTTAAATACAATTTCATGCACATGTGGATTACGACTACTACTACTACTACTTTCCTAGAGTAGGGCCTCATCATCAGTATTAAAGGGCAAGTCCACCCTGATATTGAGTTGCTTTTGATAATTTAAAGCAGAATAATGAAAGAAACAGAACAGAGAAAGTTTACGAAAAATTCTACAGAAAAATATAAGAATTTTAAGTTTTAATCGATCAAACGCAAAATGGCAACTCTGTAATGTACCTTTCAATCAATTTGTGTTTGATCAATTAAAAACTTTAAAGATTCATAACTAACTTATTTTTTACCAAAATTTCCTTGAACTTTCATTGATTCGTTTCTCCCATTATTTAGCTAATATCAAAACCAACGTAATATCAGGGCGGAGTTCCCCTTGCTAGTTTACAATAAATTTGACAATTAAAAAAGTCCATGCATTCTGGTGAGTCTCATGATTTTCACTTCTGCACTGTTATACATGTAGGTAACAAAAAATACCACCTGTGCATGAAGAAAGTTGACAAAATGCCCTTTTATCAAAGAACATTCCAGACATTTAATTTTGCCATTACATGTATGTCCCTCGATTTTGTTGATTATTGTTATTACTCTGCAACATAGAAGTTAGAGGTTGACCAAGGCAGATTTAATACACTGTAGGTTGATCTATATGAAAGGTTTCATGGGTGTTCCTCTCAGGAGAAGGAGGAAAAAGACATCCACTGGCATGCAAGTGACTAAATATACTGTACAGTGAATGAGTAGACAATACCCACAAGTGAAAGTGCAATAAAAAAAAAAAATAATGAACTCCACTAACATACACTTGACATGTCCATGGACCATGGTATTTCTATACTACAGGGTAAATACAAACAATTCAATAAAAATAAACTTCTCACTTGGTTAAATAAATTTTCTAAACATTTCTCACATTCATGTTTAAAGCATAGCCTTTCTTTCTTTCCTTACATTTCAAAGTATCTCCTCAAAGACAACTTACACTTTATGTTATAATCTTTCACAATCTCAATCTCTCCCCCTCCATCTGCCTAGATATTTCTCTACACAGCGATTCCATGCAGTGTGTTCTGTATGTACGATATACGACTTTTATCCATTTCATTAAAAAAATATCAAATCTCTCTTACATGTATATGATCGTTAACTTACGGCTCTTTCGGTACCACTATAACTTTCCAATGATCATATCAAGAGATTTTTCAATTTTGGATGAAATAAATGGTAAGATATGTACATGTATCATAAAGGACACATTGCGCAGAACTGCCATCCAAACAACCATTGCCTCCAAATGAAAAGTGTATTTGCTTTCCTTTCCTCTCCTTTCCTCTCCTCTCTCTCTCTTTCTCTAAATTCATTTCCCCTACGAATATATTGCTCTGTTTCTGTATCAAATTCAGTTAAAGGTCCACTCAAATACACAAAGAAGGAATGTACATGTTGTACCCTACCAGGGTTCTCCACTAGCGGTTTTACCCGGGGGCTCCGCCCGGGTAAAATTTGAAAAACCAGTTTAGCGCCCGGACAAAATTTCCCCGCCCGGACAAAAACTTGACGCGCCCGGATATGAAAATTGACATATTTTCACGCACTGACAAGACAGCATCAAGACCGCGCGGCATTGCGCAATCAAGCATCGACTTAAAATAAAAATTTTACTCGCATGATCTTGTCGGAAACCCGCACGAACGCATTATCTCTTTGCATGAACCACGTCGAATTCTCATTGCGATCACGGCCACCTTCTCTGGATCGATCGCAACTCTCTCTCTTGTATCCTTCCTCCGCTAAGGTCGGAGATCGTCGGCACTTGAGTCTGCCGAAATTCATTGAGTGGCGTTCTGTGGGTCATTGGAGTATTTAACTGTTGTTGAGAAGATTTTGACGAGTTGTGTGAAGGTTACGTATGAAGAGTTCTGTCTGTGGGACTCGATTTTAAGGCGCGCGAGAGCGATCGCGCGGAATTCAGGTAGCGCGATTTATCGTAGTAGGTCCCACATGTGTTAATTGGTGTTTGCAGAGCAATGAAAGTGAAGCGGTTTTCCGAGCTGAATCCTGTTTCTTTAGGTTAATATTGATTTTGAGTATTTTTATTTACGGTATACAATGATACAAATTATTTATGTGGGGTTTATTTGCCTGAATTTCCCCTGTATTTAATGCAAAACAAGTTCAAAACGAGCATCAAGTTCGTCATAATACTGACTCACCGTAGTATAGCCCACATGTGTTAATTGGTGTTTGCAGAGCAATGAAAGTGTAGCGGTTTTCTGAGCTGAATCCTGATTTTTGAGGTTAATACTAATTTTGAGAAGTGTTATTCAAAGTGAACAATGATACAAATTATTTATGTGGGGTTTATTTGCCTGAATTTCCCCTATATTTAATGTAAAACATCGTTATTTTTACGTTAGTGCAAGGCATTGTGTGAGTGTGACTGTGATGATCAAGCTGCTGTGACTCTATCTTGAGGGTTTAATAGGGTAGAGAAACAAGTGTTGATGTACTTATGGTATATGATAACTGATTTATAATATATCGCTTTGAATGGCATAGCGTACACATTTAGTCCTGATTATTTATTATTTTGAATGATAATGTAGATGTTTTTAAACAAACTGCACTGTAGGCTATTCCTATTTTTTATTGCATTTATCTAAGTTGATTTAGGCATTTTTGTTCTGAGTGATATTCATCAAAACACCCCCCTCAAAAAACGAACAAGAACAACAACAAAGAAACGAAAACACATGCTCAAACCCACACTCATACACTCTGTTAAAAGCAATCACTGAGCCAACGGAGCCCTCTGAAAAAAAAAAATAAGGGCCCTTTTTAAATCATTTTAATTTATTTTGATTTTATTTAAATATTCAAGTAATATTTTTTTTTACTCCTAAAAACATTTCCCTGGAATAAAAAAAAGCTTGGGGGGGGGGGGTTAAAGTTTGTCTCCTTTCAGCTTTGGTTGTTGGTTGTAACTTAGTATGTGTATTTCCTCCATGAATTTTGCTAATCGGACAAAAAGCTCCCCTTGTATGTCGAAGAAGAGCTTTTTGCAGTGCTCCCCTACCGCTCTCCTTAAAAGTTCTAGGAGAGCTTTTTATTGCTCCCCTCATAATTATAAAACTGAGTCCCTGTTACTATAAAAAAATTAATGCACGTGCGTCGCCCACTCATTTGATGAATCAAAAATGTCGTCTCGATCCCTGTCGATATTGAATTTCTTCTCAAAAGTTTGTGATGCTAACGAAGCAGAAGCTGCTGCGGCAGGCGATGAAGCCACTGAGGAATCTCGACGCAGTGCACTATAATACGTATGCCGTCACGAAACCGCAAATTTGACGCCGTCGCGAAACCGCAGATTTGACTTCGGAGGCCGACCAACACAAGAGCCCCCGGACAAAATACAGACCAGTGGAGAACCCTGCCTACCCCAGGAAATACCGGTATTACTACTTATTTGCCCTGCCATTTCCTTTTACAGCATTTGTATATCATATTGTACATTATACATGTATATGCACCCCCCCCCCCCCCCCATTCGCACAAGTTCTAAAGCTAAGAGCAAACTTTGTTTCTGTCACTATATATCCCATAACATTGGGTATTTGTTAGAGAGAATCCTATTGGCTAAAAAGCTATCATATGACACTACATAATTTGATATACTTTACATGTATGTGCATGATATATATCGTGTAAAAAGATGTACATTATCCAAATCTAAATCCAAATAAACATTCAAAATTATATAAAATTCTCCCTCCACAATTTGGGGGGGGGGGGGGGGGGAGGGGACGAATACTGGTTGCCATGGCGTGAAGCGCAAACTCAGCCAGTCATTTAGAATTGTCTGTACTTACTCTGCTTACTCTCAAGGACATCGTATAACAGAACATACATGTCAGCATGACGAGGACTTGCTCCCACAGCATACAATGCCTCATCTGAAAAAGAAAAACAGTCATTCCGTGCTACATAAGTGTCATCATCTAACCAAACAAGATGAATGCAACTGCGTCTCCTATATGCCTCCTTTAAATTCAGTTGATGTTTCAAACTGTTCTTGAAATATTGTCATAACCAGAATAAAAAGCCTCTAATTACAAGTTACTGTAAACGCTGTTATTTTCGCGCGATTAAATTTTCGCACTGAGCAACCACAAAACATATTCGTGGGTTCTTAATTCTGTGCTGCACAATTGCTCGCTCGTATGTACACCCACTCCGTTTATTAATTTACACACATGCAGTCCATTCAAATGCATACGGCATGCGCAACTACACACACGTGCTCGAATATTAATGTGCTGAAGCGTGCAATTCAAACCGCATAGGAAATCATGCTAATATTTTCGCAAGTTCTAGAATTCGCGCTTGCCTAAAATAGCACGAAACCTGTGAAAATTAATGTACTGCAAAAATTTCCATGTTTACAGTAATTGACCTCTTTGACATTTGACCTTACACCTTATAACCTAAAAGTCTGATCACTTTATCTCCTCCTAGTCATGAATTCAAAACAGTTGAGATATGGTACGAAGCCCCGTTAGGGCCAAATTGACAACGTAAAAAAAAAAAAAAAATATTACGTACGTACGTAATAATTATTACGTACGTACGTGATAATACTACGTACGTACGTAATAATTCTACGTACAGTAATATTTATTACGTACGTACGTAATAATACTACGTACGTACGTAATAAATAATACGTGAAAAAGGTCTATATCCACATTTTGAAATTACACAGCTGCCTTATTATTATCCGTCGATTCCCGTTGATTTGCCACAATATTGTGAGCTTGTGGGCTGTAGCTTGTCTAGTGTGATGTGTGTGTGACGTGTGTTGGTGGATATGGTGGATATGTGTCAAAACTCATGACTAAGTTGTCTAGTGATTTTCATTTTTGTTCATATTTATTCATGTCTTTAAAAAAAATCACATGTTATTTTGTTATATGTCCGATTTTCGTCTAAGGTCTAACCTTTTTTTTTTCTTCACAAAATCTGCTTTCTCCCCTAATTTATAAGTTCTGCGCCAGGGGCAGCGGAGTGTCTTTCAAAGTGGGGGGGGGGGTACCAACAAAAAAGGACACCTGAGGGCACCTGCAAGGGGTGCATATAAAGCAGCATTGGTATTATTATCAAGCACCTTCTTATGGTGGTTCTGCTTCAGCTTGAGTTTCCACAATTAGCAGTTGTGTGTGCAATTGTCTAATGATGCACGTGCGAGTCACTAAATCTTAAAGACTTTTTCTAATGTTGTTCATGTTGTTATGCATTATTCAGAGCGATATAATGAAAATGACAACAAATTAATTTGGGTGAAATGTCGAATGATCTTGAATGATCTTCTATTTCTTACATTAACCCTGTCGTTTTTCTTTAGGAGATATCAACATTATTATGGTATCTGCTTGATTTCATAGGCCTACCAGTCTTTGGACATTTTCTGAAAATATTGACCTTATTTTGTGTAAGTTACGGAATATGAATTCCTTTGCGGGGGGGGGGGGGGGGGGGGGGGGGGGGGGGTGAGCATTGTGCCACTCTGCTTCCAGCTCCGCTGGCTTACATTGTAGTTGTAGTAATATGGATAGGTACATGTTGCTACATAAAGCCGCACTGATTCTTGAAGCTAGATATGGCACTTTTTGTAAGAAACAAAGGGAAATATAGGGATAAGGGTACACTTATTAGATGAGGAAAGTGCGCTTATGAGAGGTGAAAAGGGGCATTACAAGGGGTGAAAATTGGGCACTTGTGAGAAGAGGAATAGGGCATATATTAGATAGTAAAAGTGGCACTTATCAAAAGTAAAGTGGGGGCACTTATCAGATTTAAAAAGAGGCACTTATCAGAAGGGGGAAATGTGAACTTATTGGGGAAAAGGGGCACTTAACAGATTTAGAATGAGGCACTTATCAGAAGGGGAAAATGTGCACTTATTGGGGAAAGGGGTACTTCCAGTAGTAAAAAGGGCACCTATATCAGAGAGAAAAGGGCATTTTAAAAGTGTGGGGGCACTGTGCCCCCTGCCCCGGGTGCGCCACTTCTGATTTTTAAAAATTGTTTCTCAAAACGAACTTGACTTTATTGACGCTGGAGCCCCAAAGATTAATTTTTGAATTGGGCCTAAGGAGATTGAACTGTTTTGTCTTGCAAAATACATGTAGCAAACATGAAAATATTTACATAATTCAGTGTCAGGCTGAGCCTGACATCCCCCCCCCCCCCATCTGAAAAATTAAATCGGCGCCCCTTTTGGGGCTTCGTACATATGCAACCATAACCGGCATGCATACAAAATGCAGGCAAATTGCAAGGTTTCCATGCAATCAACTTCAGAGTGAGTTGTCAACTTTAAAGTTACAATTTAAAACAGTTTGGCATGTCAATCAGTCAACTTGTTAACTTGTATATCAGTTCATTTGTCCATTGTTTGAGAAAAATCTCTTGAAATTTTCAAGTCGAAGAGATTTACAAAGGCAAAGATATGAATGAAAATAGAAGGAAAATATTACCGCGAAAGCGCCTCATTAGAAATGCTCTCACAGAAAGTCAGATATCTTCAATGTAAGACAATTTTTCGTGGACTTTTTATGTCAGTTCCTTGCACACACAGTACAGACACATCAGATTACCAACAGTTCAATCCTCAATTCAGCACGTTTGCATTTCACTTACCCTAAGACAATGGTAAATAGTATTTAACCCTTAAATTTATGTTTGGAAAAAAAATGTTAATGTAAATGCTTTAAAAATAACATGCTGCACAAATACTCACACAAACATACACTAATAACATAAAGATTTTATATATATATATATATTGATAATGAACGTGAATATTAGAGCTCTTTGTAAGGACACAAAACAAAGAAGTTGTACATGGCAATCTGCATTTGGGTAATTCTGTCCGAAATATTACATTCCACACTCTGTTTCTCTAATTTCCCCATCAAATAGTGAACATATATTTCATGGAATTGTTCCAACACTGCAGTAAGACAATACTGACAATGGACAGTGATTTATCCCTTTCAACTGAATTAGATGAATTATGCATGTCATTTGGGACAAACAGATGTGCCTTACTTTTCTTTACATTTCACAAGAAAACAGACAAATCTTCTACTGTTCTTCAATAACCAATCACTATTTTGTCTACAAAAGAGATAGGAAGACATTAACATTACCAAAAAAGAACTAAAAATCTGATCTGCCCTTACTACTATTTAAAACAAAACAGACTAGAGTTTTCTCAGTAGAAAGTGTTCTGAGGCTAAACACACTTTAAAAAGATAAAAAGGAAAAAAAAAATGAATGGATGTACTTCAGGCGTACATTTTCTCTAGACAGGGGCGTTGATCTTGGGGGGGGGGGGGGCAGGGGGGCGATTGCCCCCAAAGAAAATATTGGATATTGGAGGGGCAAACGTATCATTTGCCCCCCCCCCCCCCCCCCCCCCCCCCCATCCGGAGGTGTAAGATAAAATAAGGAAAAAACTGATGCAAAACTCAGGAAATGAAACCTTCCAAACAATGAAATACAAAAGGTTTTACACGATCAGACTTCAATTTCGCCGCGCACTCCGCGCGCAAATTCTCTAATCTTTACTGCGTCATGTAACCGTGGAGAAGCTGCTTTTAAGAGGCGTTCCAAAAAATCATGACGCTATTAAAAAATGTTCTGAACATACATAATTCAATTCAAAGTTTAAATTTTTATATTTATTTAGTTTTTTCTCTATTTTTTCATATTTTATTAGTGTTTATTTTTTCCATTATTTTGTGTTATATCTTCTCTACTCAATTTGCTGTTATGTAAAATATATTTTCCCATCATTTTGTCGTTTTCCATGTGATCTTTAATTCCATTTTCTGTTCATGATATATGCATACTTTACTTAAGTTCAAATTACCATCATATCTTTATCAATGCTATGATGATCAGAGGTAGCACTTCGGGGAAGGGGGGGTGGACAGAGGCACAGTGCCCCCCTCAATTTTTCAAGTACCCCAAAAGTGCCCCTTTTCATAGCTGATATAAGTCCCTTTTTCTTCGTATAGTGCCCCCCTTTCTTTCTAATAAGTGTCCTTTTTACCTTCTGATGAGTGCCCCCTTTCAACCTCAAAAATTAGCGCCCCTTTTGTTTTCTGATAAATGCGACATCGGTAGATAATGGTATATAAAAAAGTATATGGGTATGTATGAAGTCCAAAGGAGCCTTATACATATAGCTCCAAATAATCAGAGAGGCTTCATAATAATACATTCCTCTACTGATATCAGCACAATAGTGAGGCAGTAGAGCAGGGGGGTAGGAGGGGCCCAATGCCCTAAATTATACAAGAATGAACAGTGCTCCTAAATTATAAAAGGAACGAGGACAATTTTTTCTAAAGTTTTTCTACGCTCGCTCGCATTTACTATTATCTTCTTATCATATTAGGAAAATCGTTGTAGGCCTATATAATTCAACACCCGTTGCCTTAAGCGTTAGAAATTAATCTTAAAGTTTTTGCTCGCTCGCAAATGAATAATCAGGCTATTACACTCAACTGCCAAGTAGTTTTATCTAGAACCATGTTAAGATAGAAACAATAGCGTGTCGAAAATGATCCTCGGTTGTGTATTGATCAGAATGTACCGGTATACTAATGTATCGAAGTGGTATTTTCCGCCTTGTTTCCACCCTTTGTAGGTGCCCCTTTTTGTACGTGCCCCCCCCCCCACTTTGAAAGACGCACCGCCGCCCCTGTTGATGATTGAATTGAGTGCGGAAATGATCATCGTTACGATAGACTGTCTTGCCCCCCCCCCATCCGAAAAACGGATCGATGCCCCTGTCTCTAGATACATCAAACATTTCGCGTGCATCCAACGATATCCGTGCAATTTCCCAGATGTATTTGATAGGATGTTCAATATGTAGAGTGCAACGTCAAGGATATTTGAAGGTTTTCTTCGAAATAATGCAAGGCTTTTTAAGACGCACTTTAGGGTTCTGTTGCTTATTACTATTCTATGCTTGGAAATTAAATAATACAGTATTTCCCTCCGCCATTGATCGTCATCAATACTACGTACGTACGTAATATTTATTACTACGTACGTAGTATTATTACGTACGTACGTAGTAATTATTACGTACGTACGTAGTAATTATTACGACGTACGTAGTATATTACGTACGTACGTAGTATTATTACGTACGTACGTAATATTTTTTTTTTTTTACGTTGTCAATTTGGCCCTAACGGGGCTTCGTAATATGGTGATAACAAAGGTAAAAAAGCATTTTTAATTTCACATACACCTGTATAATGACCTCTATGACCTGTCACCTTTGACTTACGTGAACAAAAATCTAATCAGTTCGTCTCATTATCGTGATGCATATTAGTTCCAAGTTTGAAGTTAATGGATCAAATGGTTCTTGAGATATCACGTTAAGGCTAAAACCTGCAATTTCAGAATTGATCTCTATGACCTTTGACCTTTGACCTACGTATCCCAAAATGTAATCAAATCGTCTTTCTACGGTGATACATACTAGTACCACGTTTGAAGTTCATATCTCAAATGGTTCTTGAGATATCACATTAACAAGGCTAACACCAGCAATTTCAGAAACTGACCTGTGACCTTTGACCTACATACCCCAAAATCTAATCAGATCCTCTTCCTATGGTGATACATACTACCCAAGTTTTAAAGTTCATACCTCAAATGGTTCTTGAGTTATCACGAGAACGAGGCCAACACCTGAAATTTTAGAAATTGGCCTCTGTGACCTTGACCTTTGACCTACGTACACCAAAATCTAATCAGATCGTCTTCCTATGGTGATACATACTAGCACTAAGTTTGAAGTTCATACCTCAAATGGTTCTTGAGTTATCGCTAGAACGAGGCTAACACCTGAAATTTCAGAAATAGGCCTCTGTGACCTTGACCTTTGACCTACGTACCCCAAAATCTAATCAGATCGTCTTCCTATGGTGATACATACTAGCACCAAGTTTGAAGTTCATACCTCAGGTGGTTCTTGAGTTATCACTAGAACGAGAAAGCGGGACGGACGGATGGACGGACAACCAAAAAACATAATGCCTCCGGCACCACCTTCGGTGGGCGGAGGCATAAAAATTAGAATTGATATAATTTAGTTCACGTATCAACATCTTAAAATCATCTGTGTCAGTTACATGTCACTGTAATTCCTTTTCGATGAGTGTGTCTCTATCAGCCAGAGTTTGCTCAAGCTCGAGATTCTAGCCTGAACAGCGCTTCTCTAGAAAAAAGTCAGTTTCAAAAAGGCCTGTCTCCATCAGCCCAAGTCAAGCGATTCCTGCTCGTTCTTGGAATAAACTCAAGGTACACAGCATGAGCACTTTGAAGATGGAAAAACAAACAAATACATAGCATGAATGAAAAGAAAAGAGTAAAGAAATACATAAGGAAAAGATAAAAAGAGAGAAGGAAAAACAAAGAAATACATAAAGAAATCTAACTACATGTAGGTACGTGACTATCGCGCACACTGGCTTGGTTTCCGCTGTCCCGGCAGCGGTTTCACGCCCAGTGCGAGTTACTCTGCAGGGTACTACATTGTACCTCTTTGATTGCGTGTAGAAATGGTGTTTTCTCGCCAAATTTGGCTTGCTTTGTCTGATTACGTCATTGGAAAATTCCCTTATGCCTCGACTTCGAATTTTGGGAATCGGACATGTGAAAGTGCATTTTTTTTCCAAGTCAAATTTCAATGTCATCTTTACCATCATAACCTTCCCTGAAGGTAAGTTAAAGCTCACAGACAGTCTTGGTAGCAAAAAAATGCTGGCAAGAAACTTATCTAACATAGTCACATACTATTCTCCTTTTATCATAAGACACATGTACGAGATTATTTAACATTCCATTCACGATTTCGAACGATTTTTAGTGTAAATATCTGTAAGAAACGCTTGGTAACGGCTTTTCACTGCCTCACACTAAGACCATATCCACCCGAAGGTTCCACGCACAATAAACCCAGCGCTTCGCACTGCGTGTAGCGTATTCTATAACACACAGCAATCCCCATGTGCGTAATGTGTGTGGCCGTTGTTTGAATTTACATCCCCCTCTTTTTTGGGCCAGGGATTTTTATTACTTTTCACCTCTCATTCGATAAATATTTCACTTGAGGAGGAAAAAACTTCACAGCATCTTAGTTATGTTAGTACCCTGTTATTTATTAAGTAAAATCAAAGAAATCTCACGAAAAGTTTTTGAGAGCTTCCCAAAACTATCTGTTACCTTTAAAATAGTTCTAAAACTAATTAAATTAGTTTATTCATACATTTTTCTTGCTACCTGATGAATATAAATCAAATCGGAACTTACTATCATTGTTTTTTTCCATTCCTCAAAATTGATTTTCAGAAGCCGAGAGTAGCGCACAGCGGGACCGTATAACAGAGCGCAGTCATCCCGCTGGGAGCACTGGCATGGGCGCCCAGGCACAGCGAGATCAGACTACGAGCAGTTTCCATTTGCTTTGCATTGTTGGTTGCAAATTGCTCAGTTATTTTTTTTGTTTAACAAATGATTAATCTACCAATTAATTTTCTAAAGAGTAGTTAATTAATTACAACTGAATTACAAAATAATTATTTTTCTAAAGTATGCTTTATGACTTGGTGAAAATTCCATCAAAATATACCAAATAATAAGGAAATTACGGAAATTTGTCCGTTTGCGGCAGTGAGTTCATTAACGAATAATTAGCTAATTAATTTTCTAATTAATAATTACTAATTAATTATAGAAGGGTCTATACATTGATCAAATAAAATATTGATTTTCTTTCCCTATCACATGTTCTTTTCTTTAGCAGGTTTTATCTAGAAAAATGAATGATTTTTACATTTTTGATAAGTCCATCATTTATATCAGTCATGTTCTGTCACAGATTTTGAGAGGTCTCAATGGTATTTCAATGGTGATATTCAAATCAGATATTTACTTAAGGTTACTTAATTAAGGTTGAGTTCTGGACGCAGGTAGTGATGCCTCTAATGTCCAGATCCTGGTTGCCTGATAGGACTCCGGCGACCATTTGACTTGCTGATGTGTCCGGCTTAATATTTGTCCTAGAGCTATGGTTTATATACCATTTAAAATGGTTTTTCAAGCCCTTTCCAATGATATAAGTTACAATGTAATTCCACAATTTCTATTTTTTTGGTCACATATAGTCAAGGATTGCAATTCCGAATAGATTGTAATACCGAACGTGTACAGTTAAGCGCCTAAACACACTATTGAAACAAAGGTTGTGTCTTTTTCCCATAGGTTTCACACATTCGGAAATACAGTACCTTTTTCAAGGGACCAAAACGCGGCGTCGTTGGGAAGGGGTTTACTCGGAAGGGAACATCGTATTAAATCTATGTACGTTGTCTTTTTAAAATTCCATCAACTTCTTTTTCTGTAGGACTTTGAGCATTCATTATGTAAGTTTGACAGATATTTGTTTTATTTTCTATCTTTGATTTTCGGAAAAGTGTTCGGACACTGGATCAACCACCATACCTACGTAACCCACTCATGCCTCATGGGCCCTTGCCTATGTGGGACTGTGTCCAACATTCATGACATTCACTGTTGCAGCAGTCAAAAACAGACAACAAAATTGCTCTTTAAGAAGCAAGATTTAATTTTCTTAAATTTGCTAGATTACCTGATTCATGGGCTCTTCCACTCTTACTGTGCCACAAATTAGGGGATTCAGAATTGAAAGTGAAATTTTAAATAATTATTTTCCTCTCCTGTATGTACGAAGCCCCGTTAGGGCCAAATTGACAACGTAAAAAAAAAAAAAATATTACGTACGTACGTAATAATACTACGTACGTACGTAATATACTACGTACGTACGTAATAATTACTACGTACGTACGTAATAATTACTACGTACGTACGTAATAATTACTACGTACGTACGTAATAATTACTACGTACGTACGTAATAATACTACGTACGTACGTAGTATTTATTACGTACGTACGTAGTATTTATTACGTACGTACGTAGTATTTATTACGTACGTACGTAGTATTTATTACGTACGTACGTAGTATTTATTACGTACGTACGTAGTATTATTACGTACGTACGTAGTATTGATGACGATCAATATGGCGGCGGCAGAGAGGGACAGACTCGTGCGTTTACATTTTGAAATTGGATTTACTCTGAGGGAAATACTGTATTATTTAATTTCCAAGCATAGAATAGTAATAAGCAACAGAACCCTAAAGTGCGTCTTAAAAAGCCTTGCATTATTTCGAAGAAAACCTTCAAATATCCTTGACGTTGCACTCTACATATTGAACATCCTATCAAATACTGCACGGATATCGTTGGATGCACGCAAAATGTTTGATGTATCTAGAGACAGGGGCGTCGATCCGTTTTTCGGATGGGGGGGGGGGGCAAGACAGTCTATCGTAACGATGATCATTTCCGCACTCAATTCAATCATCAACAGGGGCGGCGGTGCGTCTTTCAAAGTGGGGGGGGGGGGCACGGACAAAAAGGGGCACCTACAAAGGGTGGAAACAAGGCGGAAAATACCACTTCGATACATTAGTATACCGGTACATTCTGATCAATACACAACCGAGGATCATTTTCGACACGCTATTGTTTCTATCTTAACATGGTTCTAGATAAAACTACTTTGCAGTTGAGTGTAATTGCCTGATTATTCATTTGCGAGCGAGCAAAAAATTTAAGATTTATTTCTAACGCTGAAGGCAACGGGTGTTGAATTATATACAGCGATTTTCCTAATATGATAAGAAGATAATAGTAAATGCGAGCGAGCGTAGCGAGTGAGCTTTAGAAAAAATTTAGAAAAAATTTGTCCTCGTTCCTTTTATAATTTAGGAGCACTGTTCATTCTTGTATAATTTAGGGCATTGGGCCCCTCCTACCCCCTGCTCTACTGCCTCACTATTGTGCTGATATCAGTAGAGGAATGTATTATTATGAAGCCTCTCTGATTATTTGGAGCTATATGTATAAGGCTCCTTTGTGGACTTCATACATACCCATATACTTTTTTTATATACCAGTATCTACCGATGTCGCATTTATCAGAAAACAAAAGGGGCACTAATTTCTGAGGTTGAAAGGGGGCACTCATCTGAAGGTAAAAAGGACACTTATTAGAAAGAAAGGGGGGCACTATACGAAGAAAAAGGGACTTATATCAGCTATGAAAGGGGCACTTTTGGGGTACTTGAAAAAGTGAGGGGGGCACTGTGCCTCTGCCCACCCCCCCCCCCCCCTTCCCCGGAGCGCTCCCTCTGATCATCATAGCATTGATAAAGATATGATGGTAATTTGAACTTAAGTAAAGTATGCATATATCATGAACAGAAAATGGAATTAAAGATCACATGGAAAACGACAAAATGATGGGAAAATATATTTTACATAACAGCAAATTGAGTAGAGAAGATATAACACAAAATAATGGAAAAAAATAAACACTAATAAAATATGAAAAAATAGAGAAAAAACTGAATAAATATAAAAATTTAAACTTTGAATTGAATTATGTATGTTCAGAACGTTTTTTAATAGCGTCATGATTTTTTGGAACGCCTCTTAAAAAACAGCTTCTCCACGGTTACATGACGCAGTAAAGATTAGAGAATTTGCGCGCGGAGTGCGCGGCGAAATTGAAGTCTAATCGTGTAAAACCTTTTGTATTTCATTGTTTGGAAGGTTTCATTTCCTGAGTTTTGCATCAGTTTTTTCCTTATTTTATCTTACACCTCCGGATTTATTGGGGGGGGGGGCAAAAATGATATGTTTGCCCCTCCAATATTTTCTTTGGGGGCAATCACCCCCCCCCCCCCCCCCCCCCAAGATCGACGCCCCTGTCTAAAGGAAACGTACGCCTGAAGTACATCCATCTTATCCGCATAGTACGCACAGAAATGGACGAATTTCATTTTTAACTTTGAAGCCTTTTAAAACTATCGTATGACATTTTAACTAAATAATGAATTATATGAGATTAAAGCTGAATAGTTGCTCTTTACTCTCATATAGGTCACATGCCGAAACTTTTTGTCTGGGTCTTACTGTTTTAACTTGATTTCAAGGCTCAAACTGGTATACCGGAGGTCTTATCCGCACAATATAGCGGAAATGTACAGAATTCGTTTTTAATTTTGAAGCCTTTTTTAAGTATCGTATGACATTTTAACTAAATAATGACCTATATGAGATTAAAGCTGAATAGTTGCTCTTTACTCTCATATATATCACATGCAGAAACTTTTTGTCTGGGTCTTACTGTTTTAAATTGAAATCAGGGCTCAAAACAGCATACCAGAGGTCTTATCCGCACAGTACACACGGAAATGGACGAAATGCGTTTTTAACTTTCTAGGCTTTTGAAACTATCGTATGACATTTTAACTAAATAATGAACTATATATGAGTTTAAAGCTGAATAATTGCTCTTTACTCTCCTATAGGTCACATGCCGAAACTTTTTGTCTGGGTCTTACTGTTTTAAATTGAAATTAGGGCTCAAATCAGCATATTCTTCCTTTTCTTGTCAGTCCTGGGGCCCTTTGCACAAAACTTGCGTTTGAATGCAACTCAGGAAAATCAAACGCAACTTTATTTTCAGCCAATCTGGGCCCTCTTGCATAAAAAATTGCGTTTAATCGCAACTCCAAAAATTAAACGCAAGTCCCAAATACTCAATCCTGATTGGTTGAAAATCAAGTTGCGTTTAATTTTTTGAGTTGCGTTTAAAGTACACATTCAAAGAAAATCACAAATATGATAAATAATGTATCACTAGAAACTGGCAAGTTAACAGATAGCAATCGTATCAGTTTAAAGTCAACTACATATCAGGTAATTTAACAATAATACAAATAAAACTACCTCCCAGCATCTGCGATATACAAGCGCTTCGCCAAAAAAATAACATTGTTTCAATGACGTCAATAAAGGGAACAATCCTGTCCAAGCAGACGACGTCCCATAAAGAATGAACATAAGTGCTGTGCAGTTATTTCTCAAATTATAAAGAATTTAGTGTATTCAAACGTGCCCATATTTCACACCATTCTAAAATGGGAATGAAACAGATTCTGATTACTGAAATCTTTTTTTTGTAAATATATAGGATGAGGGTTAATGAACAATCAAAGAAACCACACTTTCAAATTGAAAAGCCCGCTGAATGATTGCAAGGACGGTTTTTATCCCTCATTCAACGCCGAACGTCCAGCGGTGTATGCAGCTGTGAATGAAATGGCGTCTATTTTGTTTACAAGCAACTGATTCCTTTATTCTTGTAACGCTTCATTTTCCATCCAAATAAACCCATGCACGGGGTTTAGAGTGAGGCAATATATGGATTAAACATAATAGACTAATGCTAGTGAAGTGAAATAACTGAAGAGAAGATGACAAAACAGGCACTGAAAATATGTGAGATGTTATGGGACATCGTCTGCTTGTGCAATTAACGTCCTCCCTTTGACGTCACACATTTCAGCGGCTTTCGGAGAGCTGTTCAGGTGCTATGTCGGGGCTGTATTTTAGCAATTTGTAATTGATAATAATCATTACTTCGAATGTTTGCAAGCGTCGAATTTTGACAAACTTGTCCGGTCTAAGCTTCACCTACGCAATAATGAAAATTAAGTCAGTTTTAAAAATCAATGAATATCTACTTTAATCGCAACTTTTTACGCAAGAGGGCCCAGCAGAAGTGCGCATTTAGGACTTGCGTTTGATTTTAAGAGTTTAAATGCAACTCTTTGTGCAACGGGCCCCTGGACACAAATCTTTTTTGTTTTTTGATTTGTTTTGTTTTGTTTTGTTTTTTGTTTTGTATTTTCTTTGAGGGCTTGATCTGGGCATGCAAGGGGCGTTGAAGAGATGCAAAGTTTTTTAGAGGGGGGAATGTCAAATCTTCTTTTAAGAGGGATATGCCCTCATCGATCCTTTCGTCGGATCACTACGTTCTCTGGTGACAAGAAACGCCACCCTAGCAATATCTCTTTATTTTTGCCCACAGATGTCATGAATATCGAGAACATAATTCCCACTAGCATTTGGGAATTTGAAATAAAGTAATTACAAAACCATATAGACATTTTTACTAGAGGGATCGAGCAGCTCTGCTCTATTTAGAAGGGACATGATTTTTAAATGCAATATTGTGCGGGAAGGGGATATATAAAAAGGGAAAACTGAGAAACCCAAACACAAGTGGCAATAATGAAAAATGTTATTTAGCGGGGGGAGGGGCTATATAAAAGGGGCAGAAAAACATAAGTGGTAGCGCGAATGGGGGAGGAGCAAAAAAACACTGTTACTAAGAAGGGAGTAGACATAAATGAATAAATCACTATCCCCAGTGGAGGCCAGATGAAAATATGATGATAGTATAAGAACACTGGTCTAATGGTGGGGGGGGGGGGGGGGGGGGGGCTTGTTGGCTCTGCAGCCCCCAAAATTTCCACACCCCCCCCAAAAAAAAACAAGAAGAGTCTCTGATAACTAAATGGCTAAATTTTCAGTAACCCCCTCTATATCAACGTATATGCCATTTTTGCATGCAAGAAATATCATTTTATTTTATTACAATTTTCTGGAAATAAGAAGGGGAGCTTTATTTTCATTCCCAGGCCAAGGATCGTTTACTTTAGGCCCATGCAATATGATGACATTTCTTTAAAAATGGAAGGATTAAGATAGTGCAATAAAACAGAAGCGGCAATTCCAGGGGAGCTGGGACACACGTCCCCCAGAAATTTTTCCAAGAATAGAAGGAGAAAATATAAAGTAAATAATAAATCAAGGCTACAGCACACTATAGGCTCTGAAGTGCTCTGGAACAAAGTTTTATTATTCAAAAATTTAAAAAATCTTCTTGCTCGGTCGTCACACTTCCCATAATATACAATAACTTTAGATTTAGTAATTTTGTCTTAAAGTTGAATATTGTCGTAAGATGAGAAAAATGGTGGATTTAATTGGCTCGGACTTTGATTTGCCTGTTTGATCAAAAGTGCTCTTAGATGCAAATTTCAAAGTACGAAACATACATTTTTCTCGCGGGCAGCTAGAATGCGACATCTTAAAGGTACAGGGTAATTCCAAGCAAAACAGAACATGAACCTCAAAATTTCAAATCTGTCTGATCATTTAAAATTTGGTGTCAAATTAATTGTAAATATGAAATTGTTCACAATTTGATAAAATTTAGACATTTAGACATGATCTTGAAATCATTAATTGATACCAGTTATGATAAATTGTAAAAGAAGAGTAAAGGTCATATCAATATGACCTGTTTGCTAGAATACACTAGATACAGAAATTTAAAATAGCATAGTAACCAAGAATAGCATTTGTTTCTGTTCTGGATAATTTCCCATACTTCAGTAACAACAAGTAGAATGTAAAGATTAAATCTGTCTGAATGATTTTTCATGCTTCCTAGAAGCATTTTTTAAAAATAAAACTCTCCACAGTTTTAAAACAGTAAGACCCAGACAAAAAGTTTCGACATGTGACATATATGACAGTAAAGAGCAACTATTCAGCTTTTATCTCATATAGGTCATGATTTAGTTAAAATGTCATACGATACTTTAAAAAGTATTCAAAGATAAAAACGCATTTCGTCTATTTCCGTGTGTAGTACGCGGATAAGACCTCCGGTATGCCGTTTTGAGCCCTGATTTCAATTTAAAACAGTAAGACCCAGACAAAAAGTTTCGGCATGTGACCTATATGAGACTAAAGAGCAGCTATTCAGCTTTAATCTCATATAGGTCATGATTTAGTTAAAATGTCATACGATACTTTAAAAAGTATTCAAAGATAAAAACGCATTTCGTCCATTTCCGTGTGTAGTATGCGGATAAGACCTCCGGTATGCCGTTTTGAGCCCTGATTTCAATTTAAAACAGTAAGACCCAGACAAAAAGTTTCGGCATGTGACCTATATGAGACTAAAAAGCAACTATTCAGCTTTAATCTCATATTGGTCATGATTTAGTTAAAATGTCATACGATACTTTAAAAAGTATTCAAAGATACAAACGCATTTCGTCCATTTCCGTGTGTAGTATGCGGATAAGACCTCCGGTATGCGGTTTTGAGCCCTGATTTCAATTTAAAACAGTAAGACCCAGACAAAAAGTTTCGGCATGTAACCTATATAAGACAAAATGGCAACTATTCAGCTTTAATCTCATATAGGTCATGATTTAGTTAAAATGTCATACAATACTTTAAAAAGTATTCAAAGATAAAAACGCATTTCGTCTATTTCCGTGTGTAGTATGCGGATAAGACCTCCGGTATGCCGTTTTGAGCCCTGATTTCAATTTAAAACAGTAAGACCCAGACAAAAAGTTTCGGCATGTGACATATATGAGAGTAAAGAGCAACTATTCAGCTTTAATCTCATATAGGTCATGATTTAGTTAAAATGTCATACGATAGTTTTAAAAGCCTTGATAGTTAAAAACGCATTTCGTCCATTTCCGTGTGTAGTATGCGGATAAGACCTCCGGTATGCGGTTTTGAGCCCTGATTTCAATTTAAAACAGTAAGACCCAGACAAAAAGTTTCGGCATGTAACCTATATAAGACAAAATGGCAACTATTCAGCTTTAATCTCATATAGGTCATGATTTAGTTAAAATGTCATACAATACTTTAAAAAGTATTCAAAGATAAAAACGCATTTCGTCTATTTCCGTTTGTAGTATGCGGATAAGACCTCCGGTATGCCGTTTTGAGCCCTGATTTCAATTTAAAACAGTAAGACCCAGACAAAAAGTTTCGGCATGTGACCTATATGAGACTAAAGAGCAGCTATTCAGCTTTAATCTCATATAGGTCATGATTTAGTTAAAATGTCATACGATACTTTAAAAAGTATTCAAAGATAAAAACGCATTTCGTCCATTTCCGTGTGTAGTATGCGGATGAGACCTCCGGTATGCCGTTTTGAGCCCTGATTTCAATTTAAAACAGTAAGACCCAGACAAAAAGTTTCGGCATGTGACATATATGAGAGTAAAGAGCAACTATTCAGCTTTAATCTCATATAGGTCATGATTTAGTTAAAATGTCATACGATAGTTTTAAAAGCCTTGATAGTTAAAAACACATTTCGTCCATTTCCGTGTGTAGTATGCGGATGAGACCTCCGGTATGCCGTTTTGAGCCCTGATTTCAATTTAAAACAGTAAGACCCAGACAAAAAGTTTCGGCATGTGACATATATGAGAGTAAAGAGCAACTATTCAGCTTTAATCTCATATAGGTCATGATTTAGTTAAAATGTCATACGATAGTTTTAAAAGCCTTGATAGTTAAAAACGCATTTCGTCCATTTCCGTGTGTAGTATGCGGATGAGACCTCCGGTATGCGGTTTTGAGCCCTGATTTCAATTTAAAACAGTAAGACCCAGACAAAAAGTTTCGGCATGTGACATATATGAGAGTAAAGAGCAACTATTCAGCTTTAATCTCATATAGGTCATGATTTAGTTAAAATGTCATATGATAGTTTAAAAAGTATTCAAAGATAAAAACGCATTTCGTCTATTTCCGTGTGTAGTATGCGGATAAGACCTCCGGTATGCCGTTTTGAGCCCTGATTTCAATTTAAAACAGTAAGACCCAGACAAAAAGTTTCGGCATGTGACATATATGAGAGTAAAGAGCAACTATTCAGCTTTAATCTCATATAGGTCATGATTTAGTTAAAATGTCATACGATAGTTTTAAAAGCCTTGATAGTTAAAAACGCATTTCGTCCATTTCCGTGTGTAGTATGCGGATAAGACCTCCGGTATGCGGTTTTGAGCCCTGATTTCAATTTAAAACAGTAAGACCCAGACAAAAAGTTTCGGCATGTAACCTATATAAGACAAAATGGCAACTATTCAGCTTTAATCTCATATAGGTCATGATTTAGTTAAAATGTCATACAATACTTTAAAAAGTATTCAAAGATAAAAACGCATTTCGTCTATTTCCGTTTGTAGTATGCGGATAAGACCTCCGGTATGCCGTTTTGAGCCCTGATTTCAATTTAAAACAGTAAGACCCAGACAAAAAGTTTCGGCATGTGACCTATATGAGACTAAAGAGCAACTATTCAGCTTTAATCTCATATAGGTCATGATTTAGTTAAAATGTCATATGATAGTTTTAAAAGCCTTGATAGTTAAAAACGCATTTCGTCCATTTCCGTGTGTAGTATGCGGATAAGACCTCCGGTATGCGGTTTTGAGCCCTGATTTCAATTTAAAACAGTAAGACCCAGACAAAAAGTTTCGGCATGTGACATATATGAGAGTAAAGAGCAACTATTCAGCTTTAATCTCATATAGGTCATGATTTAGTTAAAATGTCATACGATAGTTTTAAAAGCCTTGATAGTTAAAAACGCATTTCGTCCATTTCCGTGTGTAGTATGCGGATGAGACCTCCGGTATGCGGTTTTGAGCCCTGATTTCAATTTAAAACAGTAAGACCCAGACAAAAAGTTTCGGCATGTGACATATATGAGAGTAAAGAGCAACTATTCAGCTTTAATCTCATATAGGTCATGATTTAGTTAAAATGTCATATGATAGTTTTAAAAGCCTTGATAGTTAGAAACGCATTTCGTCCATTTCCGTGTGTAGTATGCGGATAAGACCTCCGGTATGCGGTTTTGAGCCCTGATTTCAATTTAAAACAGTAAGACCCAGACAAAAAGTTTCGGCATGTGACCTATATGAGACTAAAAAGCAACTATTCAGCTTTAATCTCATATAGGTCATGATTTAGTTAAAATGTCATACGATACTTTAAAAAGTATTCAAAGATAAAAACGCATTTCGTCCATTTCCGTGTGTAGTATGCGGATAAGACCTCCGGTATGCGGTTTTGAGCCCTGATTTCAATTTAAAACAGTATAAGACCCAGACAAAAAGTTTCGGCATGTGACCTATATGAGACTAAAGAGCAACTATTCAGCTTTAATCTCATATAGGTCATGATTTAGTCAAAATGTCATACGATACTTTAAAAAGTATTCAAAGATAAAAACGCATTTCGTCCATTTCCGTGTGTAGTATGCGGATAAGACCTCCGGTATGCCGTTTTGAGCCCTGATTTCAATTTAAAACAGTAAGACCCAGACAAAAAGTTTCGGCATGTGACATATATGAGAGTAAAGAGCAACTATTCAGCTTTAATCTCATATAGGTCATGATTTAGTTAAAATGTCATACGATAGTTTTAAAAGTATTCAAAGATAAAAACGCATTTCGTCTATTTCCGTGTGTAGTATGCGGATAAGACCTCCGGTATGCCGTTTTGAGCCCTGATTTCAATTTAAAACAGTAAGACCCAGACAAAAAGTTTCGGCATGTGACATATATGAGAGTAAAGAGCAACTATTCAGCTTTAATCTCATATAGGTCATGATTTAGTTAAAATGTCATACGATAGTTTTAAAAGCCTTGATAGTTAAAAACGCATTTCGTCCATTTCCGTGTGTAGTATGCGGATAAGACCTCCGGTATGCGGTTTTGAGCCCTGATTTCAATTTAAAACAGTAAGACCCAGACAAAAAGTTTCGGCATGTAACCTATATAAGACAAAATGGCAACTATTCAGCTTTAATCTCATATAGGTCATGATTTAGTTAAAATGTCATACAATACTTTAAAAAGTATTCAAAGATAAAAACGCATTTCGTCTATTTCCGTTTGTAGTATGCGGATAAGACCTCCGGTATGCCGTTTTGAGCCCTGATTTCAATTTAAAACAGTAAGACCCAGACAAAAAGTTTCGGCATGTGACATATATGAGAGTAAAGAGCAACTATTCAGCTTTAATCTCATATAGGTCATGATTTAGTTAAAATGTCATACGATAGTTTTAAAAGCCTTGATAGTTAAAAACACATTTCGTCCATTTCCGTGTGTAGTATGCGGATGAGACCTCCGGTATGCCGTTTTGAGCCCTGATTTCAATTTAAAACAGTAAGACCCAGACAAAAAGTTTCGGCATGTGACATATATGAGAGTAAAGAGCAACTATTCAGCTTTAATCTCATATAGGTCATGATTTAGTTAAAATGTCATACGATAGTTTTAAAAGCCTTGATAGTTAAAAACGCATTTCGTCCATTTCCGTGTGTAGTATGCGGATGAGACCTCCGGTATGCGGTTTTGAGCCCTGATTTCAATTTAAAACAGTAAGACCCAGACAAAAAGTTTCGGCATGTGACATATATGAGAGTAAAGAGCAACTATTCAGCTTTAATCTCATATAGGTCATGATTTAGTTAAAATGTCATATGATAGTTTTAAAAGCCTTGATAGTTAGAAACGCATTTCGTCCATTTCCGTGTGTAGTATGCGGATAAGACCTCCGGTATGCGGTTTTGAGCCCTGATTTCAATTTAAAACAGTAAGACCCAGACAAAAAGTTTCGGCATGTGACCTATATGAGACTAAAAAGCAACTATTCAGCTTTAATCTCATATAGGTCATGATTTAGTTAAAATGTCATACGATACTTTAAAAAGTATTCAAAGATAAAAACGCATTTCGTCCATTTCCGTGTGTAGTATGCGGATAAGACCTCCGGTATGCGGTTTTGAGCCCTGATTTCAATTTAAAACAGTATAAGACCCAGACAAAAAGTTTCGGCATGTGACCTATATGAGACTAAAGAGCAACTATTCAGCTTTAATCTCATATAGGTCATGATTTAGTCAAAATGTCATACGATACTTTAAAAAGTATTCAAAGATAAAAACGCATTTCGTCCATTTCCGTGTGTAGTATGCGGATAAGACCTCCGGTATGCGGTTTTGAGCCCTGATTTCAATTTAAAACAGTAAGACCCAGACAAAAAGTTTCGGCATGTAACCTATATAAGACAAAATGGCAACTATTCAGCTTTAATCTCATATAGGTCATGATTTAGTTAAAATGTCATACAATACTTTAAAAAGTATTCAAAGATAAAAACGCATTTCGTCTATTTCCGTTTGTAGTATGCGGATAAGACCTCCGGTATGCCGTTTTGAGCCCTGATTTCAATTTAAAACAGTAAGACCCAGACAAAAAGTTTCGGCATGTGACATATATGAGAGTAAAGAGCAACTATTCAGCTTTAATCTCATATAGGTCATGATTTAGTTAAAATGTCATACGATACTTTAAAAAGTATTCAAAGATAAAAACGCATTTCGTCTATTTCCGTGTGTAGTATGCGGATAAGACCTCCGGTATGCCGTTTTGAGCCCTGATTTCAATTTAAAACAGTAAGACCCAGACAAAAAGTTTCGGCATGTGACCTATATGAGACTAAAAAGCAACTATTCAGCTTTAATCTCATATAGGTCATGATTTAGTTAAAATGTCATACGATACTTTAAAAAGTATTCAAAGATAAAAACGCATTTCGTCCATTTCCGTGTGTAGTATGCGGATAAGACCTCCGGTATGCGGTTTTGAGCCCTGATTTCAATTTAAAACAGTATAAGACCCAGACAAAAAGTTTCGGCATGTGACCTATATGAGACTAAAGAGCAACTATTCAGCTTTAATCTCATATAGGTCATGATTTAGTCAAAATGTCATACGATACTTTAAAAAGTATTCAAAGATAAAAACGCATTTCGTCCATTTCCGTGTGTAGTATGCGGATAAGACCTCCGGTATGCGGTTTTGAGCCCTGATTTCAATTTAAAACAGTAAGACCCAGACAAAAAGTTTCGGCATGTAACCTATATAAGACAAAATGGCAACTATTCAGCTTTAATCTCATATAGGTCATGATTTAGTTAAAATGTCATACAATACTTTAAAAAGTATTCAAAGATAAAAACGCATTTCGTCTATTTCCGTTTGTAGTATGCGGATAAGACCTCCGGTATGCCGTTTTGAGCCCTGATTTCAATTTAAAACAGTAAGACCCAGACAAAAAGTTTCGGCATGTGACATATATGAGAGTAAAGAGCAACTATTCAGCTTTAATCTCATATAGGTCATGATTTAGTTAAAATGTCATACGATACTTTAAAAAGTATTCAAAGATAAAAACGCATTTCGTCTATTTCCGTGTGTAGTATGCGGATAAGACCTCCGGTATGCCGTTTTGAGCCCTGATTTCAATTTAAAACAGTAAGACCCAGACAAAAAGTTTCGGCATGTGACCTATATGAGACTAAAAAGCAACTATTCAGCTTTAATCTCATATAGGTCATGATTTAGTTAAAATGTCATACGATACTTTAAAAAGTATTCAAAGATAAAAACGCATTTCGTCCATTTCCGTGTGTAGTATGCGGATGAGACCTCCGGTATGCGGTTTTGAGCCCTGATTTCAATTTAAAACAGTAAGACCCAGACAAAAAGTTTCGGCATGTGACATATATGAGAGTAAAGAGCAACTATTCAGCTTTAATTCCATATAGGTCATGATTTAGTTAAAATGTCATACGATAGTTTTAAAAGGCTTCAAAGTTAAAAACGAATTCTGGACATTTCCGCTATATTGTGCGGATAAGACCTCCGGTATGCTGTTTTGAGCTCTGATTTCAATTTAAAACAGTAAGACCCAGACAAAAAGTATGGCATGTGACATATATGAGAGTATAGAGCAACTACACAGCTTTAATCTCATATAGGTCATGATTTAGTTAAAATGTCATACAATAGTTTTAAAAGCCTTCCAATCTAGTCCTTCATTCCCATTGACGTTATCGCCAATGGAGATCCGGAAAATTTTCTTTTTCCTTTTTGATTGGAGATTTTGACGACGTCATAATCCTCTTATTGGTCGCTGGCTTATTGGTCGCCAGTTTCAAGGAGCGCTTGCTTATATACAGCGCGCATGCACTGCACCACCAAAGGCAAAGGTACCACGAGCGAGCCACCATTTTGACACCTGTGCTAGTGCTCGAGCGCTACAAGTACAGACCTCATAACTGTCTCTTTCTAAATATCTCTGGAAATATGGCGCTGAAAAGACACAAGATGGTAAAAAGTACATTGGTGAGTAAAATAAAGATTCCTTCAATCAATTCGAATGTATAAAACTTTAAAATTTTGACTGCAGTGCAGGCAAATAACTTTGTAGTTGTACATGTAATGGTAAAATAGTTTAAAGCCATAAAGGGCAATCCAACCTTGGTAATAACATGATTTGTGTGAAAGCAGAAAAATAAGAAAAACAGGATGGCGAAACTTTGAAAGAAATCGGACAAGGACTAAGAAAGTTATGGATGTTAAATATTGTTTGAAAAATGAAATGGCATTCTCGTGAAATAAGCCACCCCGCATTCACTTTGTATAGGCAAAATCATGGAAAAATAAAACATTACCTATAATTCCCACCACTGCCAAATATGTGTAGAGGATTGTTTCAGAAATGATTTGTTATGTATAAAAATAATAAAAACTCTTGCAAAGTAATGAAATTAAGGTTAAAAAGGCATGTATTCTGTTGTAATTTTTACATGTTTATTATACCTAGCGATAGCTGAGCGATCGCAGAGAATTAGTTAATATCGGAATTTGCGTGCCCGTTGTGCGCTCGGATAATCCTGTGGCCAAGCGTCGGCTGCTAGTTATGCTTAACCCCGCGCCCGTGTGTCGCCAGGCCATACCGTAGCATTGCTGCGCCAGCGCGACCGGGGGCCAGGCCATGCATGCCAGTCAAGCAAAGATATGTCAGCATACCGGCTTTTGCATGCATCGACGACGGCATGCTGACTCGCCGTTTCGCAATTGAGCTTGCCGAACGCTGCTTTGAGTGTAGATTGACCAATGCCATGGAAGTTTTTTGCCAATATATCATGGTTATTTAACATTAAAGCGTACCTTATTTATCTTTCATCTCCGTCAATGGTAATCATCTCTCAACTCATATCATGTGCGTGGGATTTACGTTCGGGGGTCGGTCGGCCGGGGTACCGGGTCAGTGCATGCATGCATGCAGTGTAGCTCTGAGCTGTATGCACGATGACGATGCTATGAAGTAGTTCCGTCAAGTCGTGCATATCATTATGATGATGAGTCATGTGTACCACATATACATTTGGTTCTATTGTGAAGTAACCATCGTGTGCAAATTATGACATCAACTTGATTTCCTTTTTTTTTGTTTGTTTGGATACTTACCCGTTGTATCTGATGTTATGTGAAAATTGTTTTGTAATTATTATATCATCTGAGGTTTTTTTTCTTAAATCATAAAATCAAATAAAGTTTCTTTCATTATTTTTTAAATTTTTTCTTTTACATTACAGTTTTACAAATTGGTGGCATTTCCAACTGCCCTTTTCTGGTGATCAAAACTACTCTGTGATGATTCAGTTTTATAGAGAAGCTCACTCCAATAATCAACTGAACTATGTTGAAGACTTATTATTTTAATAACATTTTGCTTTTCCAGTTTTAATAAAACAGTGGTATTGCCTTCGGTCACTGGTTGGTGGGCAGGGGCAACATTATGGGGGGGGGCAGATTTTTCAAGTGATGAAAATAAAGAAAAAGGAGAAAAGAAGAAAAAAAAGATAAGGAAGAAGAAAGAACAGGACGGGCAAAGATAGGCCTGGGGCTTACAACTATAATACCCCTATTCATTTAAACCGTCAATAAATTCACCTATGGGTTATCTTGCACCCCCCCCCCCCCCCCCCCCCCCCCCGCAACAAAATGCCCTGGCACCGCCCATTTGTGGGGGAAGGGGGGGGGGCTGGAGCCGAAAAAAATTTTCATGTTAATTTTTTTCACTCAGCATGATTTCTCTCAACACAATATACTGGTACTTGACACTATGACACTCATCCAAACCCTCTTTTACCTTTTTTATTTTTCCTGTGCATCTCGCAATAGAATATTTCCAGATAGACGACGCCATACAAATGTCTATTAATAATAATAATAATAATAATAATAATGATAATGATATTATTATTATTATTATTATAATTATTATAATATTATTATTATATTATTATTTTTTTTTTCAACAATGTATGTCACTAAATTGTGGGCATAAATGTTACTTCACTTTATTTCTAACATTAAAGTGCATTTTTTTTTTCAGTTTGTACATGTCAGGGTACTTGTTTTCATTTTTGTTTCTCTTTCTTTTTCTTTCCAGGTGTTTGCCAACAACCCATACAGCTGTATGTGATGAATTTCATCACATTTCATAACATCAACTGAATCTTTGTCCAAGTTTTTGGTATCAACACTGTATATCAGTGAAGAACTTCATCCACTGTACTGATGGCTCCAAACATGCTTTTTTTTTGGGGGGGGGGTATGTGAAATGACAATTTAGTCTTTACGAGTTAAGCATATTTTGTGGTATATGTAATGGGATTTATGATGTACACTGGTACTTGCTATTTCACTCATAGTCGTATGTACAGTATATATGAATTGGGATTTAAAAAAAAAAAATGCAAAGACATGTATACACATGTCACAACACCAACATGAGAGCAATCAAATTGATTCTTTCTTGTAGTTTTGTTACAACTTTGCAGTGACAACTGCACTTGATCTCCCACTGTGCTGACGCAGCAACCATGTCACATGCCACTATGCCAGAACTTCCTATTGCCTTGGATGGTTAAGGCGGACAGGCAACACTGCAGGTTGAATAGCAGTGGTTCTGGTTGGATTAGATGGTTGGGTCATTCGAAGTTAACTGGCAAGATCAAGATGCATCTTTTCTTCCGAGCTTGTCCAAAAATATCTGTAACAAAAAAAAAAAACAACAAAAAGTTTATTATGTTTTCTTTACAGAGAGCCAACAATGCTATGATTATTGCCAAGGCTTATTAAGGACAATGGCTGAAGCCAAAGACAGGATGATTATCATTATTATTTATTTATTATTTTTTTTTGTTGCTGTGTTCATGAACACTCACCCATGAATGGACATGACAAATCAAACTTGTTTCATGCAGGTACACATGTATGAAAAATGCAACTGTCATAATAATCTCTTTCTCATTCAAATATTTATAGCTAAGTAAATAATAATCAGTTTGAGAGTTACTTTATCACAGAGCAACAAAAGTGGCAATTCAACTAATAATAAAAATCATATTGAAATCAGAAATAATAAATGAAAATTAATATGAATGTTAGTACTAATAAATATATCACGATTATGCCTTAATTTTTTTACATTTTATGATGTATTTGTAGACTTATTTCAGTCTTAGTACTCCCCTCACTCAGATCACCCAATTCGTTCAACGTATTCATCCTCCCAAATCATCACCCATTCATTTGTACATAGTTAATTAGCACGTAATTACCCATTTAAACACGCACGGATTTTGTCCCGCACGCACGCCCTTATTTCGATCTTGACCCCCAAAATCGCCAAAATTTGTGTGGTGAAGGGTAACTTTCCCGCAATGTAGTTTGAAAGCGCTAACTCTCGCAAGGAAGGGAACGATAAATTTGAATCAAAAATTACTTCAGCTTTCATAACATACCAAACTTTCACTTCTATCTCGGTGGATATATAATGCATTTCACGAAAATACATCGAAATATACGAAAATTTTACGGGAAAATTTCACTTACTACTGAATTGAAGCCGATTTTGACCAGCAAAGGACCCCTCGTCTCTGGAAATCTGGTCGCAGTGTGTGACGTAAGTTTTCATCATTTGATTTGTACATGTATTGTAGGTATAGGGTAAATTACTAAAGAAATAAGAGCAGATTCATCCGCCCCTTCCATTGGCACATACACTCAAGATCGGCAGCGATAGCGCGTTCGCGGTGACAAGTAGGTCGCTTGGCTGACAGCGACGTTTCGCAGCAGCGCCAGCTACGTTCATGGGCGAGCCTACTTTGTACAAAGTGAATGCAGTTTATTGCGTGTAAATGCCTATGAGGTTTCACATCCTCCATTGACTTTACAGTTACACGGCTAGCCTGGAAGGCTCTTTGAAGAGTAAAAAAAAAAAAAGCTGACGCTACCCTTCAAAGAGCCTGGTTTTTTATTCACCTGTATTCACCTGTATTCACCTGTATTCACCTGTCATGTCGGGCTCCTTGTAAGACGATTGTCTTGTAATGCCCTCCCACTTTCAATCTAACTTCCACTGTATGACTAGCTATACGAGCTCTGTGGCTTATCAATATGGTACTGGCCACAGAGCTATACAGCCCATGCCTATACTGTGTGTGGAGGAGGATATCAATCAAAAAATCTAGATCTAAATATCACCATTTCCCACATACTGTGAGCCATGCAAACTACCCTCGGAGTTTGCTAAAGGGGTTACCTTCCAGGATCAACTAAGATTGTAAAAATTGAATGAATAAAAAAGAAAAAAAGCCACAAAATTGGCAGGTGTGATCAGGTTTTTTTACCTTGCACTTGTAACTTGTATATATGGGACTACACATGCAAAGTAAGATTGGTGTAGTCCCATATATACAAGTTACACTGTGTAACTTGTATATATGGGACTACACCAATCTTACCTTGCATGTGTAGTCCCATATATACAAGTTACAAGTGCAAGGTAAAAAAACCTGATCACACCTGCCAATTTTGTGGCTTTTTTTCTTTTTTATTCATTCAATTTTTACAATCTTAGTTGATCCTGGAAGGTAACCCCTTTAGCAAACTCCGAGGGTGGTTTGCATGGCTCACAGTATGTGGGAAATGGTGATATTTAGATCTAGATTTTTTGATTGATATCCTCCTCCACACACAGTATAGGCATGGGCTGTATAGCTCTGTGGCCAGTACCATATTGATAAGCCACAGAGCTCGTATAGCTACTGTATGACAACTTGAATATATTTAACATCCTTTGTTTGCAGTATTTGTTGCTACTAATTAAGAAATCTAATCAGCTAAAAATGTAAATTTGTTGTACTTCTTTGAGAGGAAGGCATCGACTTTTGACACAAACCTATTGATTGCAGATGCTTCCACCGCTGACTTTGGTAGCATATTCCAGTGAGAATTATTATTTTTCTGGATGTTTAGTCGAGCATGTTGTTTCTGGATCTTGAGATCATGACCACGAAGATACACTCTTTCGTCTTTTGTCTTAAAAAGCTTGGATCGGTTAGTGTCGGTAAAGCCATGCATGATTTTAAAGACTTGAATCATGTCACCTCTTAGTCTCCTGAATGCTAGAGTTGGGAGATTTGGGAGATTTAATCCGGGGGGGGGGGGGGGGGGGGGGGGGGGGGGGGTGGGGGGGGCACTCACGTATATTGGTGGTACGGGGACGTGCCGCTTTGATGACCCCCTTTTTCAGACCCCGATTTCCGTTCTCTAGATACTCGGTTCCGCTCAGGAGCCGCTCAGCCCCGCTCTGAGGACCCCCGTTATGAAACATATCCGTTAATCGCATGCGGCCGGGAGCGTGGCGGAGGCAGTGGTCGCTCGACCTGGTCTCGCGTCCTAGGCCCTTTCGTCGCGCGAGCCTTGAAAACTGCTCCAGCTAGCTAGCTACTAGCGCTACACGGCGCAGGCGCGGCCCGTCCCGAGATCCTGCGATAGCGCAGGTGTTCCGCCGATGAAGCGAGGTTAGTTTTGTAGTTCCCTAGACCCTGTTTTTCACTCTGCCCAATAGATCATAGTTCCCAAGACCCCGTATTTTACACCTTGAAGTCAGTTCCTTAGACCCCCTTTTCGGGGATTCGTGAGGCACACCCCCGTCAAAATATAATTTGAGTGCCCACCCTCCCAGGGATTTAATCGTGCAAGTCTATTAGCATATGGTAAGTCATGTAAACTAGGTACCATCTTTGTTGCTCTTCTTTGGACTTTCTCTATGGTGATTACATCACGTTTGAGTTGTGGACAACTGGACACCATACACAATTTCCATTTTCAATGTGTGGTCTAACTAGAGGCTAGAGCTTTAAAGAGGGGGCAGAACATGTCTTCATCAATATAGATGAAAGTCCTTCTGATGAGACCCACAATCCTGTTTGCTTTGTTAGCCACTCTTCCGACATGTCTGCTAAACTTCAGTGTGGGGTCAAATGTGACCCCAAGATCCTTCTCTTCTTTTCTTGTCTCGAGTTTGGTTCGTCTTGCTCCATCTTTCATGTCATATGTGTTGGGTGAGCATTGTCTCCCATAGTGCATGATACCACACTTTTCGACGTTGAAATTCAGCTGCCATTTTTCTGCCCAATCACACAGACTAGTCAGGTCATCTTGCAGTATGTTATCGGCCTGTATATCTTTGATGTGTGTGAATATCTTCATATCATCCGCAAACATCTCTGCATGTCCTCTTAGATTATCTGGGAGGTCATTGATATACATCACAAAGAGGGATGGCCCCAAAATACTGCCTTGCGGAATTCCACTTTCTTTCCCAATGTGACTCCTTCCCATTCACCACAACACGCTGCTTACGGTCAGTCAAAAAATTCCTAATCCAGCACAATAGCTTACCATGGATTCCCATGGCTTCCACTTTCTTCAGCAGCCGTTGATGTGGGACCGAGTCAAATGCCTTGTTAAAGTCTAAGTAAGCCACATCTACTCCACCGCCTTCATCAAGCATGCTCGTCCAGGTATCTAGTACATCAATAAGTTGTGTCACACACGATCTCCTGGTGCGAAAACCATGCTGGTGGTCATCGCACGCATTTTGCATAGAGCAGCCATTTTAGAGTCTAAAGAACCTCCTGAAAATCACCTTTACCGTGAGCCAGCTTCTCTCATCTCCTCTTCACCATACATGTACATGTAGCTTTAGAATATAAAAACCCCATTTTTTATCCTAGAATTAAAAAATTGAGGAAAAAATGTAAAATATTAATTTTAACGTTTACCGGTAGTCCGAACGACGCCCCGAAAAAGCCTCCACAGCTTCACTGCTCTCGTAGACCCGGAAGTGTCCCGTAATGTCATCGACCTACAGTCACTCACGCGATTTTCAGATCCACCATACATGTACGTTAGACAAGACCGCTACTGCCTGCATGCAGAAGACGCACACTCAAAATGCGTGCGATGCCCGCGTGCTTGTAGCGGTCTTGTCTAACGTATGGTGGATCTGAAAATTGCGTGATTGACTGTACATGTAGGTCGATGACATTACGGGACACTTCCGAGTCTACGAGCGCAGTGAAGGCTTTTTCGGGGCGTCGTTCGGACAACATTCAACCTATCGGTAACCATTAAAATTAATATTTCACATTTTTTCCCCAATATTTTTTAATTCTAGGGTAAAAAATGGGGTTTTAATATTCTAAAGCTATGGTGAAGAGGAGATGAGAGAAGCTGGCTCACGGTAAAGGTGATTTTCAGGAGGTTCTTTAGACTCTAAAATGGCTGCTCTATTGTAGAGTGGGGTTAAAAAACCAGGTTCTTTGAAGAGTAGCGTCAGCTTTTTTTTTTTTTTACTCTTCAAAGAGCCGATCCAGGCTATACATGGCAGTGTGTGTACACACTCGATGACCGGTGGCTTATTTCACAAGATGGCCAATGAGATCACTACGTAGATGTGAATCTCACATTGGCAATTTGGTGAGTCAATTGTGACATTTTTGTGGAAACTCTCCCATTTGTCGTACACAAAAATATCATTAATTTGCGGTTTTCTTCGAGGCGCTTTGCCCTCGAGGCTGTACTCAAAATATATTGGAGATAGCATATTGTTATAGGGCTTCATGAACGAAAAGATCCTACTGAGTAATGCATTTTTAGCTCATCCGGCCCGAATGGGCCAGATGAGCTTATGCTGTGGCGAGGCGTCCGTCGTCCGTCCGTCCGTCCGTCCGTCCTTCGTCTGTCGTCCGTCCACAATTTCAAAATGCTTCTTCTTCACCATTTCTTACCCGATTTTAATTCCGTTTGCTTTATATGATAGCACTAGGTGGGGGATTCGAAACTTCTACACAGAATTTTGAAACTCATTAAATATGCTAAAATTAAAAATCACAAAAATTGCTTCTCCTTCCTCATTTATTGACCGATTTCGATTTTTTTGTTCCATCTGAAAGACTTTCATGAGGTTCATTGAACTTCTACACAGAATTTTGAAATTTTGTCTACAAAATTAATTATGCTAATTTATGCGATATTTATTCAAAAATCACAAAAATTGCTTCTTCTTCCTCATTTATTGACCGATTTCAATTTTTTTTTTCCATCTGAAAGACTTTCATGAGGTTCATTGAACTTCCTCACAGAATTTCGAAATTTTGTCTAGAAATATATTTATGCTAATTTATGCGAAATTTATTTTAAAAATCACGAAAATTGCTTTTTCCTCATTTATTGACTGATTTTGATTTTTTTTTGGTTCCATCTTAAAGACTTTCATGAGGTTCATTGAACTTCTACACAGAATTTTGAAATTTTGTCTAGAAAATAAATTATGCTAATTTATGCAAAATTATGCTTCATTTCAAGTTTCTCTTTCACCCAGTAAAACTATTACAATTTACCTGGAGTCGTGCAACTTGAGTTGATTGTGAATTTCCAGACTTTCATTCATACAGTGTATCTACATGTCACTGTCTCTTTCCAACACCACATTTAGCCACATTTGCAATAGGCTCTTCATCATCTGTACATGCATTTAACCAATACATGTACATTTCGTGTATTCATTACAGTCTCAACTCAGTTCAAAGTACAAATTGCGTGAATTTCTTTGCTGGATGCCGGATGAGTGCCACATCATTGATGTGCTAGTTTAAAATAGTGACATTTTAGTCATTTTGTGTGTTAGAGCAAAAGGGGGAGTTGTCAACAGCTACATCACAGTGACATTTCTATTCAGCCAATTTGAAATTCCCATAAGCATAGTGATTACAACTTTCAAAAATTCATAACTTTCTTTTTAATATTGCTTTCGTTCAAACTTTCACCAATCTGCTTCTCTGATTTGTCCTCTTTCTTTCAAAGCAACTTGCTATTAAGGTTGGATTTCCCTTTAACTCGGCTCAGCTCCGTTGACCGTCTTGACGTTGTGTTAATTGTGAGCAAGTAGTGGTTTTGGCTACTGCTCACGTATGTTTGCACCACTCACTTCGTGGGATGGGCCGTTTTGAAATGTTAATCAGAGAATCATCAAGGAACCGGTTCAGTGAGCACTGCCGGACAGATTTGCATCTATAATTACCACCTTCCCTGCGATAATGAGCCAATACACCCCTCAAAATATTGTTTAGCCAATGAATACCCCGAGGATCAAATGTCATAGACATACATGTATACATGACAATGTATGACTATGAATCAAGCTCTTTCATTGAAGCTAAAAATGCTAACTTGTGTCACATAAATAGATCAAAAATAAGTTTAACTTTGGAATTAGAAAATGTTTTCAAACTTTATGAATGATTATGAATTATTCGTGTGTCTGTTTTCATTAGCAAATATTTTTACTTTTGCAATTTTTTAAAAACTATAAAACTGACTTCATTTCTGTTGTACTGTCAGTACTGAGATATGTAATTTAGATAATTTCACAATTTTTAGCCGACGTCAAATTACGAAATCGACGTAGCCAGCACGGGAAAACAAGGTCATTTCCATGGTGGGGGGGGGGGGGGGGGGGTTGCTCATCGTCATCTTAGATGAGGCCGGGTGGCTCCAGGGCCTGGTGGGGGGGGGGGGATATTGTTTTTACCCCGAGTGATGTGTCCACAAAGCCTCTTCCTGCCCAAAGATAAGGATAGGCTCCGGACATGCCGCTGCTGAGACATGAGGTTTTTCGCTTGGTATCTTGTTTTAAAATTTTACGAGCGAGCGAAGCGTACAGACTTTGGTGCCTCATCTTCATCTCTGATGGGTGGGGGGGGGGGGGCTGCAGTGTAATCATTGTGAAGCAGTGCTATTCAAGAAAGGGTTTGAACAATGTTAATATGAAAAAAAAAGTTATAGTAATTTTTATCGTACTGGTTCTTGGGGATAATGAATATTATCTCTACGCGATTCTAGGACAACTGCCCCCCTGGACAACTACCCCCTCCCCCCCAGGAAAATTACCCCCGGACAATTACCCCCAGGAAAAATTAACCCCCCAAAATGACCCCAATAACCCCCCGAACAAAATTTCAGCCCCCCGACCAACCCTTGCGCTAACCGATGGCTGCCCTCCTCACTTGCCGTGCTGCCCCTGAAAATCCCACATCACCGACGGCGGTCCACTGCCGTGCCCTTTTATGGAACCGCCGTCGGTGCCCTCCCAGCCCAGCTAAAGTTTATTCCCTAACTCAACTAAGTTTTCAAGAAGAATCTCACAATCACAGTCAATGGTGCTCAGTTGCTCACAGTCAACAGTGTTTTTCTTGGCAGTTTAAACCTATAGCTTCCCATCATTACTCGTGCACCAGCTAGCTCATAGCTAGCCTTTTGACAAGGTCCTCGTGACTTGGCTATTTTTCTTGGCAAGTAAGCTAGTAGTGGCTGCATAACAAGACTAGCCACCCAGCCCGGTGAATGCGCCTTTTGGAACCTGGCCTGTATTTCCTATGCTATCCCAGTCGGAGAGGAGGAGATCAATTAACTCGCCGTTCAGACCGAAATCGTTTTGAATCTGTTACGGTCAACGCAGCACTCACGTTCAAAAGTTCACCTTTTTACCAAAATTTCCCCCTCTCGTTTCTTCATTGTTTGTGGGCGGATTTCGCTCCGAATTTCAGGAATGATTTGAAAGAGTCATATCAATGTGCACATGAAATAAAAAATAAAATGATGAATTACATTTCATTTTATCAAACCTTTCATGTTTTGTTGTCCTTCAAAACTACCCTCAGATTATTTACAGACAAATTCTGACGTTTCGCTAAATATTCATTATCAAGTACATACATATTCTTGAGACTTTTACGGACCTCGTGACGAAATTTTCGCCGTGCCGAAGCCTTACTTTCGGAGATATAATGGAAAATATATTGGGTTATTTTCACAAACTGAAAACTGTGTAGGAACAGTAACCTGAAAAAAAATATGACGTCATGGCTAGAAATCAGACTGCGCGCATGTGCACTATTACATGTACATAACACGATCACCTGTTCGAGGCACTGCAGCACAGAAGTGTCGGCAGACGGTGGTACCTGGAGAAAACTGCCAAAGAAAGACATGTCAGTGCTGTGTCGATGGTAAACGGTAAAGCCATGAGGTCGATAATTAGTTTATTTCAGGTTTATTTCCGTAAATATATATTTGCTATGAATTTCTGAGGCATTTGGAAGATTATTCAAATCTTCCAAAGATTACATTTTTCCCCCACGAAATCACGTGAAAGCCGTTTTATGTTTCAAACCCAACAAGAATTAGCATAATGTGGGACTGTATTATTGAGAATGACGTCATCGCCAAGGAAAGCGACTCGGTAGATCAGCGTTCGGATTCAAGGTACGAAAATGCATTGTATTTGATTTTTTACAGACATTTTCGGATGCATGGTTTTTAGAAAATGATATTTCACACAAAGTATCTTTAATATCTGATTAATGACATACTCCAATATCTCTTTTGTTTTCCGATTAGAAATGTGTAATTTTAATGCATATTTTGGACTTTTATTTTGTATTTTTAATGTAATGTTTCTTGTACGTTTGTCCCCGTTTTTCCATCGATTTTGAAAAAAAAAATATGATGACTAGTTAATCTGCTGATTCCCATTTTCAAAACCATTAAGATCATTCAGATTCATGGTCATATGCCAAAGTTATAGCAGTTTTGCTTCGACACTTCCCCAGCGGTTTCACCGAAACATCGTGTTCATTCAACAGAAAAGCGAGGTCAAATCAATGCGAATTCTTGGGTTAATTGCACCGTTCGTCACTGCCTGATCCCTTGTTCCTAGCGAGGATCTGCTACCTTATAGGTAGGAGCCAATCAGCGAACGTATCTTCGCATGACGTCAGCATAAATTTGGTATGCAAATTCGCCTTCATCTCGGCACCCCGTGCAAGCTACATCAATCATGGCGTCCGAAGAAGAATTGTTGCTGAAAAGCACGGAGTTTGCCTCGCAAATGCTGAGAATTTCAGCTTTCAAGGGCTTACAACTGAGGGCAATTCTTTCAGTCCTCAAAGGACAGGATGCATCTGTGAGCCTTGCCACGGGATATGGCAAAAGCGCTATTTACCAGGCGATCCCGTTAAGGACTATCTTCGATCGCAAGCTCAAGCTGGAGGACAAGCAGGCACCATGAACGAATCACATGGAAAGGAAGCCCCGCAGATATCGTTGTGATTGGTCGATAATCCTCGGTAGGCGTGTTAGCATACGAATGTCAACTCGTGAATAATTTATATCGGACGATGGAAACCCAGGTTCCAAAAGGCCTCGCGACTAAAGTCGCTCGATCGCGCGTTCACCCAGGCCGTGTTGATTCTTTTTGTCGCCGGCTAGTCTCATCTCAGGCACAGCATGACGAGGAAAATAGCCAAGTCACGAGGCCTTGTCGAAAGGCTAGCTCGTAGCATGCATGCGTACGTACTTACATATGTAATCCCAAACTGAGTGTTCAACGATAGTTGCAAAATTTACTTATATTTCTACGTAAGTCGCTGCGGAGCAGCTCCGCAGATTTGCCAAGACCAATGCAAGATTTTCTAGCGCAAATAACGTTGCACTTTTCAGTGTATGCAAATTCATCTTGGGATCGTCTTAGAAGTGCATCACCGTTGAGAAGTTTGCGCAATGTAGTATACGTAGAGGTCTGAATTATATCCGCGATCTTTTGAGTTGAACCCCAGGCCAGCCCAGCTAGCAGCGGACCAAAACCCAATCACACACAAGTCTAGGCCTTGTTGGAAATGAGAAAAAATAAAAACTGAAACTGAAAACTGAATGATCAATAATAAATAATCCTGTGCACAGGTGTAGTATGTAAATGTGCAAAGTATTTTTTTCAGTAATTATTGTAAAGTACACTTTTTTGTTGTTTTGCATATTTTGAGCATGCAAAATGTACTTTTTTCAGTGATTTTGAGAATTGCCTTGGTGCCCTCTCAAATTTTGAAAATTGCCTAGGTGCCCTTAAAATATCAGAGAATTGCCTAGGTGCCCTTTATTTTGTAACAAAATCCAAGGCGATTTCTCATGTGCCCTTCAAAAACTGCCTTGCCCTTCCAAGGGCATACTGTGAGGGTTGCCCCCGACTACCCCTGGACAATTATCCCCCCCCCCCCCTCTGATACATGTAACTACCCCAGAATCCAGTGGGTAATGTGTTCAAAAGGGGGAGGGGGGGCATGGGGTATGGGCTGGAGTGGAACCTCCCTAAATCCGCCACTGCTAAAAAACCTGGTTCCTTCTCGGTTCCCAAATTCACTGCTTATGCAGTGAAGGACAGGAGTAGGGGGGTTACATGTATATACATACATGTACATTAAACTTGTAGATACAATGTATCTACATGTATATGGTCGTGTGTCCCCTTTTGCGTGACACATTTTTAACTTTAAAAAACCTATACCTCCTTACATGTATATGTACATGTATGATAGAAAAAGTATATTTCCTGATAGGAAATTACACAAGGAATCTAAATGCATTAAAAAATACATGTAAGGTGTAAGATAAAAGAGTTACATTGACTTGAATATATGGATTTTTAATATAATTTGTATCTTGCTGTTTTCATCATAACCATTTCCGAGGCCCTCCTATGGTAATAAAAATGCTGTCTTCTTGGAAAACCCATTCAGATCCTTACAACAACGTAGGCCCGTCGGAGCCGCTACGGTAGGTACGGTATCGACCGTACCACTTTTCAGCCAAAAAAAAAATGGAGAGGGAGAAGAAAAAAAAGAGAAAAGGAGAGAGAGAGAGAGAGAGAGAAAGGGGAAGAAAAGAGAAGAGACAAGGTGAAAGGGTGATAAATGTCATGATCATAGGCTGATCGTAGGCTTATCACCAGCTTAATGGAAGACGAACATCAAAGTGACTTTGCCTTTTTTCCATTGTTATGAAACGCATTATCACATAAACCGAAGAACAGCATATACATGTATGTCACATTCTGATCAGTTTAATACCTATCTGTAAATGTATACTTAAACATTATGCAACATTTTCGACCAGGGGCGTCGCTAGAAAATTTTGAATGGGGGGGGGGTGTGACATCCAAATTAAAAAAAGAGGGGGAAAGAGAGAGGTAAGAGGAAAGAGAAAAGAAAAAGGGAAAAGAGAAAGGATAAGAAAAAAAGAAAAGGGAAAGGAAAGGAAAACAAAAACAGAAAAGGAAAGAAAAAGGGAAGGACGGAAAAAGAAGGAAAAACTTTCCAAATTTTTTCTCTCTCGCTAGCAGAAAACACTGGAATGTTAATACGCGTCCCCTTCGTCAATGGGCTGCAGCCGCCCCCCTCGCCCCCTAGGATTTTCAAAGTTCCGATAGTCATATTTGGACAGCGAGGTGCTAGAATATCCACATACTTGAGAAGAGAGGTTTCCAGATAATTATGTTACTTCTGTACATTTTCACTACGAAAAGTTCAAAAAAAAAATTAAACTAGAAATTTAATTCGTCACTGAAGACGAATTAGGTGGTCTGTCACTGTGGCAAATTGCTTTGTCAGATGTGATAATATTTCTGCAAGATTATAATCATAATGTTGGCGACAATGATGATAAGATGGTCATAGAAGTGATGACAATGACGATAATGATATATTAATAATGATGATCATAATGACAACAATAATGAAAATCACCACGATAATCTACATGTAAGTGGCATAGCGCCCCTTCAAGTTCAATTTTATGGGCGATTTTTTTAAAAGTGCTTGAAATGGCTGTAAAACGTGTGCAAAATGAATTTAAGAGGATTTGGAGAATTAATAAATTTTACGCGCACACTGACGCGCGCACGGACGCGTACGCGCGTTTAATGAAATGACCTTGACTGGAATGACAGTGACCTTAACCATGCCAAATATGAAAGAGAAATGACATTTCGTTATGAAGATATGACCATAAGTTGATTTTCACAAAATGGCGCCTGGATGACGTCACGATAACCTGATGACCTTCAAAAAGATGGGGGAACTTGACCTTATTAGGACTGATGACTGACGAAAATATGAAGAAAATTGACTGAGCTGATTTTGAGAAATCGGGATAACGAACTGGACGATTTGATGTTGCAGGACATGTGGGAGATTATCCCCTTAGCTTTAACCCTTTCAGGACAGGAATTATTTAAGGGCTCTATTGATCACATTTTGTTCTGCAAATTGGCAACAATAATATTTTTCTTTTAGTGCTGCGTGGTTCTAATAAGATGTAATGTCTTGAAAATAATATACATGATTAGGAACTTTGTCGAAAAGTTGAAAAAGTTGCCAGTTTGGACAAAAAAAAAATTATTTTGAACCTCTCAATGTGTTGCCAATTTAGGGATGTTCAAGCTTATTCTCCTTTTTAAAATTCCTGGCATCAAATGCAATATGATCATGCAACAAAAATGGACACAGTATGTGCAGAAATTTTTGCTCTTTCTACTCATGCATCTGGTATATTTTTAAGGCTCTAAATCAAAAGTTATTGGGCCAAACCACAAAATGTGGTCAATTGTCTCGAAAGGGTTAATACACGACAGGGAATGAGATTGTACACAAACTACTGCACACTACTTTCCAATAGACATAACACGCAAAATTATGCAGTTTATTACATTGTTTGTGATGGTATATGTTATAATAGTCGAAGAAGATGGTAAAATAAAAGGCAAAAAAAAAAAAAAAAAAAAAAAAAATGGACCCACCGGGAATCGAACCTGGGTCGCCGGAATGGAAGGCAAGTGCTTTACCAATGGACCAAAAAAATATTTCCAATAGAGATAACACGTAAATGAAATACGGGATTCTGAAATCACATTTTGTAGTTGAAAAATGAGCATGATCCCTACATCTGATCAAAAATTGGAGAGCACACTTGTGAAAGCTTATAGTCTCAGCTATAACATATTAAAATTTGGAAGAAAATCGAGCAGAAATTACAAAGATACTGCTCAAAGAAGACAGGAATGTAGAATCAAGATTTGAGAAAAAGTCATCTTCCATAGAGAAAAAATGCAAAATGAGAAAAATTGACATGCCTCCTTTAATCGCAAAAATACGCCATGATGCCTTTGTCAAAATGAAAAATCGTGACGACTGATCTTGTAGAGAATTGTCTCAGCTACAACATATCAAAATTTGGAAGAAAATCGACAATCTATTACTGAAATATTGTCAAATGAATACAAAAATTATGACGTCATTTTTTCAAAATCGAATTTTTGAGTTCATATGCAAATGTGACGACGTTCCGATCCTTCGACCCCCAAATTTTTTTCATGAATTCCAATCTACAACTCATAGGCTTTCAGAAAATGTAAAAAAAATGGGGGCTTTCTGACGAGCTATGGTGGATTCTATATAGGCATGTTTTTAGCACTTTTTACATTATATTGCCCATTGACGCGCGCACGAATTTGAAAGTTTGACGCGCGCGTGTGGCATTATGGAATGTCGAGAATGACTGTAAATAGTTGGAAATCGTCAAGAATTGTGTCAGGAATACAAACCATGCACAAAAACGGCGTTTTTACGTTCTGTACGAGTTGTGCACGCGCATAACGCGCGCGCGGACGCGCACGGACGGAAAATTTTGAAATGCTTAAAATGTCCTGAACCATACTCTCCTTTGATTAAAAAGTGATTTTGAGCATTTTTAAATTTTGACGCGCGCGTACGTGCGCGTCATGATGCGCGTGCGGATTTTGTTGACATTTTATGTTGACCCATGACCTGAAATTATTGTGTGTCAAATATGGTTTATTTTTGATGACTCGTTATGAAGATATGATCGATAATGTGATTTCACAAAATGGCGCCTGGATGACGTCATGATGACCTGATGACCTTGAAAAAGATGCCAGAGCTTGATATAACCTGATATCTGACGAAAATTTCATAAAAATTGGGTGAGCTGATTTTCAGGAATCATGGTAACAAGAAAGTGTATGAAAAATTAAAATAAAGAAAATTCTGACGAAATTAAGAGGTGATCTGTCGATACCGACAGACCACCTAATTAAAAGTTGATATTCGGGCAAAAGGCGTCCTACTCCAGCAATGGGCAGCAGCCCCCCGAGGATTTTCTAAGTTCCGATATTCGGGCAACCACCACTTCATATTCGGGCAGCGAGGTGCCAGGAAACAGGATGGTGAAAGTTTGAAAGAAATCGGACAAAGAATAAGACAGTTATGAACGTTTGAAAACTGAGATCACTACAGCTATGCAAATCTTAAATTGGCAATTTGGTGAATCGATTGTGACATATTCACAGTCAACTCTCCCATTTGTCAATTGTCATACACCAAAATATCATTAAATTTCGGTTTTCTCCTCGGCACCTTTTCCCTCGGGGCAGTACTCAAATATATTCTAGACAACATACTGTAACAGTTCCTCCAAAAAAAAAAAGATCCTACTAAGTGATACATTTTGAAAAATTGACATTTTAGTCATTTTGTGTGTTGGAGCGAATGGGAAAGTTGACGGCCAATTTGAAAAAAAATTCAGCTCTAAAAGCCTCGCTTAGCCCGTATATCAAATGGAGGCCAGTTTGAAGGAGGTGGGTTAACCCACAGGGTGATCTGACACGAAATTCTCCTATGAAAATTTAATTTTGGGAAAAAAATGATTGACTGGCCAAATAAAAATGATTCTTTCTTGTTCCCTCCTTCCATTTTTCGGCCGATCTTAAATTTTTTCATTTGAAAATTTTGTTCAGAAATGTAGTGAATAATAATCTGAGGACATCTAAACAGTTTTGTACAATGTAAGTAATAAAAATGTAATGGAATTCACCTTCAGTTGTTTTGAGCCTCCGAAATGCATGTACAAATGAAAAAAAAAATATTGAATAACATTAACAAAACAAATTTGGACAAGAAACTTGGAATCAAAAGCTTGAATGTTGAAGGGTGGAAAAACTTTGTACCCTGTGAATGAGGATGATGATGAGAAGGAGGAGGAGGAGGAGGAGAACAACAAAGAAAAGAAGCAGAAGGGAGGAGGAGCAGGAGTACATGTACATGTAGAAAGATCAGGGAAGACTGAGGAGTTGAGGATAAAAAAGAAGACTTGGAAGATAAGACGTTTCTAAAATTACATGTATGTTGGAGTTTCAAAGTTAATGATTTTACTGTTATGCAATAACTGACAGTGCTTTCAAGGTTTCAAAATGCACTTTGCATTATACATTGAATCCTTGATGGATTTTTTTTTTTTCATTCTATGATTTTTCTTTTTCATTTACTCTCTCTTCGTATGTACATATAGGTCATGATGGTGTTAATACAAGGCTGTAGTTCGCAGATCTCGGAAAATGAATGCAGCAGTGATCCAGAAACTGTGAGTATTTTAAGAAAACAATATGCTGGAACATTTGTTCAAATGGAAGTGTGCTCATGCTCCTAAGGGTGCGTTCAAGCAATTTTTGAAGCTTGAATCACGATACAAAACGTTGTTTTAAAACATGGTTTCTTGTGGAGAGCGTTAATGCAATTTCACGTCAACGCTGATTTTCCCTCAAATGAAGCTTCACATTTGCGCAGCTATACTGCACAGTTTGACCCAAGAAGGAAAGGTCAATTTTCCTTCTTTATTATACATTTTCTTATTTTTCTTTCTTCTTCTTCTTTTTCAAAAATATTTCATTATGCTACTCTATGTTTTTAGCCTTCTATTATCTTTTTTTTTCTATCATTCGAATGCATTTTAGTTTTCTTTCACATTCTCTTTCTGTCTTTCCTCCTGTTATTTTTTTCTCTTTCTATCTTTCCTTTATGTTATTTTTATTTCTTCCTATCATCATCATTTTTTTTCTTCCTTTCGTCATTTTTTCCATATTTTTCTTCTTTCATCTTTTCTTCTGTCATTCGTATTCCGTTATCTTTATTCCTTTATCTTCTGTCTTCTCCTAGTGATATTGTTTTTAGCCTGTCATCTTCTCTTTCTTTTTTTCCGCGTATGTTTCTTTTTATTCTTTCAATTTGTCATCTTTTCTTTTATTCTTTCCTATGTATATCTTTATTGTCCTTCTTTCTGATCTTTTCCTATCTTTTCTTATGTTGTTATTTATATTTTTAGCATTCTGTCATCTTCTCTTCTTTCCTTATGACTTATATTATTTGTCTTTATTCTTCTATCATTTTTCCTTTCTATATCTTTATGTTTTTCTTTGTTTTGATCTTTCATCTCCTTCTGTCTTTCTTCTCCTTCTGTCTTTCTTGTGTTCTTTATTTCTATCTTTCTTCATATTCTCTTATTGTCTTTTCTTATATTCTTTTTCAGTCTCTCAATCATCTTTTCTTCCTGTCTTTCCTAATGTTATTCTTTGTTTTTATCCAGTATATATCATCCTTCTTTTATGTTTTTTATTTCTTCCTTCTTTCATCTTTTCATTCATCCTTTCCAATGTATCTCTTTAATGTTTTTTCTTTCTTTCTCTTTCTATCTATCCCGCATGTTATTCTTTGTTTTTATTTTCCTTTCATGTTATTTTACTTCTTTATAATAATTACTAGTATGTTATTCTTTATATTATATTCCTTTCATCTTCTCTTTCTATCTTTCCTTATTTCATCCTTTGTTTTGCTCTTTCTTTTATCTTCTCCTTCTCTCTTTTCTTTATCATTTGTCTTTATTCTTTTATCATTTATCTTTCTATCTTCCTTATGTTTTTCTTTGTTTTAATCTCCCTTTCTTCTCTAATTGTGTTTCCGTATATTATTCTTTGTTTATATCTTCTCTCTTTGTTTCTTATGTTCTCCTTTATTGTTGTCCTTCTCTCATCTTTTCTTCTACCCAATGATGTCATAGAATCATGACTGAGATCTCCGTTGTGTTCATGCAATTTCAGCGAACATGTTTCTGGCAGAAACGTGTTTCAAAACGTACCTTTTTCTGCGTTTCAGTTTGGAGATCTCAAACACGTTTATTTTTACGACGGACCAAAAATTGCATGAATGCAACCGTGTTTTGAACTACATGTAAACGTCTTTCAAAACCGTGTTTCTGGGGTGAAAAATATGCGCTTGAACACAACTTTAGAGGAATGGTACAGCCAGGCTTCTCAGCAGAATTTTTTACGCATGGTTCTTATTGAAAGAGATATGGCTTTGGCAAATCGCAGGGGGGTGAACTGAGAGGACCAAAGCAATTTTGCAGGTTGAAAGTATGCATTGACAGATTTTTTGGTCAATATCACCTTAACATTCCAGGGAGGTGGTTTGGGAGGAGCAAAACAACTTTGGAGATTGAAAGTGTGCATTGACAGATCTACATGTACATGTACACATGGTTTTTATTTTCTGAAATTCCCTACGCTTGATAGGAGCACCAAGATTGTTGTATACTGGCGAGAAGGCTGGGTACAGCAAGCTACAGGCATACATGATATGTAAATGATATCATAAACATGTTCAGGATTGCTATAGTCATGGTGTGGGGGAATGTCATGTGACGTTCAGTTTGTTTGGTTGCGTGTTTGTAATTAGCTCGAAAAGTGAACAATTTCAAGAAAATAACATACATGTAGAACTAGCATTTGCAAATTTAATTCTGTATGTACATGTATACAGTAAAAGTAGTATGTACAATCACCTGAGAGTTGCTCATTAATGTACATATCTACACATACATGTACATGTAGATGCAAATTACACTCAGGTGTATAATTTTTAACCTTTATGAACAGGCAACAGGCATTTGTAAGCTATGGCCCCATTCAGCCTTTTATTCTGTTTGCTATATATATAGAAATTCCCTTATTTTAAAGCATTTTGGATGGCCTCTTGAATTTCACTCTACCAAATATGTCTGTATGAGTATTGGTGGGGGGAGGGGGGGGGGGTAGTTTGCAGGCACAAACCCTTGGCCAGTCGAAATGTGTAAACTGAGACTATGAACTGAGACTTTAATAGGCCCTGTACTATAGCTGCTCCTGACCTATATTGACACAACCAGTAGAAACCTTCAAGGCTTCTCCCAAGACACAATGATTTTCTAATAATGTGTCAAATTAGGCTCAAGGGGAGGGGATACTTATGAAGGTGGCCAAACATTCCATATCTTTTCATTGTCCATTGATCTAATTAGTTGTGGATAGTACAACATTATAATGGAAAGATTTCTGGAAATTGTTCAATGTGTAAAATATGATCTCACTTATTGCATTTCTCCAATAGTGCATTTACAACTGCTCTCAAAGCGAATCACAGATGTTCAACTGCATGGAAAATATGGGTACAACGTACACACCGCCTTTGGTTGGAGGCCAATCCTACTGTTGTCCTGCTTACTTTTTGACTCCATATAAGACGTAAGTGAAAGTCCTTGCAAGCTGGACCTCTTTAAGGTATACACCAGCTAGGCAGCTACAGCCCAAATAAACAAATAAAAGGCCCTTGAGACCAAATAACCAGACACTAAAAAATTCTCCTCTTCTGAGGGTTCACCAGATGAAAGTCTGTATGGCCAGAACAAGGTGAAAAGCGATAGTATGGCAAATCCTAGGGACATGTACATGTATTGGTCATTTACTGTACCATACTTTACCAAAAATAAAAGAAAAATTTTAAAAAATAAAAAGTTATATTGCAAGCATTACATTTCTTCTTATTTTGTCTGATTCAAGCCCTAGTAGGGTTGTCAAAGTGATATAATCATCAAGTATACTAAATATTTTGATATTAGTAACATACAGGGAAAAATGAAATGCCTTGGACTTACATGTACATGTATCCTGTAAGTTTTGATCCTGTGGACCTTCCGTCTTATGATGGTCTTTTGGCCTTTCTATCTGGTGAGCCTTTGGTCAACTACGATACCCCGTGTACACTTAATGCTTAAAGACATTCTCTTAGTCCTGCACTCGTCAAGTTAAATTGCAAAGTTCCGTTTGATTTCTGCTCTCTGTTTATACTTGAGGTTTACTCAGATGTGTGCAAGGCAAGAAGCTTCAGCATGTCTTTGATCAAAGCTTTTCTTTGATATTATCATATTAATCATCTCTAAATTTACATTAATTCATGGGTCATCATTTTATTTGTTTGTAAAGATATGTTGCCACTTTCTTTCTGATTTGATGAATGTTCCCTATTTACCTAAATGGAAATTGAAATGTTCCCTTTTCAGTGTTCATACATGTACAATATGTACATTATATGATTATGTAGTTAGTGAATCCTGCTCAAATATTCATGTGGTTCATTCAACTTCATTGCATTGTTTGGAATAAGAAGAGCTTGTTTTTCTTCATGAAATTTAGAATTTGGCTATAAATTTAATAGTTTAGCCCCAGTACACAAAATTTACATGTATATAAAGACAATTTCAAGGAGAAAGCAACCACAATAGGAATCTCCTTTTGCAAAATCTTATTTGTAATACATTTTTGGAACCTACATGTACATTGTACATTTATAACTTTCTCTAATTCGAGAAAATAATTTTGCAATGATTAGGTGTACGTCCAATATTTATTTCCTATTATTTGCTTGTTTCTTTTTTATTTTATCTGTTTCCTTTCTCAGGTGTCAGATATGTAATGACGTTCATTTTATGCCCAATGTGAATAAATGCTGTCATTGTAAGCGTTGCAGAGACTGTGATACGTCGCCGGGAAATAGCATAAAGGAGACGTGTACCCGTGAAAGTAACACAGTTTGTTGGATAGGGACTAACTCGCCCTCCCCAGGCTCCATATGCCCCACCGAAGAGCCTCCTACATCAGGAACAACTACTGCTTCTCCAATGATAACCACTACACGAGCAAATGTTTCTAATTCCTCGTGTAAGTCTAGTTGTGTTTAAAGTGTACCAATCCATCTGAAAAAATAATTGCATACAGCTAGAATGTATGAAATCATCCTCAAAATACTTTACTGGGCATTCTATAGGTTTAATAGTTGAGGAGTATGAAGAAAATTAAAGGATAGCACGAAACTGCTTGCACGGAAAACCAACTTGGATTTGGGTTTCACGTGGGCCCTATTTATTCTTTGCGAGTGTGTATGGGTACATTGACTAGTCTGCTCTCAAATCACTTTTACATGTACGTTTCTTGTGAATGTATGTTAACTTGCAATATCTTTTTATAGAAGTAATATTTCTAGCCCGCAGTTTGAATATACATGTCGTAGAGCGACATGGGATCGCTGACATTCAGAGGTGATTGGTACTCTTTAATAGGTGATTGTTACTCTAGGGAATAAACTGTTCTTATGAAGTTGTCCTGATTGGAAATATGTTCATCTATTCAGAGGGCTATTGCTTATCAATGAGTAATTTGACTATCAATATAGAGGTTTTGCATCAGGGTGCAAAATGTCAATAATTTAATTTTTGGCCTTTTAAAGAGAGAAAAGAGAGAGAGAGAGAGGAGAAAAGAGAGAGGAGAAAGAAAAAGAGAGAGGAGAAAATAGAGAGAGGAGAAAGAAAGAGAGAGAGAGAGAGGAGAAAGAGAGAGAGAGAGAGAGAAAACACGCTACAATCTTGCATGTATGTAAAAGTGCCAGATCAATTAATTGCCATTTTATGCTTACAACAAAGAAATGCCACATACATGTACATGTGTGGTTTTTGGAGATTTTCACTCTGTCATTGTATTTTTTAATAAAGTTTCAACTTGGCTGGACAGGGCATAGCTTGTGAATGAGTAGTATTTTTCATCATCATCTGTAAAGTGTATGATCATTGCAAGAATACCTGTAGACTTATATGATTATTCAAATTTCGCCCTTTTTTTCAGTCCCTGACCCACTGGAGAACACATCTAACTGGACACCATACAAACCTGCTTTCTTTATACTCTTGACTTTTTTTCCTCCTCATTGCTTTGCCTGTCCTTGTTTGCTGTTGCAACCTCTTCAGATTAGCAGGTAGGATTGCATTACAATTACATATCTTGAAAACTCAAATGTACATGTACATTTTTGTACATGTAGATGTACATGCAAAAAAAAGTGTTGGTCAAAGTCATTGATTGTATGGATATGTTTTCATGTGTCAATATCAGCATTACTGTATATTATGTACACTAACGATTGTAGAGCGATTGATGACAATGTGAAAATCTACAAATATGCCGATGATACAGTGGTTCTAGGTTTGATGAATAGCAGGAATGGTGATGGTAACTATCATAGAAGCAGTGATTGTTTTGCTGAGTGGTGCTAAAACAACCACCTTCTCTTGAACCCGACAAAGTCAAAGGAATTGATCTTAGATTTTAGGACATCTCCTCCACAGTTACAACCAGTTCTCATTAATGGTGATACTATTGAGATAGTAGAGAATTATAAGTATTTAGGTACCCCGATTGATAACAAACTTAATAGCTGGATACCTCACGCAAAGGTCACACTCTCGAAAGGTCAAACTAGAATGTTCTTCCTAAGGAAGTTAAGGTCTGCTCGTGTTCAAAAACCGATTCTAGGGATTTTCTACAAAGCAATGGTTGAGAGTGTTCTCCTTTTTCAGTAGTTTAGTTTGGTTTAGTGCAGGTAGAAAGGAAGATATTCAGAAATTAGAAAGAATAGTGAAACATGCTAGTAGGATGATAGGGGAAAGGAGAAATCTGAATGATGTGTGTGCAAATAGGATTCTGGAGAAAGTGAATGAAATCCTAGTCAACCAAGACCATCACTCTGTTCAGTAACTACCAGTTCATGAGATCAGGTAAACGTCTAAGATCTTTGCCTTGTCGAACCTCACAGTTCATGAATTCTTTTGTTCCAACCTCAATTGGAGCATACAATAACCATCATCTATAAATGACTGTACATGTTAAAGTAAAATTCAAGCAATTCTTGAATGTCTTACAGCGCTCTAGCATTTCAAGGAATTAATCCTGCCAGGTACCCATTTACATGTACCTCACCTGGGTCGAGTGTGGCAAATGCAGTAGATTAATGTCTTGCCAAAAGATACTAGTGCTGGGCCAGGGATTTGAACCCCACACCTTGTGGTTCACAGTCTGGGGACTTACCCACTAGACCACAACACCTCTACAATGTTTTCTATCAGGAATCTCCAGTCTTTATACTGAGATTATGGGGTAACCTCGCTAGTCATAAGGACCGCTATTCATAAGGACCACTTATTCATAAGGACCGCTATCCATAACGCGTGACTAAATGAATATCGGTTTTGTATGAATAGCGGTCCTTCTACATAGCGAGCAAACCATAGACAAATTACCTCGCTATTCATAAGGACTTCCGTTCATAAGGACCACTATTCATAACTGTTCATACATGTAAGGACCGCTATTCATAACGCGTGTTAAATGAATAGAGGTTTTCTATGAATAGCGGTCCTTATGAATAGCGAGTGGACCCCAAGATTATTATATGGACAGAATTTTGTAAATAGCTAGTTTGGAAGCAATTACATTTGTGGACACCTCGGTAGATTGACAGTCTACAAGACTTATGAGACTGACAATGTCGGTTTTATGAACCCTCAGAAAAGTTGTCAGAAGGCTTGTGAAACTGACACATTGGTCTCATGAACCTTCAGATAGCTTTTCAGATTTCTATTGGGCTATTAGTCTCGCGGGCTGTCTGTCTTATTGGCTGTAGCCATTTCATCCTTAAGATTCACAATTTAGTAGATCAGCCAAACCACAGTATGTTCATAGATAACTGATAAATCCTTAAAATTCCTTTAAAATAATACTGAACATGCGATTATTTGAAGCTGTAGGTGTTGTTCATGTACATGTAGATCAGACTTTGTGTTCTACACTCGTACAAGTACATGCAGGTATTAAAGAAATCTATTTTCAACTTATACTGTATCTAAATTCTACCATCATTGTGCTTTACACTGTACCTAATGAAATCCTTAGTTGCAAAGTCTGTGAAAGTCTATCATTGCATATTCTGTTGCAGAGTAAAGTACGTATGTACAAAGATTGTATTAAAACTCTATGCAAACTTGAAATCTTAACTCTTTCATTTTAGATTTAGTAGGAAGGTACATGTCATTGCAGTATTATAAATGGGCTGAGGCCAAATGCTAATATGAACTTTTATATTGTTCTGCCTGATATGGTTCTTGTTTTTATTCAAATTGATCAATCTAGAAAATATCTACATGTATTTCAAGTATATGCAGTTGTCTGGTTATCATTGCTTTTAGAATTTTACAATGCACAATTGAAGTACAAGAGAAGAGTTTTAGAAATATAGAATGGTACATGTATCTTAAAAAGAAAAATCTTATTCCGTTAGCTCTACTAGTACGCTGTCACACCCATCACCTGCCCTATTATGGTATCCTTGTCTATGAATAATGGTGATTCTTGTTCATAACAAGAAGGCATGCATTTTTATTATATTTCTTTTCTGCTACACATGTCTCCCTTAGAGCAAAGAAAGATGTCATCTTTTCTCCTTGAACATTGCATGTTGAGTTAATGCCTTTCTGCCTCTATGCAGAAAATATCTATCATGTACTTCTCTCTGGATCTCTAATTTGTTTTTCTTTCTTTTCTCTTTTTTTGTTGTTATTTCATTGTCACAGTTAGAGGACAAGGTAAGTTTGCAATTTCCAGGATTCCAGTGGTGATGGAAACCTGGAAAAGTCATGGAAATTAGAAAACGTGTTTCTGGGCCTAGTCTTGAAAAGAGTTGATTTATTCCCACAAATTAAATCTTTAAGAATAAGCACGTTTGTCTACACATATAGGTTTATTTTTGGATTAATTCCCTTGATAACAGAGAATATGTACATTCTTTCTATTTAAGGGGAATTAACCTCAAAATATAAATGTGTTTATATTCAAAGATTTGCATTAAAATATACGAGATTGGTATAAATCAAGATTTTCCCAGCAAAATTTATCGTCTGCTAGCGATACCCTGGGGCTGCCATTTTTTGATGTGTACATAGAGATATTTTAAAGACAATGCAAAATTGTCTTTCTTCCTGATACAAAATCCCATTTGAGATTTAAAATATTTAACAGATATATACATATGTTCTAAAACGAAAGTGTGTTTTATATTTCTTTGAAAATTACTATTTTACTAAATAGAAATTTATTTTCTTGATACTATGACGTATGCGATGGAGCAAATTAATTCAAATTTATGGATGATAACTTTCCCGAGCTTCAATAGTGACAGACTATGCATTCACTTGCTTTGAGATAATGGACTAAAACTTACTACTCCAGAATGATTTTAAATTCTTCAACTTTGCAATGTGATAATTTTAATGTGATGAGAGTTGTAGTATTTGAGTTATTATTAATCAAAACTGTCCTCTTTTGAAAAAACACTTAAAGCTCGTTCACATATGCTGCAGTAAACCGGTGCCCGCAGCAGTTTTTTGTGTACATGTATTAAGAGCTACATGTACTGTCAGAGAGAATCAGGCAGATTTGAAAAAAGTTGGAAGATGGGGGTCTGCAGATTTCTTTTATATTTTGAAGTTGTGGTATATAGTGGGTATATCCTAGGAAAATGATGTTAGAATTTTCTGTTCATACATGTAAATCGATTCACAATTTTCCCTACCCCCTAAAAATAGCCTTTTTTGGCACCTACAGTGTATCAAGGTCATGAATTTTGATATTTAGTGCAATTTTCATTTAGAGTAGAAATGTAATTAAGAATATGCCATTCAAACGAAACTTACAGGATTTCCCCTTCTATCTTTCTTCTACAATCTGTAGAGACAATATTTGAAATAAAGTGTTGGATCGTTCCATTGTACCCGTGCAAATTTAAACTGCTCTCCACTCTGCAAATGTTGATGTCTAAAGTAGTTTGTCATGAATTATGAAATACTGAGTTGCAAGATGGAATAGTCAAGCAGTTATTTTCAGATAAACCTGATTTAACATGCCAAGAGTATTTGGTGAGTCTTGTTTACCTAATTATGCTAATGGATTCTTTAAAAAAAATCATTATTTTAATATGTCGAAGAATGTTGAACAAGATAATATTTGTTTTTATGTTTTAATACATGGTCCAAGATATAACTAAATCATACTATGTTGCAGTCGGGTGTTGGATAGAAGGGGCTGACATTTAAAAGGAAAATGGAGTTAAGATACTTATTCGAAAAGAAAACGGGCAAGTGTCAAAATAAAAGTGGCCCTTTCAGATTGAATACTGGCAAATGTTAGACATGATGACAGGACACTTTTCAGGGTAGCAGGGGTACTTTCTTTCCCCTAAAAATGGGCATTCAACAAGCATGAAAATAGACCCAAAAGAATGGAAAAGAGGCACTGATCATAATCAAAAAGGCACTTAGAAAGGAAAGGGGTACTAACAGAGGTGATAAGGGGACTTATCACAAGGAAGAGGGACATTTGACACATGGTAATAGGGCACTTCTTAGAAAGGAAAAGTGGCACTACCTACAATAGAAAAGGGGGTATTTCCATAAGAAGTAGGGGCAATTTTTATGTAAAAAGGGTGTTTTCCTAATAGGGACACTTCACTACACAGAGGGGCACTCGCCTATGTAAAAAGTGCACTTTTCTATTTGAAAGGGTCACTTCCCTTTGTTAAAAAATGCATTTTACCTTTGCATAAAGGGGCACTACCATAATCTAAAAGGGCAGTTTTATGTAAAATGGACTCTTTCTTATGTAAAATGGGCATTGCTCCCCCCCCCCCCATCCTGCTAGCAGTGCTGCCTCTTGGACCCCTATTCCTGTAACACACCCCCCCCCCCCCCCACATCCTGGCTAATTTAATCTTAGATATCTTATAGTTTAGTTCTTAATTTAAAAAAAAATGATCTGTCTAGGGAAATTAGGTTTAATAGCCCCCAAAATGGTAGTGCGACCCCCCCCCTCCTATGCATGTCCTCTCCATCCTATTAAATGGCAAATGCTCTGTGCATTTTCAGATGTTTGATTGTTGTTACCTTAAAATTTGATATCTATTTTGGATAGACACCTGGGGCCTTCCTGTCCTGTTTTAAAATATATCACATCATAAATTAATATATTTGTGCATAATTTCCATCATACATGTACAGCTCACATATATAATACAATGTGCATAAAATCCACATTTCTGGACCATGGAAGGGGGTCACCCCTCACCATGCCCCCCCCCCCCCCCCGACCCTGATCCCGAACCCAGTTTGGGTGGCTCCCCTTCCTGTTTTAAAGTATATCATATCGTAAATTAATATATTTGTGCATAATTATCATACAGCTCACATACATGTATATGATACAATGTGCATAAAATCCACATTTCTGGACCTTGGAAGGGGGTCACCCCTACCATGCCCCCCCCCCCGACCCTAATCCCACACCCAGTTTGGGCTGCTCCCCTTCCTGTTTTTTATATATATATCACATCATAAATTGATATCTTTGTGCATAATTTCCAACATATAGCTCACATATATGATACAATGTGCATAAAATCCACATTTGTGGACCATGGAAGGGGGTCACCTCCACCATGCCCCCCCCCCGCGACCCTGATCCCGAACCCAGTTTGGGTGGCTCCCATTCCTGTTTTGAAATATATCACATCGTAAATTAATATATTTATGCATTATTCCCATCATACAGCTCACATACATGTACATGTATATGATACAATGTGCATAAAATCCACATTTCTGGACCATGGAAGGGGGTCACCCCCACCAGGGGCGGATCCAGGATTTTGTATAAGGGGGGGGGGGCACACAAATGCAGGATTGTCAACTTTGGGAAACTGCTTGGAGGGAGACCCATATTTTTTTGGTCTCTCGCAAAAAAAAAATTTCGCCAGCCCTCTAAAAGTCGCTCAGTGGGGGGGGGGGGGGTTATGGGGTCCAGTTCCCCTCTATAATTCTCTGACAAGCAAAAAAAAAAAAAAAAAGGTTTTCTGCTCGAAAAGGGGGGGGGGGCACAATCGCAAATAGGGGTGGCACAATGCATTGTTTTCCCTCAAAGGGGGGGGGGGGGCACGGGCCGGTATTGCCCCCCCCCCCCCCCTAAATCCGCCACTGACCCCCACCATGCCCCCCTGACCCTGATCCTGAACCCGGTTTTGGTGGCTCCCCTTCCTGATTTTAATTGATATCTTTGTGCATAATTTCCATCATACAGCTATATACACATATATGATACATTGTGCATATAACCCACATTTCTGGACCATGGAAGGGGGTCACCCTCACCATGCCCCCCTGACCCTGATCCCGAACCCGGTTTGGGTGGTTCCCCTTCTAAAATCAAAAGTTAGTCCATAAGGAAGCTCTGTACCAAAAATGGTGCTTTTATCCACCTTGTAATGGTAATTACGCTAAGCCACCCCACTAGTAAATCAATGTGAAATTATGTATTACTCCACACTCTCAAAATGGGATGTTGAAATTTGCACCATGAAGGCACTCTTTGACCAATTGATTAAAAATTTCTTGCACTTTGTAGTTCATTAATATTAGCCCGATATGAATTTAGCCATCAATTAACTTTTTTCTTTTTTCAATTTTTCCAAATAATGTAAAAAATGGCATATCTTAGGTGTATTTTTTTACATAACAAGTGCATAAAAATTATTACTCCACACTTTGGAAACTAGTTGTTGCAGCTTCATGAAGGTATGCACTCTAGCTTTGACCAAGTATTGATTCAAAATAGCTTAGGTCATTAATATTAGCCCCATATGAATTTAGCGATCAATTAACAGTGTTTCTTTCAATTCTTCAAAAAAATGTGAAAAATGGCATATCTAAGGTGTATTTTTACATAACATGTACATTACTCTACACTTTTGAAATCAGTTATCAGAAGTAGCACTAACATATGAGTCCAATTTGCCGACTCCTATCTCCAGTTAAATTAATGAATAACAAGTGGGGATGCATGACGCAACAAAGATCCTCCACGTACTCACTTAATTAGATACAGAAATGTGAAGCGCAGTAATAAGAACCCCTGCGGTTTTTTTAGGCGGTTTACGGCGGCATATTTCAACGAGCCTTAAGTATCTTAGCCTTAGGCCTAACTGTTAAAAGGTAGATGTGCATGTACATACTATGTTTTGTCTTCATGTGCCTGTTTGTTTGCAATATCAATCTTTATTTTATTCAGATCAACCGGACAATAGAGCTGCAGACACTTGGAATGATGCAATGTACCCCTTAGCTAGTAAGTCCACTGTGCATGTTTTCTGTGTTAGGGGCCAGTCCCATATCACTTATAACATTACTGATAGCTACAGTATACATGTAGATTCGGTTTAGTGAAGTTCATGTGGAAAAGGGTTTGAATATCCGTGTTGCTCACCGATTTTGTTAGTGAGCCTTAATTGCTGATTTTTTTCTCTGATCCAATTCATTTTGTACATAAACTCCAGGAGACCAATTTTATAGTTAATTATCCGTGACATTGGACAAACAAGTCTCACGCCTCTGAGCCTCTTCTCATGGTAACCAATTTTGGTGAGAGAAATAAAAAATGCTTTGGGAAATTGTCTATTTGCTTATGTGTAGGATTTATTAAAAGTGAGTGCTAAGTGAGCTTTCAGAATACCGATTTGGAGGTCTATTAGCTTTCAATTAAAAGGGGAATTCCACCCTGATTGTGGATTGGTTTTAAAAGAAGCAGAAAAATTAAAGAAACAATATTAGAAAGTTATGACTTTTTGAACTTGTAATTAATCAAACACAAATTGGGAACTCCATGAGGTATCTTGCGAGCTCCCCTCCCATTTGCCCTGTACCTCAAAAATCATAAATTTCCTTTTTCTCTGAAGATATTCAATCATACATGTACCTTTGATGTAATCATTGCTCATATGTTTTTACACAAAACCTGTATAAAATAAATCTATTCCTTCATCAAAAACTAAGAAAATGTAGTGCTTCTCAAGTGTAATGATATCTGACGAATAACTGGTACCTGTGTCTGGGAGCGTGTCAAATATGTCATTTACCTCCACCCGGTACCCTGCATAGTATAGCAAAAATGCCCTTGCATCAGTCGTAATCTTGAACCTGGTAAACGTATTTTCCAGTCTTTTGGCGTACTTACCCATCGTGAGCCGACACTCGATGGTTCTCAATGAATCGAGAACTGTTCAAAAGTTGGGGGATTCATAGCTTTATTTTATCCTCATCGCCAATGTGATGAGCTAAACAAATGACAAGTTGACACTCAAAATGTTGGTTCAGTCATTCGATTGCTGCTTGCTGTGGCACGTTTTATTTGTGTGGTAACTGTTTACAACAAGCCTGTCTCTGTGTATTATGGGTGCACACCTGTAATTATTTCCCCATAGGCTCATGTGTTAAAAATAAGAAATTAAATTAAGCTGCCACTTAGACTACCCACAAACCTGGTCTAAGCTACAGTGGTTATGATGTTTCTTGGGCTGCTAAAAAAGTCCCAATAAAATCCCACTGGGACCAACTCCTGCTCTCTCATGGGACTGATCTGAACCAGTATAATTATCCCTCTTTAGGCAGTAGGCACATATGAACAAAAGTGTTGAAGTATGTATTACTGATTTTATATGATTTTTTTTTCAACAATTACATCATCTTTGGTACGGGACGAAGGGGAATAACCAAAAATGACTGGATCTAATTACAGGTGTACAGCCTTCAGTATGTGTGTCGCTATGGAACGCCAAATGGCAATGCTACATTGCCGAGGGGTGTTTTCCCACTGACCACTATATGTATGAACGCTTGTCACAAGTGTGGGGGGGGGGGGGGGTGATATTTTTACTTATCGGATTGTACACAGTAACTTCAGAACTTCATGGAAGATTGCCACATAAAACCATTTTTTATAGTACTTCTGTATTTGATATTGATCAGTTTTGGCTACTTTAAAACTAATGTTCCAAATTTTGTAGTTAAACATGTAGTAGACAAAACTTTTGTCAAAAGTGCACATATTTTCAGCTTTGCGGCTGTTCTACATGTATAATAATTTTTGCATTTTTCTACAGATAAAATGCGAAGGACAGTACTACTTGTTTGTGGAGATATGAATCGAGGTCAAGCTGGACCTCTGCCTGGGAACAGAGGTGGAGAACCACCTGTGAACGGAGGTATAGATCCACCTGTGAACGGAGGTATAGATTCACCTGTGAACGGAGGTATAGATCCACCTGTGAACGGAGGTATAGATCCACCTGTGAACGGAGGTATAGATTCACCTGTGAACGGAGGTAGAGATCCACCTGTGAACCGAGGTATAGATCCACCTGTGAACGGAGGTATAAATCCACCTGTGAACGGAGGTAGAGATCAAACTGGGAACGGAGGTAGAGATCAACCTGGGAACGGAGGTAGAGATCCACCTGTGAACGGAGGTAGAGATCCACCTGGGAACGGAGGTAGAGATCCACCTGGGAACGGAGGTAGAGATCCGCCTGGGAACGGAGGTAGAGATCCACCTGGGAACGGAGGTAGAGATCCGCCTGGGAACGGAGGTAGAGATCAACCTGTGAACGGAGGTAGAGATCAACCTGGGAACGGAGGTATAGATCCACCTGTGAACGGAGGTAGAGATCCGCCTGGGAACGGAGGTATAGATCCACCTGTGAACGGAGGTAGAGATCAACCTGTGAACGGAGGTAGAGATCAACCTGTGAACGGAGGTAGAGATCAACCTGGGAACGGAGGTAGAGATCAACCTGGGAACGGAGGTAGAGATCCACCTGTGAACGGAGGTAGAGATCAACCTGGGAACGGAGGTATAGATCCACCTGTGAACGGAGGTAGAGATCCGCCTGGGAACGGAGGTATAGATCTACCTGTGAACGGAGGTAGAGATCAACCTGTGAACGGAGGTAGAGATCAACCTGTGAACGGAGGTAGAGATCCACCTGTGAACGGAGGTATAGATCCACCTGTGAACGGAGGTAGAGATCCACCTGTGAACGGAGGTAGAGATCCACCTGTGAACGGAGGTAGAGATCCGCCTGGGAACGGAGGTAGAGATCCACCTGGAAATCAAGGTGAAGAAGCGGATGGCAACAACGAAAATAGGTAAGGCACAGTCATCTCCCATTGTGTCTTGATGTAGACTCCTGTTAAGTTGCTATATCAGTTCTAGCCATTTACAGGTGAAACCAAAACTGAAATCTACCTCACATTTGATTAAAAAAAACAACAAATGAACAAACAAAAAAACCCTTGAAATTTTTTTCAAGTTTAGAGTGACAGGCTGAAATGTCCCCCAATAAATGAGTGGAAGTACAATGTAGTGGGCAAAGAGTAATTAAAAATGTATGTGGAGACATTTTGGAGACATGTTGTTTCTGAGCACACACTTGCAAAGAACAGTCTGTTCATGTTGAAATAAACAAATTGGAATTTCCTAAGAAGAACAGTAAAGTTTTTTTTTTTTAATCTGCATATCCAGAGTTCTTTGGTGTACATGTACATGTAAATGGATGTATAATACTTTGTACATTTCCATTTTTCTTGGAGATGGATTGAGTTTCTTTGAGTTTCTTGATTCAGCGTACATGAATTTGGGACATATCCAGGATTTTCTAAAAAGGGAAGGGGGGGGGGGGGGGTGCCATGCCCACAAAGTCTGATGAAAAAAGCCCCAAAAACAATTTTTAGGGTGTTGATTTACACCCTAAACATATCTGAAAAAGGTTATTAATCATAAAAAGGAACAAAAGTGGGACCATATTTCCAAAATCTCAGACAAGCAACAACAAGAACAAAAAAAAATATCTGCCCCTTTTTCTCTGTTGTATATGTGGGTATATGTTTTTGAATGAGGCTTCCTAAAAAATATTGGACTACTATTCTGTGAGAATATGATGGGGATGTCTTTCTTTCTCTACACAGGGAAAGTGAAGGAGATGACGAGCCAGATGTGACTGCCCCTTTCTTGCCTCAAGGAAAGAAACAAAAGACAAAGATGTAAAGACATCCAGCTACTTATTCAAACTAATTCCAGGAGGTAGTGAGATGAGTGTAAAGGGCTGGTCAGAATTGACCAATTATGCTAACGATAACAAGATTTTTCTTCAAAGGTCCACCCTGCACCTGTCCTACTATTAACATGTACACGAGCATAAATTTGGAGAGGTGAATGAATAATGTACATGTAAGGTATCTGTGATAAAATTTTGTGAAAAAAAAACATGAATTCTATTTCTGATGTATGTTTATTGCAATGGTGGCATGGGAAAGGTCAATATTGTATAGTATATTCACATAGTATAAGATACATATATTTTAATATACATGTATATTGCAATATATTCTGTATGTATAATGAATTGATGGTTGGTACTTTTTAATATTCTTTTATGCTTTCAGCTGAACTTATTTTTTGCCAAAAATGTTGTGAATGCATCTTTTTATCACTTATTTTAATCAACTACTTTTATTCCAGAAAGAGATACATGTAGGACAGAACTTTCTATATCTATTTAAAAAAAATGAAAATATATGCTTTTGATGCTATGTTTAATGTGAAAGATATACAGTGTAGCCAATAATTATTTGGACACACTGAGAGATTCATACATAAAACCAGCAAATTAACACCCTTTTAAGTTCAGGTTTTTGAAATATTATCAAATGAAATACAATAAATTGTACATCAACTAAAAGAAAATCATATCGTCTTTAAAATGGGTATAGAGTACTGAAGTGCTGACGTCATATTCGCTCATCGTCCGGGATACTGGTTCCAAACAACAGAGCCCGTGCATGAGGTTCACCGTGAAACCATTCAAGCAACGGGCTGGAGCAGGGCAAATTCAGTGTGTGGCCCTGGTGTGATCACCACGCTATTGTTTAGCAAAAAATTGTTTAGAACCAGCAACCTTGACAACTTAGTAGTCACACTTCGGTACTCTATAGTAAAAAGTCATGATCGTTGAGGCATGACGAGTTATGGTCCATTAATCATAACAACATTCAATTTCAGACTTTGCTGTGATTATGTGTGATTATTGGACCATAGCTCATCATGCCTTAATGATAATAATGTTCTAATTTGCCCATGTTATAGGTCATATGCTTATGTTTAATTTGATTTGAAATTCTTTGTATTACATTAAGTATTATTGTTGTTAATAACACCTGAACTTTGAGACATGAATCTAATCTAGTGTCCACATGTATTTCCAATGTATCCAAGAATCTTGAAAATGCATGCAAGAAAAATGAGTATACAAAATGTATAATTCTGAATGAAATATGATTAATTGTACATTAAAATTAAAAAGAAGTATATTGCCTCAAAATTGTAAAAAGTCATGTTCGTTGAAGCATGACAAATTATGGTCCATTAATCACAAGGTATTAAAATGAGTGTTATTGTGATTAATGGACCGTAACTTGTCATACCTCAATGAACATGAGTTGTTACTATGCCCATCTTAACGATATAATTTTTCTTTCAGTTGATGTACAATTCATTGTATTTCATTTGATAGTATTTTAAAAATCTGAACTTAAAAAGTTTTTAATTTGCTTGTTTTTTGTATGAATTTCTCAGAGTGTCCTAATAATTATTGGCTACACTGTATACATGTACTTAACATTTTTTTCAGCTATTACGTTTGTTACGGACCAAATATTTTTGTAAATTGACTATTCGGATAATCTGGTATTCAGATTGGTTGTGTACTATAAGGTGAATATTAAATTCAAACATTTTATATGCTTTTATAATAATGCTAATGCTTTGTAAACTAGGCCATGTTTGAATATACATTTTGTTCTCTCCTATGAATGTATCTTTAGATTAATTATCAACTCCCCAAGTGGATACTTAAAAGGCCCCTGCAACCCAAACGCCACCCAAATGCAAGTTTATTGCTGTTGATGTGCAGGGATGCATACAACTAATATTCTGTTATTCAAACATCTAGATATGTTTCATAGATTTTCAAATGTTTTTTGAAATATTTTTCCCAACCTCCTAAGCTCCACCCTAAAAAATAAAAGCTCCAGATCTCATTCCTGCAATGACATCATCTGTCAATCATCAGTCAGCTACACTAACATTCTACAATAGACAGTGGAATGTAACTTCCCCCAGCTCAGCACATGCTCACAATAGAATTGCATGCTTTCAAACAATACCTCCTCATTACCATTCTTTTCCTGGTGATGCTACAGCATGTCTGACATAGCAACTCCTATGTAGGCATTGTATGGTCTATTAGAACAGATGGTAATCTCTGGCAAAGCTACATACCACTGTCTCTCCTTAGCTCAGTAATGATTGAAAGATGATGTCATTGCAGGAATGAGATCTGGGGCATTTTTTAGGGTGGAGCTTAGTGATTTTAAAAATATTTTAGAATGTATGAAACATATTCAGATGTTTGAATAATAAAATATAAGGTGTATGCATCCCTGCACATTAACAGGAATCAACTTGTATTTGGGTTGCAGGGGACCTTTAAAGCAGAATAACAAATGGATGCCTCTTTGCAATTTTTTTTTTCATTTATAGATGCTCTGTACATGTACAATGTATTGAAAATGTAAGCACATACATTGTACTTGGTATGTAATGAAATAAGAATAACGCAATTCTGTTTTTTGTGAAGATGAATTTTCTTGTATCAAAATTGTAAGAAATTCTCTTCATCATGGTAATGACACTCAAAGAGGCTGAACGTACTTAATGTGACATTATAATGATAACAATATTATTTTAAATAATGTTTGTTTCACTTTAATTGTATTCAAGTAATCACAGAATTAAACAATTTTTATTAGACTGTAACTGTACAAAATGAATTGTTCTTGAACAATGTATTCAACATCAAAATTGTATTCAAGTGATTATAAGCACTCATCATGTTAAGATGGGAGTTTTGATAGTATGGGACCAGAATCAACCAGTATTATAATCGGAAATCATTGTTATAAATTATAGATTTATATGAAATTTAGAGAACATGTGAATGAGACCTGCACCATTATCATTAAAAGGATACCAATCACCAAAAAATATTTGGCTCTGTATGTTATAGGTTCTTTGTCGCTATTATTCAAAATATGGGCTTCTGGTATTTCTTCTATGAAGAGATATCTCAATAAATGTAAAAGCGACTTGTAAGTACTAGACTAATCGACGCACCTGTACGCGCTTGCAAAGCATAGAGCCCACGCGGAACCCAACTTGGAGTTCTGTTCCGCGAATGCATTTTCATGTAATTCTTAATATCCTTCAACTGTTGACCTATAGAATGCCAGGTAAAGTTCTTTAAGGTTAATTTTATACTTTCCAGCTGTACACAAACTATTTTTTTTGGTGATTGGTACATTTTAATCAGTGAACATATCAATATTCCATGAACAAAGATCATTTAATTAGAGAGGAAATGATTGCATTTAGTGTGTACTTTTCCTCTCTGTTTCAAATTATGGAAGTTTGTGCCTATATCAGTGTGTGACTGTCATGATGAACAGGCGATTCACTTGTTATCGATACGTGTAATCAATGTACTGTTGAGTGTATTGGAGATATTTTTTGTCCTGGATATTTCTGTTTTGGTTATCTTCATGAATTTTGGGGTGTTATTCATAAATTTTGAATATGCAGACAATATACAGTACTTAACTCATGTTCTGTTGGAAATCAGGGTTATTTTAGATGAAATACAGGTGAAATAGGAATCGTATATTAGATTTACACTTTCATTCAGGTATTTTTATAAAATACTTACACGTAAATGTGCTGTAGCTGCATGTTGACGGAAAAGAACTTTGATTAGGACCTTTATTATTTTTTTTAATAGATTTTTGGACAATCAGTAATTATGTGTTCATAATCAATGGAAATTCACATAGGGCTGCAATATAATGTCAGTGTGTGCTTTTAATACAGTACATGTATTTGCATTTTTATGCTACAGTTAAATCAGTACTACATACAGTGGAAACTCAGTATAATGAGATCCTAGGGACCATCAAAATCACCTTGTTATAGCAGGAATCTCGTTATATCAGGTTAAAAACAACAATAGAATAAAAAGAGCTTGGACCAGAATATTGCCTTGTTATATCAGGAATATTGTTATATCAGGAATATCGTTATATCCGACCTCATTATACTGAGTTTCCACGGTGTATGATACATATGCATTTACTTCATATAACTTAATTTATTTTATTTTTACTGTAGGACCGTTTTTATTAAAATTTATTATAAAAATTATCTTTCTTTCTCAATATCTGAAATAGTAATGAATTATGATATTGACACCCGACTGCCTTGATCATTTTCCTGCCATCATTCACAAGTCTTTCACTATTTCATGATTCCAGCAATATCTCTGTGATTAACATGCAATTATCATGCAATTTTTAGTTCAATTCTAGCAAAGATTTGGATCGAATATATGAAATGTGTATGTGTGTCAGTCAGCAATCCTTGCATGTAAACACATTTAAGTGCAGTGAAGAGTCTGAAGTTTTATTTCATGATGCGAATTGAGATTGGTACATGTAATACAGTCAAACCTGCACATAAAGACTGCTCAGTGGAAACAAGAAAAAGGGGTCTTTATAGGCCAGTGATCTTTATTGATATAGGTACCTATAATACAGGTTTCACTGAGAATCACTTTTCGAGGGAGCAAGAAAAGGTATTCATTATAGACTGGTGGTCTTTCTATACAGGTGACTGTTAGAGAAAGTTTCACTATACTTGCTTCATTAATCTGAGAAGCAATGTTCTACTATTATGGGAAAATGTCAACATTTTTAGCCTTAGCCTTAAAGGAGAATGAAACCCTTGAGGGAAAAACGATTTTTAATGAAAAGGGAGGATAGAGAGGAGCAATTTAAAAAAAAGTTCCATCAAAATCGGTTAAGAAATGAGAAAGTTATGAAAGTTTGAAAAGTCTCAATTTACTTTCTATGGCGATCCTCAAATTGGCAATGTTGCTTCAAAGTGACAGGTAGAGTAGGACAACTCTCCATGTGTTTTCTACACGAAATTTCATATTTTCTCCATTATCTCTAAAAAGATGCTTGTCTCCTTAGCTCAAGATATATCATGGAGAAATGTATTTGACACAACATATGTTGAGTTCACAAAAAGACAAGCATCATTTTTAGAGATAATGGAGAAAATATGAAATTTTGTGTAGAAAACACATGGAGAGTTGTCCTACTCTACCTGTCACTTTGAAGCAACATTACCAATTTGAGGATTGCCATAGAAAGTAAATTGAGACTTTTCAAACTTTCATAACTTTCTCATTTCTTAACCGATTTTGATGGAACTTTTTAAAAATTACTTCTCTCTATCCTCTCTTTTTATTAAAATGGATTTTCCCCCCAGGGTTTCATTCCCCTTTAAAGATAAGGGATGTATATATTCAGTACTAAGTGAAAGTGGTGTGATTTACAATAAAAAAAGAAAAAGATATATCATTAAAGGGAAATCCAACCTTGATAGCAAGTTGCTTTGAAAGAAAGAGGAAAAATCAGAGAAGCAGATTGGTGAAAGTTTGAACAAAATCGGACAAGCAATAAGAAAGTTATGAATTTTTGAAAGTTGTAATCACTATGCATATGGGAATTTCAAATTGGCCGAATAGGTAATGTCACTGTGATGTAGCTGTGGACAACTCCCCCATTCGCTCCAACACACAAAATGAATAAAATGTCACTTTTTTCAAAATGTATTACTCAGTAGGATCTTTTTCTTTCATGAGGACCTATAACAATATGCTATCTCCAATATATTTTGAGTACTGCCCCGAGGGTAAAAGCACCTCGGAGAAAACCGCAAATTACCAATATTTTTGTGTACGACAAATGGGAGAGTTGTCCACAAAAATGTCACAATCGAATCACCAAATTGCCAATTTGAGATTCGCATAGATGTAGTGATCTCATTTTTCAAACGTCCATAACTTTCTTATTCCTTGTCCGATTTCTTTCAAACTTTCACCATCCTGTTTTTCTTATTTTTCTGCTTTCACACAAATCATCTCATTGCCAAGGTTGGATTGCCCTTTAAAGACTGATGTAGGGTATATTATTCTAAAATGTGATTAAGAAAAGTTAGATATTTTTTTTTGCTTTTGTAGCAACAAATCAATGTTTTGAATGCTTCCATCTTTTGTTGCCTATTGTGTGTGGAGATTTTTGCCATCAAATCCCAACAATTTGACTCTTTCATACATTTATCATGTTTTTAATCATTATAATCATGTTGAGATAATGTTTGAGTATGACATTCCTCGTAAATAACTTTTTTAAAAGTGTAAGCTCGAGTCGTTTCATTGGAATATATCACGTTTGAACAGAATTATCAAAGTTAAAGAATCATGCTGTCAAGAATATATTTTATCTCGTCAAATTAATATAAATATTCGGATACAATATTGATCAACTGGACAAAATAGTGTATATTGTACTGCTCAATAAAGATATAAGATGTGTGACATCTATTGTTCTAGTGTCATTGTTTTACTGTTTTTATATATGGTTTTCTTTTAAGTATACATGTATTTTAATATCTTATTGCAGTTTTGTAGGTCTATAATATTTGTTGTTGCTGGGTAAGGTTTTGTAGATTTAGACTGGAAATTTAGTTTGGGAGACCCTTTTATATACCGCATGGTCCATAGCACTCGAGTATACAGAAAGTATTTTTATTGGAGATGGGGGAAAGGGTAGAATGGAAGCCTTATTTTAAAGTTAGAGATGGATAGAAATAAAGAGAGTGCAGGGAAATAGAGAGAGAGGGGGGCAGAGAGAAAGCAAGATATTCTCCGTGTGGGTGGTGTGTGTGTGCGTGCTTGTGTGAGTGAGAGAGAGAGGGGGGGGGGCAGATTTCTGTAGGATTGACTTGATTTACTACAAATGTTTTGTTAAACTGATGTCCAAATAAATATGGTAGGAATTTGGTTAATATCTAACATCATCAGTCGTCTTCTTTATCCGTAAGGGATACGTTTATCCCCCCCCCCCCCCCAGTCGTACAGGCACGGGTTTTTTTTTTTTTTACAAGGTGGGGGGGGGGGGGGAGTGTGGTTGGCTGATAAAAATGTTATTTCGTCTTCAAAATACTCTAGATAAAGGAGAATATGATTTGAGGGTTGCCCAAATATTGGTACATCATTATTTTCAAATGTCTCAAGGGTGGGGCTGCGGCCCCTACCACCCCTCCCACGTCTTTGGTTCTCGCCATGCTGCAATATCATTTTCCTTCTCTCTTTTAATTCTGCTTCACACAACAAGAGCAACTACACGCTCTACGGCCGGTTTCTGTTAAAGAATAATTAGAGGAGAATGAAACCAAGGGGAAAATCAATTTTAATGAAAAAAGAGGATAGAGAGAAGCATTTTTTAAGAAGTTCCATCAAAATCGGTTACGAAATGAGAAAGTTTGAAAAGTTTGAAAAGTCCCAATTCACTTTCTGTGGCGAGCCTCAATTTGACGATGTTGCTTTAAAGTGCCAGGTTTAGTAGTACAACTCTCCATATGTTTTGTACACAAAATTTCATATTTTCCCCATTATCTCTCAAGGTGCAGCTTGTCTCCTTCTTAGCTCAAGATATATCATGGGAAAATGTATTTGACACAATATATGTTGAGTTCACAAAAAAGACAAGCAGCATCTTTAGAGATAATGGAGAAAATATGAAATTTTGTGTACAAAACATATTGAGAGTTGTACTACTAAACCTGCCATTTCGAAGCAACATTGCCAATTTGAGGATCGCCATAGAAAGTAAATTGAGACTTTTCAAACTTTCATAACTTTTTCATTTCGTAACCGATTTTGATGGAACTTTTTTAAAATTGCTTCTCTCTATCCTCTCTTTTCATTAAAATGGATATTACCCCAGGGTTTCATTCTTCTTTACAGTAATGTTCTTTGGCGTGTATTATTTTGATAAAAATCCTAGGGCAGGGGATTCTTAATTAATTTGTCAGGCTGGCCAAAGATATTTCTGAAATTCTGAAACGTTTCAAAAATATGAACTGGTTTGATAAATCTATACCAAATCATAATACATTTTCAACCTGAATTCATGATCAAACTGACATCGCCCAATTTAGACGTCTAGCCTATATACACTGAAAAAAAAAAAAATGCTGGGTAAATTTTTTACCCAATATATGGTAAAAAAAAAAATGGGGGGATGTATATTTGTTGGGTAAAATTTTAACCAACACTGGGTCAAATTTACTATAGGGTACAATTTACCCAATATCCAATATTGGGCACGTGCATGGGTAAGATTTCCCTCTTAAGGCCCGTGGACCAAATTTTGTCAGAAGGAAGAGGTATGGATTTACATTACAAAAATATAAAAACTGACAAAAATTTCTATCGGGAAGTGGGTGCATGTAACACGCCTCTGAAAAAAATACGAAAGTGCCCCTAAACCAAGCTTTGCTGCCCAAAATTCTTTGGGTGTAGAGAAAAACCTCTTTTTGGCATTATAACCTTGGCCTAACACAAAATGATATTTTTCTCTACGCCTATTTACGACTAAAATGCTGTAAAACACATGTTTGTGAATCTGTATAGATTCATTATACTCGGCAAGAGAAGCATTATGGCATAAATCTGTACTCTAGATCATCAAGACGCTTTTATATTATTTTGTCGATGAATGCAATTCATTTTTCAATGCTGTCAATAAAACAAACTCACATTTTGAGCAGCCCCTTTACGCGGGGAAGAATACTCATTGCAAGTATGAATACCTTATTTTGGATAATACTGATGTCAAATATACACTGGTCAAAAATTATTAGAACACCTGCTAAAATGATCAAATTTCATGTTCATCAATATATATATATTTTTTTTTCATTACCTCAGCTTTTGGTTAATGAATGAAGAAATTGGGTGTCACCAGATTATAAGAAAGCCCTATCATCATGATCATGATGTCCAGTATTCAGTAAGATTTCAGTCATATTTTCTTCATTACCCTCTCCCCCATCACACATACAGCCAGTACTAGTTTGACATTTCTCGAACATTGTGTTAATGTCTTTCCATCCTTCTTTCCAAGCTCAAAAGCTGTTTTAGCATTTCTGAAGTCCACTATAAAGTGATTCTCAGTGAGGATTCTCAGTGAGGATTCTCAGTGAGGATTCTCAGTGAGGATTCTCAGTGAGGATTCTCAGTGAGGATTCTCAGTGAGGATTCTCAGTGAGGATTCTCAGTGAGGATTCTCAGTGAGGATTCTCAGTGAGGATTCTCAGTGAGGATTCTCAGTGAGGATTCTCAGTGAGGATTCTCAGTGAGGATTCTCAGTGAGGATTCTCAGTGAGGATTCTCAGTGAGGATTCTCAGTGAGGATTCTCAGTGAGGATTCTCAGTGAGGATTCTCAATGAGGATTCTCAGTGAGGAGTTTTGCTAGGCTCTGTGTTGATTCAGTAAGTCCCAAATTTATTCAATTTTCTTCTTTCACATTTTTCCTATAATCCGCTTATTCAGCTCTATATTTTTTCCCTTTCTATCCCATTCATTCTCTTTCTTTATAAATTTCCTTCTGTATTTCCTTATTTTTTCTTCCTTTATCTCCCCTTCGAATCTCTGCTATTAAGGTATCTTTCTTTTATTCATTTCTATATCGCTCATTCGCTCCTTGTGTAGTCATGTTTATCCGCTTCTATCGGCATCCTTTAATTTATTTTCTTTTCTTATGTATTTCTGCTTCTCCACTTCTTATATATCTTCTCTATCATATGCATCATAATTTATTTTTGCCCCCCCCTCCCTCTTTCTCTCTCGTTGATTCTCGCGGTCTTTTTTTTTTATCATTCTCCTTGTATCTTGTCTCTTGTCGGTGCTTATGTACTTCTGTCATTATTTTCTCATTCTATATCCTCTTCGTTCTGTATTTTCATGATACCATTCTTTCATCCTGTTTTATCTATCGTCCGTCCCGTATCGGTGGCGAAAATTCAGATCATAACCGGGATACATCGACATTTTAAGTCAGTGAGCAACTATTTTGTTCAAAAGGCACTTTTTTTCTTTCTTTTCTGACAACCCCTTCTCGATGGACAATTTTGTCAGTTTTTTATGTTTTTTTAACGTAAAGACATATTTCATCCTTTTGACAATTGTCCTTAAAAGGAAAGTCCATTCTTATAATTATTAAGCTCGTTTTAGAAGCAGAAAAATTAAAGAAATTACAGACCAACGGAAGTTTAGCAAAATCAGATAAGAAAGTTATGAATTTTTGAACTTGTAATCAATCAAAACACAAACTGGCAACTCCGTGACTGTCCTGTACTAAAAAAAAAAATTAGAAAAAAATGAATTACCATTTTCTGTAAACAAAATAAATGATCATGCATCCAAATATAGTCATTGCAAAGGTATGAAACAAATCTATTCCTCCATCAACAACTAAAAAAATGAAACCTCACAAGATACGTGACGGAGTTGCCAATTTATGTTTGATTGATTACAACTTCAAAAATTCATAACTTTAAAAAAAAACTCTTAACGGATTTTTGCTCAAACTTTCACTAATCTGTTTCTCTCATTTTTCTGCTTTCATTCAAATCACCTGAATACCAGGGTGGACTTTCCCTTTAAGGCAGTTTGTATTCGCGTCATAACGGTTTATAGGCCTGTATTTTCAACATCTAATTCCAACACTCCAAAAACTAAAGTGTTAAATCTCCATTTAAAAGGGCTTAGGAGTGACCACTTTTTCAAAATGATAGATTAACACTGTTGCTGGATGCAACACTATAAAGGCTGAATAAAAGTATTCATCTATATACCATTTTGAAAAAGTTGTCACTCCTCGGCCCTTTTAAATGGTGATTTAACACTTAAGTTTTTAGAATGAAGTTTTACCAATTACAAGTCTTTGATTTTTATTTTCTTCTTTTTTAAAAAGCCTTTTTTTTGACCGGTAGATAGAGATAGTTTATCTTTTGAGAAGTGAATTTCAATATAGGTAGCATTTCTGTCTTTTTTTTCTTTATTTTTTTTTTATAGCAAATTCAGTTAGACACGTACCTGCAAATACTCCTTATTCTTTACTCTATTTTTTTTTTTTTGTCGTTTCTATTTTCTGTCGAAAAACTGAATTATCATTAAGATTGATCGCTGAGATGGTTGAAAATAATGAACAAGAAAACCATAATAGGCCTATATTCTAGATATTCAGTGATCAGATCATGAGGTGGAATTCAGGAGGAGGAGGAGAGCGAGAGAGAGAGAGAGCGAGAGAGAGAGAGGGTTGGTTGGGCACGTGTGTGCCCCCCCCCCCCCCCCCATCCCCGAATCCGCAGTTTGACTTTAAATCAAAATCAATTTTATATGTCCAGAGTTTATAGACTTTTTATACGACTCTCGTCAGTATCGGCGGACGTCGTCTGTTGACACAACGCGGTTATACGGAAGAAATCAATCTAATTTGTGTCAACAGAGACATCTACTACTAAACGAGTGGTTATCATCATGATCAGGGTTGATTGACAATGATAGGGACCAATAGACCGCTTCCGTAATGTATACAAATTTATGCACATAATTCTCTGAGCACCTATAGTGACGAGCTATCCATTAACCTGCTTTTTATAAATGCTTGGAATCCAGTTTGCATACATTATCTGTTGCTATGTCCGGCAAGCCTCCGGCAAGCTTTCAGGTTGTCAAGGACAACCTTTGTTTGAAAGGTATGTAAAAATTTGCATACATTACCAAAGCGGTCTATTACAAATATGCAAGTGTCTCTTGAAAAGAAGTGGATCGGGTTGCGTTGAGATCCGATGACGGGCAAGATTTTTTTTTGTTTCTTTCCATTTTTATTTCTATCCCTTTTCACATAATCACATACAAATTATATCATACACTGAAAATAATCACATAATCACAAATTATATCATACATTGAAACAAATTATGTCATACATTGAATACAAAGTATACATGTAAATCATGTAAATGGACTTAAAAGTTTTAAAGTTAAGACGTGCTTCAACAAAATTAGGGGGGAAAAAAGCAGGGATAGGCACCTAATTACATACAAATTATATCATACATCAAACAAAGTGTAAACATGTACATGTAAATCATTTGAATGGACCTAAAACTCTTAAGATGAGCTTTGTCCAAAAAGAAGAAAAACAAAGACAGGGGGAAAGGCACCTAATCCCACGATCTTACATATACTTGATCTTGTGAAAAAAGAAAGATTTTATCCACATCCCCCCTTCCCCCCCCCCCCCACCCTTCACACACGCACACACACGCACACACACACACAACACACAGCACACACATCACACACACACCCACACACAAACACCCCACATCCTTTCGGTGTTTCACTTTGACTTCCTACGTCATAAAACAAAAATATGCCCTATTCAAAACAAAGAAAAGTTCAACTCCTCCCACTTCTCCAAATGTACATGTAATTTTCCCCTCTTCTTCGCTAATTTCTTTTCATTTTCTCTATAACTAGTAATCAATTTTAAAGTACTTTCTAGTGGTGGAATCATTCCCTTTGACCTTGCAGAAAAAATAATATGTTTCAACAAAAAAAATACAGTATTACACAGATTTATCCTTGAAGATTTCCCCGATAGCCCAAGAAATATCTCATCCCATGACCCTAGTCCAATTTCAGATAGCTGCAAATGTCTTACTACTTCTTCCCAAAGTGTATGAACTATTTGACATTTAAGGAATAAGTGTGGGTATGTTTCAGCCTCCTTTTTACAAAAGGAGCATAAATTATCCGAAATAAAACCAAACTTGAATAGATTCTCATTAGTATAAACAGCTCCATGTAATAATTTAAATTGGAATTCTCGCTATTTGTTACAGAGGATGGAGCCTTTAACTCTTAAAAATATTTCTCTCAGTTCCATGGCGGTGAAACTAAATTGACTATGTCCATCCCTTACCTGTAGAACATAATCATTCTGCAGCTGCTTAATAAAGTAATTATAAACTTTCCTTGATTTCAAACCAGACAATGGTTCAACATTTTCTGAAATTTTTAAATAAGCATCGTATTTAGAAGTATCAATAAACATAAAATTTTCGTCCTTATATTTGTCTGGAATAACTGAACATATGTCATGTAATTTTAACAAACTATTACCTTCAATTCCCATATTCCAAAAATGAGTATACGGTTTCATATTTCTATTTTCCATAACATCCCGAAACATGCATATTCCCTTTTTAAAACAAATTTTCATCATAAAACGTTTTATTTCTTATACACACATCTGTATTATTGAATATGATAGGGTTATGTCTATCATGTCTATCTTCTTCATAAAATCTACATTTTTTCATTTCTTGCCAAACTCTTAAAAGTTCTATGGTATGTTCTTAAGATCCATTTTACCAATATCATAGTTACATAAAAACACAAAACGACCTCCCATCTATGAACAACAAAAATCAAATGATATCTTCCATCCTGACAACTCTTCCTCATTCAGTAAACGCTTCAACCACATTAATCGTTGACTTTTAACGAAAATTTCAAAATTATTCATTCACAACCCTCCGAATTGGTAATCTTGGTACAATATTTTCCTTTTTATTCTATCTTTCCCTCCCCACACGAATTCAAACGATATTCTTTCAACTTCCCTAAAAATATCATGTGGGACCACTATTAAGGAGGAGATATAATTAATTTTTGAAAGAACATACGTTTTTAACAACTGAATTCTTCCCAAAATAGTGAGATCCCGTTGCTTCCACCAGCCAACCAGACGCTTTATTCTACTTAGTATTTCTTTATAATTCACTTTATATTTTTTTTAAAGATTCCTTGAAAAATGAACTCCCAAGATTTTTATTTCCTCCACACTATGTCCAAACAAAAGTGAGCCAGGTTTCTCCCTCTCATTACCTTACCTAATAAAGTTTGTTTTTTTCCCTGTTAACCTTTAAACCACTGACATTTTCAAAGTCTTCCAAAATCCTTTTTAGATTTCTATGGAACTAACATCTTTCACAAAAATAGTTATGTCATCAGCATATATAATTTGCTTGATTTCCTTGTCCCCTAATTTAACTCCCCTAATTTCCTCATCCCTCCTTATGACTCTAGCTAAGGTTTCGATTACTAAAACAAATAAATATGGTGAAAGAGGATCTCCTTGTCTGACCCCTCTCTTTATTTGAAAATAACCAGTTGACTGCCCCCCATTCATAACACAACTGCTGCAATCATTATATAGAACTTTCACCCATCTGCAAAAATCCTCCCCAAAACCAAATGATTCCAATACTTTATTTAAAAACAAATGTGAAACGCTATCAAAGGCCTTCTCAAAATCCATTGCAATTAATAAACCAACTGACTTAACCGGACCGCCTCACCTATGTTTCTATTTTTAATATATCCAACCTGATCATGATAAACTACTTCTCCTAAAACTTCCTTTATCCTTTTTGCCAGAACTTTTGATAAAATCTTATAGTCTACATTTAAGAGTGTTATCGGTCTATAATTTTTAATGTACCTTGTATTTTTCCCTTCCTTTTCAATTAATGTAATAACTCCCTGCCATTGAGAATTTGACAACTTCTCTTTATCAAATGTTTCATTTAGTGCCTCTACAACTATTCCCCCTTTAGTACCGGCCAGAAACTGTTAAAAAACTCTACACTTAACCCATCATTACCCGGGGATTTATTAAATTTCATCTCCTTTATTACTTCAAAACACTCGTCTTTATTCAATTTCCTTCACACAAATCTTGACTTTCTTTACTCAATTTTGGTATATCATATAAAAAATCTGTATTATTCGTTTTTTCATTTTCATTTTCCTTCAATCCATACAGTGTTTCATAAAAGTTCCTGATTATCTTTAATATCTCCCTTTTATCCTTAACAACACCTCCATCTTCATTGTATATTTCTTTGATTACACTTTTTCTTTTATTTGACTCCAATAATTGTGTGAAGTATTGCATATTCTTTTCACCTTCCTCATACCATCCAGCCCGAGAACGTACCTTTAATCCTTGACGAGAATAGTCATACAAATTTTCTAATTCCATTTTCTTTATTTGAACTTCGTCACTTATGGCCTTCAAAGGTGTTTTCACCAACTGTTTCTCCAGATTTCTAATTTCTTCCTCCAAAATTTCAATCTGATCTTTTCTTCTCTTTGCCTTTTCCTTCGAAAAACTTCTAGTGAATTCTCTAATCTTCATTTTCATGAAATCCCAAACAACAATCTTATCTAAAATTTGAGGTCGCCAAATTTTCTCTAATTCAATAATGCGTTTTTTCATTCCTTCTACAAAATCTCTATCTGCACAGAGGCTGTTATTAAACTTCCAATACGATCGTCCATAGGAATAATTCTCAACAAAGTTACTGAATCGCAGTCTAATGGCAGAATGATCTGGAGTGATCGACACTAGGATATCACACATATTCACAAGATTTCTCAGTTTAGATGAAATAAACCAATAATCTAGTCTACTTTGAACCACTGGTGATCTTTGTGTGAATGTATATTGTCTCTCTTGTGGATATCTCTTTCTCCAAATATCTATTAAGTCATAATTATTCAAAAAGTTATTAAAGACATCTTTAAATTTAGTACTTTTTAATCCTTTCTTCATCCCCATATAATCTAAATTCTCATTCATAACTGTGTTAAAATCTCCCCCAAGTATCAATGAATAATCCCGATTCATCAAGCGATAAATAGACTTCTCGATCTGCGCCAAGAAATCAATTTGTAAGTTTTCTTTATTCCTTGTAGGAAGTAAACATTTCCTAAAATGAATTTCTGACCAAATATTTCTCATTTGATGTAAATACAACGGCCATCTGCATCATTAACAATTTCATCTACAATTAATTCTAGATCAGGGGCTAAGAGCACTATGACTCCCCGACTGTGATTCGTACCATGATTAAAAAAGATACTGCCACTCCAATCCTTTTTCCACTCCTCTTCCACCTCAGGAGTACTGTATGTTTCCTGTAAAAAAATGACTTTTCCTTCTTTTTTCCTACACCATTCAAAGATATTTTTCCTTTTCACTTTGTCCCTTATACCTCTTACATTCACAGAAATGAAAGTCATGTTCGATGCCATATCAGGTAATTGAATCTAAAACTCAACAAAGGAGAGAAATCTATTTTCAGCCCATTACTATCCCCAATTACATGTACATGTACATTAACATATTGTATGTTGCCACATACATGTACGAACATAATTGTTATAATTACAAGAAAACAGTGTAGGGTCAAAACAATTACCGAAACACACACTTAAACATGCAAACAGAAACCACACCCACAAACGCATACGCACCTCCAAGCACACACTCCCATGTCCTACCCCAACCCAGCACCCCCAACCTCCACCCCAGCCTCCCCAACACCTGACAAAACTCGCAATTACACAAAACATCGCGTATGACCTATATCTCTCCCACCCATTCCCGCTATTCCTCTTGTAACTATATGACTATTATATAGAACAAAAGACTTACTGCTGGTGGATTACATGTACACCCCTATAAGAGCCATAGTCTATCTTCCCCACCTTTCTTTATCAATCTTCTATTTTATACGCTTGGATAACACTTTGAAAACTTCTCTCGACAAATTTGCCTCAAGAACTTGCTTCTCTTTTACCTTTGCAATATGATAATCTACATATTTTTTTCTGTTCAAAACTAAGGATATTTCATCATCTTTTTTTTTCCAAACTCAAAAATGTCCTCCATCAGTAAAGATTCCTTAAACGTAAATACATTTGCTCTATACTATCCCCATCTCAATTCAAAACTGTTCTATCCTGCATTCATTGTACATACAGCCTGCAATTCAAAACTATGCATTATCTCACTCTTTCTGCCTTCCACAGTTCACAAAAACAAATGACCTACTGCATATCGACTATAGACGACTGCATCAATAATCTTTTGCATGAAAAAGGATAAAACACCCATAAATAAATCATGTTATTTCCTACCCAGCAACTTCATCCTTACATTAGATCTTCTCCCTACCGTAACCATTGTTCATGTTTCATATCTTCCACTCTTTTGTCAATATTTTATCAACACCTGGATAAAAAAAAAAAAAAAAACTTTGAAAACTACTCTAGACATATTTGCATCAAGAAATTGCTTCTCGTTGTCTTTTGCAATAAGGTATAAAAAACTAATACTCTCTACATTTCTTTTCCTATACATTTCTTTTCCTGTACCAAAATAAAGGTCTTTCATCTTTCTTTTTTTCTTTTTCCAACATAAAAAATCATGAAAATTTTAACAAAGAAACGAAAGAAAAACATTCCTCCATCAATAAAGATTCCTTCAAAGTAGTTCCTGAATATTTGCTCTTTTTTCCCCCAATCAGAGGCAAGAACAGAAATCAAAGACAAAGAGAAACATCCTACTATCCCCATCTCAATTCAAACTGTTCGATCCTACCCACATATACAACCTGCAATTCAAACTCTGCACTGTCCCATACCTTTCTACATTCCATATTTCACAAAACAAATGCCTTCGTACATATCATGTCATGCTGCAAGTGCAGCATGCAGCATGACGTATCAAATACACACACACACACATACATATATATAGATATATTGCTTTTTTGACAGAAAATTCTGAGTCATGGGCCTGTCAAGGAGTTATCACAGAAAAAAATGTAATATCATGTATCGCATTTTTTTTCTCCTGTAAAGTGAAGACATAATGTGCGGCGATTTAAAGCGGATTCACACCGAACACGACACGACGCGACAAAACGACATGAACGACTTTCTGAAAAATCGCTCTAATGCAAACCTTATGGCACCGTGCACACCTGCCACGACATTTTTCGAAACGTCGTGCACGACGTTTTTAGAGCTTTTTAGTCGTTTCAGAAAATCGTTCAGTGAGCGATTTTCCCAGCTCGACAAAACGACATTTTGGCCACCAACCAATTAGCGTGGAGGATTTGCAGTGACGTCATATTTATCCAAAGCCGCTAATTGCATATTGCAGAAACTTTTCATTTCTCCAGCTCATATCTCTATTGGATTTTACGTGTAAATTATTTAATCGCACCGCACAAAAAGTAGCATAGTGCTATACACAAAAACACAGCATCGGTTATGTTCTTTGCTTGTCAGAAAGTTTTCTGAGATATTTGCCCCCCCCCCCCCGACAAAATCCTGATTCCTGGATCTGCCTCTGGATCTTATTCTAGAGTAGATGTATATGTATTATGTACACTTGCTGTTCATGAACCCCTAAGTCTACATTGAGAAAAAGGGGCGAATCTAAACATTTGTTTGAGAGGGAGTAAATTTTTATAGATGTTCTCTGTATTTTTCTATGAGGCGCGCCGGAAGCAGTTTGGGATGGGGGGGGGGCAAACATTCAAGGGGGCTCACCTTTCAAGGGCTCATGTCTTCTCACCCCTAAAAACACACACACGCTTTCCCACCCTCTCACAACAATACAGATCCTACTGCTAAATCAAAATTTTACTCAAAAAATCTCTGACAAGCATTTTTGGGGTGTATTTTTATTCGAAAATTCTCTGACAAGCAAAAAAAAAAAAAAAAAAAAAAAAAAAAAAAGGTTATCAGCATTTTTGGGGTGTATTTTTAATGGAAAATTCTCTGACAAGCAAAAAAAAACAAAACACCAAAATTATGCTAAAATTCTGCTAAATTTTGTCAAATTATGCTAAAGCGGTCAAAATTCTGCCAGAAAGCAGAATTCTGCCAACTCTGGCAACCTTGCGTCTAATACAAAACCTCCACTACGTTAAAGTTTAAAGTTTGAATGCTTTATCTGTCTTCAGTGATCTCCATGAATACGAAAAATGAATACAAAGGCTTACAATTACGTAATAAAGCAATCAAGCTTTTAATATACACACGATTTTTACTCCTTTACTACTGATTTTTTTTTTTTATGGGGGGGGGGGCTTTTTGGGGGGGCGAAAATGCATTTTGCCCCCCCCCCCACTTTTTCTTTGGGGGGGGGGTGCGACCGCCCCCACTTCCGGCGCCTATGGTTTCCATGGTGAGTGAGTATTCACAATTGAAGGTTTTCGGTAACACCATGTGGGAGCCTCTGTGAAAAGGCTGTTGATATATTCTTGCGTGAAAAAAAATTTTCACGATGTTTTCTGTAGGCTTCCATGGTGAGTGAGTATTCACAATTGAAGGTTTTCGGGAACACCTTGTGGGAGCCTCTGTGAAAAGGCTGTTGATATATTCTTGCGTGAAAACGAAAGAATATATCAACAGCCTTTTCACGGAGTCTCCCACATGGTGTTACCGAAAACTTTTTCAAGCAAGAAAATATCAACAGCCTTTTCACAGAGGCTCCCACATGGTGTTACCGAAAACCTTCAATTGTGTTAAATTTTATGTTTCACTTTTTTTTTTCCAAGTTAGATAATTACATAAATTTATATCACAAGACCAACCATTCTATTTCAGATGAGACTAAATGTGAATTTCTAATATGAAATAAAAGTCCATTCCATGAAGAAATATGAAACCTTATATATATTTATGAACCTGTTTATTTGTAGTCTTAAGGTTTGTTACTTTCTCTATTTTTTGCAGCATAAAAGAATGGGCCAGGATTAAACACAGGAAAACCAGGCTAATCCCTAGCTGTACGAAGACGAGGATATTAAGGGCGAGACACATTTGCTGAAAGATTGCCAGCAAGCTTGAAAGATCTGGTAATGATTTTGTTTCATTCAACACTAAAATGAAGTTAAAGGTTCGTTTGGACATGGAAACTGATAAGTAGTTTTTATATAGATACTTTACGTACAGTACAAAATCCCCCATCAATTATGTCATTATAAATAAGACATAAAGCAAGTTGGAATTCATCTGGTCAAATAATTTATTTACTGCTTTTATTTTTAAAATCATTATTCTCAGCATTGCTATTTTGTCTTTTAAAGTAAATTATTATTTTTTAGTATTTTCATTTTGCTTTGTTATTTCTTATCCTGGCAAAAATACAATAATGATCTAAATTCCTTTCTTACTAAATTTACAGGAGAAAGTGCTGGATGTAGTTTGGTCAACATACAGGCTTGTTTCATGCAGTACAAGAACATGAGGAAGAACGAGGGAAGAGAAGTAGAACTGGTGCCACCATCATTTCAGGTCATCACACACCTGTTTCCCATCCTCAAGGAAAAACACTTACTAACGTATTAGTATTGTTGATTTCACATCCTTACCTAAGAGAGTAAGTACAATTTTATTTATAGTACAATACATGTAACAATCCAATTGTTTTCCCAATGCATCAATTCATGGAAATTGGGGATGGGTGTTCATTCAAAGTCATGTCAATTAGTTGTGCTGCTTTGTTTTAACAGGGAAATAATTTATACCCTGATCTTCTACTTACTAACATAAGCTTTGTCATGGTCCTACACAACGATAGCATTTAATACATAAACACATCATGCATGCTTGTGTTATAGTCTCTTGCTATATGTTAGATGCTATTTTCTCATCTTATTAAATTTCTGTTCATTCAAGAAAATGTTTAGTAATTTTGATGTATGTGTTTTGTGAATTGTATCTCAAAAATGTTATACAACTATACAAGTCACTTTGTAGCTATGATGTAATGCTTGTTGTTAGGAAAGCTATATCATTGTTTAATTCTTTTATTATTTTGTAGGGCATGTACACACCTACAAGAGATTGTACCTGGTAGCTGATGCAAAAGGATGCTCTCAAGAACAAGAGGGAGTCGAAGGGAATGAACTTGATGCCATTCATCGTTCTCAGAGAGCAGTGTCTCTCTCTTGTCCATCGGCTGCTAATATCAATACTACCTTTGTCACCACACCCTTCCTTGTAGTTCCTAGTACCCCATTACTTCTTGCCCCCCCCCCCCCCCCCCCCCCCCCCTCGATCCTCAAATGATCTCACAATGGAGTGTGCAACGACACACCAAAGGCATAACATAGTCCATTCATTTTAGTATTTTGAATAACAGTCTTACCCCCATGAAGAATTTCATTTCACAGCCCCTACAACTATCTTACTTCTCTTCTTTAATTTTACTATGTTATGCACCACCACTGGTTAGATTGTTATTTAGTCTGCAATTATAAGTAAATTCTTCAGTGGGGCCTTTCAAAGTTTTGTCTCTATTTCAAAATTTAACTGTGGTTAATGTCGTTGAATATCAATTTATGTAACCCTCCCCCTACGTAATCATTTGGCCATTGCAGTTAGATGCATCTTACTAGCAGTATGTTCCATGTATTCTGGAAGGGGGAGGGGAGGGGGGGGGGGGGTGTCCGAGCTAATTGTATTTGCTTTCTACATCATACATTATTGGGGATGAATTCCATTTCCACGCTGATGGAGCTTAAACTTACCTGAATACAATACTATAACTGAAAATATTTACATGATTTCTCAATATGCTGTTTTAAGGAAAATCCATACTGGTCTATTATTTTGTTAAAGGTGCTTGTTGTAGAAATCTATCTCATTTAAAGTTTTGAATCACAGTATTAAATAACTGTTTTAGTCTTTTAAATATTTGTATTGTTTAATGTTAATCTTTCCAATTATATTCAGTTTTTTTTTTTTCAGCTCTCAAACAGAATACAATCAGTCAGACCCAACTCCGGAATACCGAGCACAGGTATATACTCCGAAAACGGCGTATGGAGCAAGATGAATATAGAGCCCCCATCGTTCAGTGCGAGACAGTGTGTACAAAAAGCATGTGAAAAATCGTGCAGTGTCGACCTGCTCTTGATAATATGTTTTTCTAAAATAATGCTGCGGATATATTTATTTCAAATGTTTGTCAGTTAAAAGTCATTTCATATGACGAATTATTCAAGGATTTTGAAGTTATTTGACACGGAGCATTATTTTTAAAAACATATATATCGCTGGCAGGTCGACTTTGCAAGATTTTCCCCATGCCATTTGCACACACTGCCTCGCACTGAACGATGAGGGCTCTATACTATACTCCGTTTTCGGAGTATATACCTGTGCTCGGTTTTCCAGAGTTGGGTCTGACTGACAATGGGCACTGAACTTGTTACAACAAAATTGAAAGAGAGAGGGGGAAGGGAATAGAGATAGAGAGAGAGAGAAAGGGGGAGAGAGGGCGGGAATAGAGAGAAGAGAGAGAGAGGGAGAAGAAATAGGGAAAGACATTTAAAAGTATGTATTTTTTCAATGCAACTTTGAAAACGTATTCTCTGGAGTCATTTAAAGATTTTCCGTAATATGGGGCAAAGTATTGCTTTTGCTTTGTTGAAAAATATCTGATTTTTTTTTTTATCAACCATGAGTGTGTTTTGAGATAACTTATATAGAGATACATAGAATATCCAACAATACCGACAACTTTCCCCCTGTATTTACAATTTGAAAGAAAGGAGAAAATTGCAAGGTATGCGGTTGTGACTGCGATTTTATTTGAGGTCTATTGGTATGGAAGTGAGTATACTTGATAGAATGTGAAGTAATAAAACAAACCAATTATAAAGGAGAGGGTGTGTGACGAGTCCTATCATATCGCAACCTCCCACTTAGCCATTTATTTCCACCCCCCCCCCCGGTAGCTGCACCAAATCCAAATCGCAGAGAGAATAATTTTTTTTTTTTAAAGTTTGGGGAAAATGTGCATATTATGTCACAGAGATAAGGTTATGACCATGTGTCATAGACAATCTATTCGTCATAAATGGAAAACAAAAATTTCCGTTAAACTAGCCGTTAGACTTGGTCCAGCAAGAAATTCAAGTAGATCTACTCTCCTAATGTCTGGTACCCGTATTCCAGATAATTATAAGCCTGCACCACTATTTTCAATTAAGGAAATACATTTTTCAGATCATTTTGTCTCTAAAACATGGTCAGTCGTGAGTGTATAAGACAAAACTGCTTTAATTATTCCGAATAGACGACAAAGATCTTTTTTTTTTTAAATACACAATATGAAGAAAAAAACAAAAACGGAACAAAAAAAACGCAGCTATGATTATTCCGAATAGAAAACGGGAATATCACTTTTGTAATTTCTCAACATATGTCACTTGACCAAACAACTTTTAGAAATCCAAATAAAGAATAAATGATTTCAAAATTAAACAATATAAAACTCTTATAGAATTATTTTGATGACTACAATGATGAACTTCAAATGAAAACTATCACGACATTCTCATCATCAAAAACGACATCACCCTCTCTCCAGCACGACTTTTTAGCGAATGTCGTGTGCGGTGTGCACTGTTTTTTCGCCGTTTGTCGTGTAGTATGTCGTTTTGTCGTATTCGGTGTGAATCCGCCTTTTTAATATTGTCACGACCGTGGGGGGGGGGGGGGGGGGGGGGGCGACTAGCCTTTACCACTACAAAACAAAGAAGACAGGATAAAACTTACACCCCATAGAACCAATTGAGAGTGGGCTATATTTTGTTAAAATCGACAGAAATGTGTCAAGTGATTAAGATAATACCAAGTGGAATTATTTTGGGAGAAAATAGTTTGATTTTTTTCCATCAGTATTTCAAAGAATCAAAGATAGGCCTACATGATTGTCATCCTTCAGTTATGAAAACAAATTTAATGTAGTTAAAATGATTTCATATACGGAAAAGGAGGTACCTCTCCCCGGCCCCCTCTTCTCGCGAAAATTTGCCTGTGGAACACTGGCGTCACCTGTGCCTGGAAGGGGAAAGCGCATTAAATCACTCTAACCTTCGGGTCTCTCCTTACAGATTGGGATGTGCATGTGTACCACTTTACGCCAGGGTTTCCCCTATATACTCTACATCGAATAGTGCAGTGGGTTCTTAACGTGCAAAGGTGGTGACTTACACGGGGCCTCCATTTAACGTCCTATCCGAGGGACAGAGTGTTTTCCACTGTAACATAGCCTGCGTCTATGAAACGGGAGGGGCACGTTACAACGCAGGCTTCAGTCATGGATTCGAACCCACGATCTTTGGTTCGACAGGCAGACGTTTTACCGACTGAGCCAACTCGCTTCCTGTTGCTAAAAAGTCATGTATGACCTACAACTTTGCTTCTGGCATAAAAATTATTCCATCTAGGTACAAATCAAGGCAATTAAGGAACGTTACATAATATAGCTTGAGTAATTGACTTGGCAATTAGCCTGCAAAACATGCGATGAATAGTTCTCGCAGCTTCGCAGTGATTTTCACTTCATGCGTTACTTCTGAGGGTAAACGCCTCAGGGGCGTCGATCTAGTTGCTCCCCCCCCCCCCCAGAAAATATTGGCCGGCCCCCTCCCAATAAATATGGAAGTGTAAAATAAAATAAGGAAAAAATTATGCGAAGCTCGGGAAATGAAACCTTCCAATGACAACGAAATACAAAAGGTATTACACGACCAGACTTCAATTTCGCGCAAATTCTCTGATTTTCCCTGCTTCGTGGAGAAGCTGGTAATTAATAATGATAAAGAGGCGTCTGTAAAAAAAAAAAAAAAAAAAACATCGTCTTGCCCCCCCGAGTCCGAAAAATGGATCAAGGCCTCTGCTGAGAGTTTATTTTTACATTGCCATTTGGTCCTATTGTCAATTGTTTTAATGGTCTAACATCATTCGATCTAATGTCAGTTTTAAATTGTGTATAGACCAACCGGGTAAGCATATGGTAAGTTGACCAAGTGGTTATTGGACGAAATAGTCATAGACTAACTGGTTATTGAACGAAATGATTATCGGGACAAAGTGATAATTGGACCAAATGGTTATCAGACAGTTTCAGACGAATAGTTGATGGACTGTCACTGTACGAAATGATAGGCCAAATGATGTCAGACCATGATGACCAAAATGTCAATTTACCCTGAATGCGCCTGGAAGTTATGAGAGTGGGCATGCATTGGGCTACTTTTAGCGACCAATAAGACTTCCGGTCCGCGACCAATAAGACTTCCGGCGTCTGCTAGCGCGGAAAACAATAGGATATGGCGCTATGGTGTCTTCAAATGTTCCAACGCAAAATGAGAGTGTAAGATGGGTGATAAAAATAGTAAAAGTGAGATAAAAATTAATACTCGACACTCTAATGTAAAAGTAATGTGTGTGATATTATAGCAGAATAATTTTTCTTTATTCTGATATAATTTCAGGGCTGACAAATTTCGATTTGACTTTTTAAGTTGAGATTACTTTTTAATTGATACACCACAAAATGTACGCAGATTGTTTTAATTTTAGGGCTTTTAAAACTATCGTATGACATTTTAACTAAATAATGACCTATATGAGATTAAAGCTGAATAGTTGCTCTTTACTCTCATATAGGTCACATGCCGAAACTTTTTGTTTGGGTCTTACTGTTTTAAATTGAAATCAGGGCTCAAAATAGCATAGTGGAGGTCTCTTCCGCATACTACACACGGAAATGGACGAAATGCGTTTTTAACTTTCAAGGCTTTTAAAACTATCGTATGACATTTTAACTAAACAATGTTTCATATGAGGTTAAAGCTGAATAGTTGCTCTTTAGTCTCATATAGGTCACATGCCGAAACTTTTTGTCTGGGTCTTACTGTTTTAAAGTGAAATCAGGGCTCAAAATAGCATAGTGGAGGTCTCTTCCGCATACTACACACGGAAATGGACGAAATGCGTTTTTATCTTTGAATACTTTTTAAAGTATCGTATGACATTTTAACTAAATCATGACCTATATGAGATTAAAGCTGAAGTGTTGTTCTTTACTTTCATATATATCACATGTCGAAACCTTTTGTGTGGGCCTTACTGTTTTAAATTGAATTCAGGGCAGTAACCGGTATACCGGAGGTCTTATCCGCACAGTACACACGGAAATGGACGAAATGCATTTTTAAAGAGAAAGTTCACCCCGAAGATTACTTGAGTTTAAAAAATGCAGAAAAAATAAAGAAAAATATTGGCGAAAGTTTGGACAAAATCCGTTAAAGAATAACGGAGTTATGGACTTTTGAAATTTTGATTTTGTGACGTCACATGCGAGCAGCTCCTCCATTATGTAATGTGATAAATATTCCATAAAATACAGTTTTCTCAGAAAATTTAGAATATTTTCGTCTGTGCATTTGATATATTGTCAGAAATGTTATTCAATACTAGATTCTGAAAAGAAACAATATTAATTTATCGTGGAACGTAAAAAAAATGCGAATATATGGAATATTTATTACATGACCAATGGGCAGCTGCTCGCATGTGACGTCACGAATCAAAAACTTTAAATACTCATAACTCTTTTATTATTTGACCGATTTTCATCAAACCTTCGCCAATATTTTTCTTTATTTTTTCTGCATTTTTTAAACTCAAGTAATCTTCAGGGTGAACTTTCCCTTTAACTGTCAAATCTTTTAAAACGACATCATAATCCTCTTATTGGTCGCTGGCTTATTGGTCGCCAGTTTCAAGGAGTGGTGGCATGCCCACGAGTTAAATGCCCTCTTCTAAAACTTGCGCGCTAGCTATGTTTTTTAGTGTAATACCGGTTACGTACTACTAGCGTCTATAGCTAGACGGTAGGCGAGTTGGCTCAGTAAAGCGTTGGCTCAGTAAAGCTCAGTAAAGATCGTGGGTTCGAATCCACCCCGGGCGGATGACTGAAGCCTGCGCTGTGTGTTAACGTGCCCCTCCCTTGTTTCATATACGCAGGCTATGTTACAGTGGAAAACACTCCGTCCCTCGGATAGGCCCCGTGTAAAGGACAGTCACCACCTCTGCACGTTAAGAACCCACTGCACTATTCGAATAAGAGTAGGGGGAAACCCCGGTGTAGTGGTACACCTGCACTTTCCAATCAGTTATATCGGGAGGAGAGACCTAAGGGTTACAGTGATTCAGTTCGCTTTTCCCCTCCCAGGCACAGGTGACGCCAATACTTAATAATAATATAGCTAGCTAGCCTAGCCTAGCCGGTACCATACTGTGATGTAGCATGCTTATCACGGGCGGAAAACGACATAAACATGCCAAACTATACAACTATACAACTGTCGAGTAGATGTATAGTTTTGACCAATCAGAACACAGGAAACTATACAACTATACAACTGTGCAACTGTTAGCAGCTACGCATGCATAGTTGCATAGTTGTACAGTAAGCGGGCCAAAGTGCCATAAATACGAACAACTATACATCCGTACTGCTGGAGAGTAGATGTATAGTTTTAACCAATCAGATCACAGGAAACTATACAACTATACATCTACTCCCGCAGTCTGGAATAGATGTATAGTTTTAACCAATTAGATCACAGGAAACTATACAACTATACATCTACTCCCATAATCTCGAATAGATGTATAGTTTTAACCAATCAAAGAGGATAGATTAAAGGAAAAACAAAGAAATAAATAAGGAATAATGAAAAGACAGAGAAAAACATTAGGAAAGAGAAGAGGATAGACTAAAGGAAAAAAATACACATAAGGAAAGAGATGAGGATAAATCAAAGGAAAGTCAAAGAAATACGTAAGAAAAGAGAAGAGGATAGATTAAAGGAAAACAAAGAAATACATAAGGAGAGAGAAGAGGATAGACTAAAGAAAAAAAAAGATATACATAAGGAAAGAGAAGAGGATAGATTAGAGGAACAACAAAGAAATACATAAGGAGAGAGGAGAAGAGGATAGAATGATTAGAGGAAAAACAAAGAAAATACATAAGGAAAGAGAAGCGGAAAGATTGAAGGAAACACAAAGAAGTACATATAAGGACAGAGAAGAGGAAAGATTAAGGGAAAAACAAAAATACATGAGGGAAGAGAATAGGATATAAAAAAGGAAATACAGGAATGAGAAGAGGATCTTTAGTCTATCCTCTGATCTTTCCTTATGTATTCTTTGTTTTTCCTCTAATCTATCCTCTTCTCTCTTTTTTATGTATTTCCTTGTTTTTCCTCTAATCTATCCTCTTCTCTATCCTTATGTATTTCTTTGTTTTTTCCTCTAATCTATCCTCTTCTCTATCCTTATGTATTTCTTTGTTTTCCCTCTAATCTATCCTCTTCTCTCTTCTTGTGTATTTCTTTGTTTTTCCTCTACTCTATCGTCTTCTCTCTCCTTATGTATTTCTTTGTTTTTCCTTTAATCTATCCTCTTCTCTTTCCTTATGTATTTCTTTGTCTTTCCTTTCATCTATCCTCTTCTCTTTCCTTATGTATTTCTTTGTTTTTCCTTTTCTATATGTTTTGTTCTTTCCTTATTTATTTCTTTGTTTTCCTTCCTTAATCTACCCCCTTCTCTATCCTTATGTATTTCTTTGTTTTTCATTCAATCTATCCTCTTCTTAAGCCTTATGTATTTCCTTTTTTCCCCTTTGAGCTATCATCTTCTCTTTCCTTATATATTTCTTTGTTTTTCCTCTTCAATCATCTTCTCTTTCCTTATTTGTTTCTTTGTCTTCAAGACTGCGGGAGTAGATGTATAGTTGTATAGTTTCCTGTGATCTGATTGGTTAAAACTATACATCTATTCCAGACTGCGGGAGTAGATGTATAGTTGTATAGTTTCCTGTGATCTGATTGGTTAAAACTATACATCTATTCCAGACTGCGGGAGTAGATGTATAGTTGTATAGTTTCCTGCGATCTGAATGGTTAAAACTATACATCTATTCCAGACTGCGGGAGTAGATGTATAGTTGTATAGTTTCCTGTGATCTGATTGGTTAAAACTATACATCTATTCCGGACTGCGGGAGTAGATGTATAGTTGTATAGTTTCCTGCGATCTGAATGGTTAAAACTATACATCTACTCTTCAGCGGTACGGATGTATAGTTGCACATAATTATGGCACTTTGGCCCGCTTACTATACAACTATGCAACTATACATGCGTAGCTCCTTACAGTTGCACAGTTGTATAGTTGTATAGTTTCCTGTGTTCTGATTGGTTAAAACTATACATCTACTCGACAGTTGTATAGTTGTACAATTCAGCACATTTATGTCGTTTTCCGCCTGTCATACATGCTTACGGCCGTGCATGCACAGGTAGTTAGTAAACATCAAACTTGAGTAAAGAAGTCGAATGGAGCCACTTGGTGGAAGTGAAAAGATGATGTGGAGTGCATTGGTGAGTGAAGCAGAGATTTGTGAATCTAGTTTTGTACATTTTATTTTCGAAATTGAAGGGTGTTTAGTCTCGTTTTGTGTGATCTCTTCTTTACCGAGTCGGATGATATGGGTGACACCACTTATTCAATGAAAAAGGTTATAATATAATGGGTGACACCTATGGGTGACACTGACAGACGCATCGCGCGCAACGATGAGCCGATTGTGTGAATCTCCGCTCCTGTAGCGCCGTGGACCGGGGCGATCGGTTGTCGAATGACTGAAGTTCGTTCGTGCGCCAGGCTCAGGGTATTGTGTAAATGAGGAATGGAAAAAATTCATGAAAAAAAAAGAGTTTTATAGCACCATTCAAACTTGTCTCTAGTTCATGAACGATTCTCTGTATGTGTGGGAAAAATAACATGTTATCCCCTCCTCATTTTCTGCAAATCGGGACGAATTAAAAAAAAAAAGAAGATTAATGCTCAGGTAATCAGTTTTACAAGGGAGATGGAAGTCAGTAGCGTAGGTCCGAAATGACTCCTTGATTTTACTTAATCTTGGTGCTACAACACTGGGACAAATGAACATCCATATTCAAATTCCAGTTCACTGAAATGAATCCTGACATAATAGGATTATCATCTAAACAAAACAAACAAAACAAATCAAAACTCAACAGAGGCATGTTGAATATATAGGCCTACATGTACAGGAACAGAATACAATGAAGCAAAGACACATTATATCAAAATAAAGAAAGTTGTACATAAAAAGATATCAGTGGAAAAGCAAAAATGCCCCCCCCCCCCCCAAAAAAAAAAAAAAAAACAAAAAAAAAAACAAAGAAAATTAAAGTCAAGATGAAATCAAAAAAAGAATTTATAAAAAGTGCATGGAGAAGTAGAATATGAGAAAGATAGAACATATACAAGGAAGCAAGATAAGGGAAGTCTGGGAAGAAAGGAGCATAATAGGAGGGATGGTAAAGAAGGTAGAACACAGAAAATGAGAAGGCAGAAGAAGCAGGAGGCGTTGGTGGAGGAGAAAGAGGAGATAATGTGACAAAAATGAAGTTGAATAGGAAATGAGAAGAAGAGAACAAAACAGATGACAGCAGAAAAGAAGGGACAAGAAACAAAAAGTTATATTTGGAAAGGAATTAAAGGAATGAAGGATAATGAAATGGATAAGACAAGACAAAAAGTGAAGAATGAAAAGAAGGGAATGGAAGGGGGAAAGGAGATGAAGAGGCAGAAAAGCAATATGAAGATTTTACAGCAAAGGAACAAACTGAATGAAAAATATGTAGAAGAAGAGAAGATAATAGCAAAAGCGGTAGGACTATTAGAGATAGGAAGAGAACAAGAACAAGAAGAAGAAGAGGAGGAGGAGGAAGAAGGAAGGAAGGAAGGAAGGAAGAATAGGAGGAGGAGGAGGAGAAGAAGAAGAAGAAGAAGAAGAAGAAGAAGAATACATGTAAGAAAGTGTATTTGATCAAGGAGTGGTTAGGGAGCAGATAAAGTAACACAATATTCATGTAGGAGAAAACAAGTCTGAGAAGAAAATAATGAAGGGGAAAATGCAAAAAGATGAAAGCAACAGAGAATGAAGAAGAATGTAAAAAAGCACTTTACTTCAATTTAAATGTACAGTGGAACCTCGTTAAAAACAAACTCTCTTATTATGTTTTGCACGTCCAGCTTCTTTGTATTCTGTTGTTGTTTAGCCCTGAAATAAGTTTTTCGATATTTTTTTCGATATAAAGAGGTAATTTCCTTGTTCCCAAGGAGTTTGTTTTAACAAAGTTCCATTGTATTCAAAACCATTATCATTTTTAAATATATGTAAATTATTGAAATTTAGATATTAAATTGTTTATAATTTTTATAATAATTGAAATAGCAATTTAAACAAAATGAAGTGAACAATTTGAAATGAAGTGCATACATGTAAGTGTTTGGTATAGGGAAAAAAGATAAAATAAAGAGAATCCAGAATTTTTCCTAAAAGAACTACTGATGTATCCCAGAAATACTGCATATTTCAACTCTTATTAGGCAAAATTTTAAGGTGGGTATGTCTACATGTAACTGCAGTAATGCTGTGTCATCATTCATTTGGAGAGGACAATTACATTATATTAATAGGTATTTTAATATTTTGTTTATTTTTGACAATGTAGGAAATTAGGAGTAACAATGTCTGACATAGAGGTGCATTGAAAAGAGAGTGATTTATTGTGTTGCCAGCTTCTTGCATTCTTTTGTCTATCTCTCATTCTGGCTAGTTCTTTCCTCTTTCTTCACCATTCATGAATATATTGTAGAGATTATAGAAAAATTACATTGTGCTTAACTCTATGGCTGAACTACTCCATGAAGTATTCTCAGGATTTTTCTTCTTTTTTTCTCCAGAATATAATGCATGTTTTAAAAATAGTATTTCCCATTTCTTTCTTTCATTTTTCTTTTTTTCCCTTTTCACCTTAATATTGGTGTAAGTGCCAAAAGTAAAAGCCTAAAATATTATTATACCCCCGCCAAACGAAGTTTGAAGGGGGTATATAGGAATCATTGTGTGGTCAGGAGGTCGGTCGGGCGGGCGGGCGTCGGGCGGTCGGTCCGTTGCAAATCCTGCGCATCAAACTACTTCCTCATTTTTTGAGCAATGCTCATGAAATTTGGCACACACATTTGTCTTGGGATGGAGATGTGCAAGACATATTTTTTGAGTGTGTCGGAAACTCCGTTGCCATGGTAACGGTATATTATGGCAATAAATCAGGTTGAAATCTTGCGCATTGAACTACTTCCTCATTTATTGAGCAATGCTCATGAAATTTAGCACACACATTTGTCTTGGGATGGAGATGTGCAAGACATATTTTTTGAATGTGTCAGAACCTGCGTTGCCATGGTAACAGCATATTATGGCAATAAAACAGGAAAATATTGCACATCGAACCACTTCCTCATTTTTCGAGCAATGCTCAGGAAATTTGGTACACACATTGGGATGGGGGTATTAAACACCTTCAGTGATATTCTAGTTGTGTTTTAATTTAATTCATGTCATCGTCATCATTACCTTTTCTATCACTCTTTCTGTCGCTTCTCCGTCATGGGCACAAATCCAGGGGGACAGGGGGACATGTTCCCTCCCCCCCCCCCACCTTCTTGAATAACCTTTTTTTCCTTTTTCTTTTTTGCTTGTCAGAGAATTTTGGAGGAAAACTAGGCCCCAAAAAATGTGCTAACCTTTTTTTTTTGGGGGGGGGGGAATGTCAGAAATTTTTTTTCTGCATACAGTAGTTACAAAAATCCTACAGTGTACTTCACAATGTACCGAATATATGGCTGAATGTCATTGACTTACAATTATGCAGCAAGCCTACATGTATATCTTTAATGTCTAATCACTCTTTGAAACATATGTATTTGTATTTTTCTACTCTTTGCCCTTTATATTCAGATCCTTATGTCAATAAGTGCATGTTGGTGTACATGTATGGCCATGACTACTGTTCCCGCAAATGTTTGCATTGAAGATGTCCACGTTGTGAGTACATGTACTTTTGATATCTTAGTATGGTGTGTGTTCATGTTGATGAGTGATATAGGAAAGAAGTCTGTTTGATTGACTCATGTTTTTATGATGTTTGGTATATGCATACACTGTTGAAATGTATCATACTCTTTACATGTACATGTAAGCAGTGAAAATGATCTTTTAATCCCCAAAATAGAGGTTTACTGACAGATTAATGTGTTGAAATGCAGTTAAAGGTAACATATTAGTATTATTATGATTATTGCTGTTATTATTATTATTATTATTAGGTGGTCTGTCGTAGACAGATCACCTCTTAATTTCGTCAGAATTTTCTTTATTTATTCTTATTTTTCTCCCACTTTCTTGTGAGCATTATACTCAATTTTCATCAATATTTCAGTCATTCATCAGGCCTGTCAAGGTCAAGTGCCACAATTTTTTCAAGGTCATCAGGTCATCTTGACGTCATCCAGGTGCCATTTTGTGAAATCACATTATCGATCATATCTTCACAACGAGTAATCAAAAATAAACATATTTGACACATATGAACTTCAGGTCAAGGGTCAACGTAAAATGTCAACAAAATCCGCATGCGCATCATGACGCGCACGTACGCACGCGTCAAAATTTAGAAATGCTCAAACCACTTTTTAATCAAATTAGAGTACGGTTCAGGACATTTTAAGCATTTCAAAATTTTCTGTGCGTGCGCGCGCAGCGCGTACAGAACGTAAAAACGCAGTTTTTTCGCATGGTTTGTATTCCTGACACTATTCTTGACAATTTCCAACTATTTACAGTCATTCTCGACCTTCCATAATGCCGCACACGCGCGTCAAACTTTCAAATTCGTGTGCGCGTCAACAAACAGGAGAGGTGACCGCCAGTAGTATTTCACAATCTACTCACCAAATTGCCAATTTGAGATTCGCATAGATTTAGTAATCTCGTTTTTCAAACATGCATAACTCTCTTATTCCTTGTCCGAATTTTTTCAAACTTTCACCATCCTGTTTTTCTTATTTTTCTGCTTTCACACAAGTCATCTTAGATTACCTTGGTAGGACTGCTCTTTAATTTAGGGTATATAGTTTGGTTCAAAGTATTTGGTCAGTTAATTGGTGTCTACTATGTTAAACCAAGTATCGAGAAGTTATGACATAAAATCTGTCAGTTTACTTATTGTTTGGTCTAATCTAAGCTCTAGTAGGACTATTAACTTCATGCAACAATACTAAAATGATAAAATCTTAGATACACAGTGATTGGTAAAAATAGCTTGGACTTGCCCCTATGACATACATGTATACATGTAACATATAATTGTCAAGTGAGTAGTATCATCGTGTGAGCAATAAAAAATCTCATAGACATACATGTACATGTACCACTGTAAATTCCCATGTTTGACCTGCAAATAAAGTAAAGGTCAAAGTCAGATTTGTTTGTACTGCCGTTTATGTCTCTGGTTTGATTTTTCCTTTTTTTCTTCCTGTTTTCCTTTTGTTATCATGAACAGTGAAATATAATTTCCCACGTTTGTAAATGTAGACATACCAATGTACGTACAGACTTTTGTCTTTTGACTGTTTGAACTGCAAAAGTAAAAGTCAAAGTCATATTTTGTTGGTACTGCTGTTAATGCATCCAACACTCCTCTGTTTTGATTTTTCCTCTTTTTCTTTTGTAATCATGAAATGAAATATACGTACATGTACTGTGGTAAATCTATAAGACTACATGTACATATGCTGCCAATAATTATTGCATTCTTTTTAATACATGATTCTATACAAATTATTTTGTTACATTATCATTTGTAAAATGGGATAATCATTTTGAATGACAATATCTTTTATTTTATCCCACAGTGCAGGTACCAGTGTGCACCAGAAGAGGTGCAGAAGTATTGTACTTCATCAGCCAACAATGAGATAGATAAGGGGTTCTGCTGTCCAGGTTATTTTAGGACTAATACATCACCGCCCAAGTAAGTGCAAATTCTGGTAGATATATGCACTGCAGGTATGATTCAAAATAATTTCAGTCTCTGTAGGTACATGTATGCACATTTAGGCAGTGGAGAATTCTTTCACCGGACTATGAAGATTATAGTAGAGGTATGAATCCATGCCACAGCACTAAATGCCCTTTGGCAAGACATTACTCTACATTTGCCACTCTCCATCCAGGTTTATAAATGGGTATCCAGTAGGAAGAAATAGAGTGCCTTATGATGATACCTGGGCTAAAGCTGTGGTAATGATATGATTTCAGGGCCCTGGCTCAGGGAGACAGCATTAATACAGATAAGGCTACCCCGAGATATCAAGACATTTATACCCCCGCCAAATGAAGTTTGAAGGGGGTATATAGGAATCAGCGTGTGGTCTGGCGGGCGGTCGGTCCGTTGCAAATCTTGCGCATCGAACTACTTCCTCATTTTTCGAGCAATGCTCATGAAATTTGGCGTACACATTGGTCTTGGGATGGAGATGTGCAAGACATATTTTTGGAATGTGTCGGAAACTCCGTTGCCATGGTAACAGCATACTATGGCTATAAATCAAATTGAAATCTTGCACATCAAACTACTTCCTCATTTTTTAAGCAATGCTCATGAAATTTGGCACACGCATTGGTCTTACGATGGAGATGTGCAAGACATATATTTGGAATGTGTCGGAAACTCTGTTGCCGTGGTAATGGCATATTATGGCAATAAATCAAGTTGAAATCTTGCGCATTGAACGCTCTTGAAATTTGGCACACACATTGGTCTTGTGGTAAAGATGTGCAAGACATATTGTTTTGATGTGTGGCAAACTGCGTTACCATGATAACGACATATGGCAATAAACAGGAAAATATTGCACTTCAAACCACCTCTTTTTTCGAGCAATGCTCAGGAAATTTGACACACACATTGGGGCGGTCGTATTAATCACCTTCAGTGATATTCTAGTATTATTATATTATATTAAGTACATACAATCGAAAGCTTTTAGTAATAACAGTGTAACAGTTATGAAGAGGCTGCTGATATATTTTTCTTTGTCAAGAAGTACTTATTCTTAAAGAAAAGGGGCTCTTAGAGAAATAGAGGAAAAATGATAGAAAATGGGGGGAAAAGTGGTACATTTAGAAATGGTGATGGTGAGATTAAATTCATTTAAAACACTGATTCAAGAATATTTTAGCATTTACATGTACTTAAGTGTTTAACACCAAAATTTTGGCCAAGTAAAAATAGAAAGAATGATCGAGGAAAGGAAGCAGTGATAAATGAAAAGTTTGTGAGTAGCTAGGACAGTTGAGTTCTGACAAGAACCACCAAGTTCTTTATGTTTCAACTTGCAAAAATCAAATAGTTCATATGAATTTTAAGAAATTAACTTATTGAAAGTTTGTGTTCTACTATTTGTATGCATGGTAAAGAATGAAGATTCCTATATGTTTTAATTCACCATCGACTTTTGTTCTGAAAGCAAGCAGATAACTTTGACAAGGAACATTACATATTATGATTTATATACATGTATGGCATATTTAATGACATGGTAACAATGCAGTATAATACTGTTTTATGGCACGTAAATTGGCAGAATTGCATGTACATTTCTTTCATTGGTTTGTTTTGTTTCCACTTTTTTGATCTGCTCTTTTTAATTAATTGAAGGGGAAGTCCACCGTGAAAATAGTTTAGTTTTCTTGAAAAGGAATTTTCCTAAAACTTTCAGTGATCTGCTTCTTTCATTGTTATGCTTTTAATAAAACCAAATAGTTTCTATGGTGGACTTCCCCTTTAATTAGCTGCAAAATGAATATTCATATTATGTTAACTATTGAACTTATCTTCAGAAAACATGCAGAGAATTTGGAACAAGATAATTACAAAAATGGCCTATGGTATGTGCATATGTGTAGCATAATAGTATCTAAATTTGGAAAAGAGTATGTGTACTTTTTTTCATTGGTTTACTGCTCTTCCATTCAGAGGTGTCGACTCGTTGGAAATAGACAAAGCATTGGAGGGGCAGAGCATTGTTCACAAATAATGCTTGCCCCTCCAATGCTTTATCTATACCGAACAAATTAATGTCTCTGCTTCCATTTTCTCTTCCACAAATCTCACAGGTGCCAGGTGTGTAATGATGTACAGTTCATGCCTGATGTGAACAATTGCTGTGGGTGTCTACCATGCACAGAATGCGATAATATAGTGAATGATACGATAGCTGTCTATTGTAGCCTCACTAGCAATGTAGTCTGTAGAATACAGGACGATACAACACCCATAGCAACCTCTTCTTGTCCACTGATGGAACCTGCCACTGAATCACCTACATCCTCTGAAGCGGTCACAACTCCAGAAGCGATTTATTTCACCTCCGCTACTCCACGTAGGTTGATTTTTCTTGTAAATATATTCTCCCATTGTCAAAATACAAAATAAAATTTGTAATTATTTTGGTTTTATATCACATGCTCCAGTGATGGTTACTCTATGGTCAGTTTGTAACTTACATGTACTAACCAATGTCCTAACTTTACCTGAGACTCTAATCTAACCCTATTCAAACCTAAAATAAAACTCCTATATTTTTTGCAAAATAAAGCGAGGAAGCAAATGTCACTGGAGCATGAAATGCATCACCATTATTTCCAATTATTATTGCAATCATCATGATGAGTATTCAACGTATCTTCTATTAATGAATAAAGATCACAGTTTTTTTAAATTTTACAATACTTACATATAGCTGTGAATCCCTCCAGTGTTGTTTATACTATTGTGTATTATAAAATGTAGACATATGGTTTGATTACTGATCGTTTTTTAGTATACTAATTCATTTAAAGATAAATAACTTCAAAACAGAAGCATGAAAACCCAACTACATGTAAGCCTAAGATACTACTTGAAAAACAGGACGATTCAAGGCAGAAATAAACAGAAGTGTACAAATATACAAAACATTTATACAGATAGTATAAAATACAATGAACACAAAGTTTGGTCTTATTTCGACATATTCAGATTAAGAATAATGTTTGAATCAAGTTGTAAAGTTGAAAAGTGGAAAGATAATTTATTGTGAAAGTATCATATATACCGAGGTTTAGTGGATGTCAACAAATAGCTTTAGTATCAATGTGAATGTGTAAAAGATAATTGTATTTGAATGAATGTGTATTATGCAGAGTTTGTGAAACTATTTTTCCCCCCAGGTGAACCCCAGGAGTCTAAACAGACATCATTGGAAATATTTATCTTCGTGATCGCTGGTCTTTTCTTTCTCATGTTAGTCCTCCTGTGTGTAGTCTGCATCTATTGCTGCTGTGTATACCAGTCAGGTAGGATTTCAAAATGATCATACCTAAAGGGAAATACAACTTCAAGGGGCAAATCACTAAGAACTCATGGAGATAGGCAGGGCAGAGAGAGAAGAATGCAGTCGAAGCGTTGGTGTCATTTTCATACAAGGACTTCCATCGCACATATATGTCATAACATGGGTACTGAACTATGGGGCGCCAAGTGTTCACCGACTTATTCCGTACAAACTTGCCTTATTTTGTGACAAAATTCACTCCAAACTCGTTTTGGTTACAAAATTATTGAACAGCAATTCATTTTGTAACAAAATGAATTTAGAAAAGTAATTTTGTAACAAAAATATATTCTGTTACATAATTAACATTACAGAATTATTTTGTCCGATTTCATTTTGTAACGAACATCATTTTGTTACAAAATTAACATGACAAAATTTTCATTTTGTTACAAAAATCATTCTGTTACAAAATAAACATGTCCAATTGTATTTTGTAACGAAAATTATTTTGTCCGTTCTCATTTTGTAACAAAAATAATTTTGTTACAAAATTAACATGACAAAATTATTTTGTCCATTCTCATTTTGTAACAAAAATCCATTCTGTTACAAAATGAACATTACAAAATCCTTTTGTTCATTTTCATTTTGTAACAAAAATTATTTTGTTACAAAATTATTTTGTTCATTCTCATTTTGTAAAGAAAATCATTCGGTTGCAAAATTAACATCACAAAATAATTTTGTCAATTTTCATTTTGTAACAAAAATGATTTTGTTACAAACTTAACATGACCAAATTATTTCGCAAAATTTTCATTTTGTAACAAAAATCATTCTGTTACAAAATTATCTTGACAAAATTTGTTTTGTCCATATTTATTTTGTAACAAAACTTATTCTGTTACAAAATCAACATCACAAAATAATTCTGTCCATTCTCATGTTGTACAAAAACGAGTTTTGAGTGAATTTTGTCACAAAATGAGGCAAGTTATTACAGAATAAGGCGCCAAGTGTTCACCGAATTATTCTGTACACTTGGCGCCCTGGGGCGCCACGTGTTCACCGACTTAATAATAATAATGATTCTGTCCATTCTCATGTTGTAACAAAACGAGTTTTGAGTGAATTTTGTAACAAAATGAGGCAGTTTATTACAGAATAAGTCTGTGAACACTTGGCACCCCTATGCGCGCCAGGTGTTCACCAACTTATATTCTACACACAAATTTTTCATTTTTTCAAGTCATCGACGTACATATAGCTCAAAGAACGCTGACTGGCCGAATGATTCTTTTATATTCCTAGCTATCCTCCCTTCTTCTATTCATCTTCCAAGTCTCTCCATGTCCACCTTCTTCCTTCGTATTTTGTTCTGTCTTTCTGCCCATGCACCATCTCTCATCTCTGTTTCTGTCTAAACTCCAGCCCCTGTTTCACCCTATATGTTTCTCCTTGTCCATCTCTCCCTCTTCTTTTCCTCTCTCTGTCTCTCTGTTATCCTCTTGCTCCGTCTATCTTCTGTTCGATTTCTTCTTCCCCTCATTTATCTCTCTTACTGTACTTCTCTTATCCATCTGTACATTCAATGTCTCTCTTTGACCTCCTCCTTCACCCCCTCCCACTCTCTCCACTGTCATGACTGTCCCTCTCTGTCTATACATCGCCCTCCTGTCTCATGTCTGTCTTTCTATTCCCCTTCCCTCATTTCCTCCCTGTCTCTCTCCGTCTGCCCATCTTCTTTCCCCTCCTTCTCTTAAATCGCTGAACTGATCACTCTCTCCCCCTCACTCCCCTGCCACCCAACTTCCTCGTCCCATCTCCCCTTTCTCCCCCCCCCCCCTTCTCTGCTTGTCACTCTGTATGTCTGTCTGCCCCCTCTCTCTGTATGCCTCTCTCTTTGTCTCTCTATCCATCTTCACCTATTTCCTCCCTGTCATGCCTGTGTCTCTCCATTTCTCCCTCGCTCTATTTCACTCCTTTTCATCTCAATAATCTGTCCTGTCTCCATTTTCACTCCCTTCCCCAGGTAGCAAACACACGTCGCTTCAACGTTGGACCAACGTTGTCCATTTTTTTCCTGACGTTGGTCCAATGTTGGGTAGCAACGTTGGACCAGCGTTTTGTTTTTACGCCCATACATCATCGCTCCAACGTTGGATTTACACCACCTACAACAAACATCCAGCATGTATCCAATGTTAGTCGAACGTTAGCGAGCAACGTTGGATCAACGTTGGATTCACATCACCGACAACATACATGCAACATGTATCCAATGTTGGTCCAACGTTGGTCCAACGCAGTCTATATAGCAAACCCGTCTCACATATGAAAAAAAATAATTATAATATCACACAATCTATATCACACTATTTGTATTTTCTCTAACGGCCTATATCCTGTCCTATCATATCCTACACCTATAATCCTATCCTACTCCTATCCTATTTCGATATAATATATTCTAGTATCCACTTTCTTATACAGGGACTATATCATAGTGCGTTTTAAAAATGGTTAAATATTACAAATTTCTAATTATGATCTTAAAATATCTCCTCATAATAACATGTTTGAATATCTAGGCCTACAACAGAATAGTTAATCATCAAGTATTTCGAGGTATACTCCTTCTATAATTACGTTCTATTCGTTCTTACCTCAAACCGTGTTCTTTTTTACTTAATTGTATATGACATACTACAAGAAATTGGCAGACTGGACACCAGTTTTATTTGGGAAGGAGGGTTTTTCTAGCTTGGTCAGACCTGGTGGAACTTTAGACTACGTTACATTTGTGTACTGACAGAAGCAATGATAGTTTCTTCACTTTTTAATATTACAAAAAGTGCATTGTTTATCAGCTACCACACCATATTATAATTATGAATCTTTCATATTATTCTGTTTAGAACCAGCTCATATTGTTTGATTGGAAAGAAATAAGCATGACCCCCCATCGTTCATCCTGAATACCAATATTTTTTTCTCCACTTTGTAAGACTTCTGCATTCTTGGACTTTATATTAAAAAAAAAAAAGACTGATAGATATGGGAATAACCATATTTTGTTTTCACTATATGGTGCAACGCTTAAGGAAGTATAGGTTCTATGTCCTTTGGAATATTATGTTCGATCTCTTTACTACCCTCGTCACCATAGTCTAGTCGGAAAGGGGGGTTCCCGTGCACCATCGAGATACATTCTTTAAAGCAACTTTTTATAATGCCTGAAGTGTCTAGTTAATTAATTTATATGTTCCCATTGCCAAATCGTTTCCCATGGGGTTCAAAATCGGCCATTTTGTCGGCCATCTTGAATTTTTGATGAAATTCCATAATTAGCATATCTATTGAATTAGACATTATGCATGAATAAATAAAACAACTTTTTTTGAGTAATACTAAGATGAGGAATCGATTCAGAGATTTATTTGTGATTTGAGTAACCCGGATTCCACAAAACATCCAAAAGTTTGAAAAAAGTGATAAAATTTGCACAAAAAATCGTGGATCCTAACGTCATCTTGTTTTTCAACTACTAAAAACAATGATAACCTGCTAATTTTTAATAAAATATGTTGAGAGGGATATAATCACGATAAACTACCCAACACTGGACCAACGTCAGGGGAAAAAAATGGACGACGTTGTTCCAACGTTGAAGCGACGTGGGATTTCTACCTGGGGAAGGGAGTGAAAATGGAGACGGAACAGATTATTGAGATGAAAGGGAGAGAAATAGAGTGAGGGAGAGATGGAGAGACACAGGCATGACAGGGAGGAAATAAGAGGTGGAGATGGATAGAGAGACAAAGAAATGGGCATGCAAAGGGGGAGGGGCAGACAGACATTTAGAGTGACAAGCAGAGAAGGGGGAGGGGAGAAAGAGGAGATTGGAAGTGGGTGGGTGGGGAGTGAGGGGGAAAGAGTGAGATCAGCGATTTAAGAGAAGGAGGTGGAAAGAAGATGGGCAGACGGAGAGAGACAGGGAGGAAATGTAGAAAATAGAAAAACAGACATGAGACAGGAGGGCGATGTATAGACAGGGAAAGACAGTCATGACAGTGGAGAGAGTAGGAAGGGGAGAAGGAGGAGGTCAAAGAGGGACATCGAATGTACAGATGGTTAAGAGAGAAGTACAGAGAGAGAGAGAGAGATAGACGAGGGGAAGAAGAAATCGAACAGAAGATAGACAGAGCAAGAGGATAACAGAGAGATAGAGAGAGGAACAGAGAGGGAGAGATGGACAAGGAGAAACATATAGGGTGAAATAGGGGCTGGAGTTTAGACAGAAACAGAGATGAGACAGAGATGGTGCATGGGCAGAAGACAGAACAAAATACGAAGGAAGAAGGTGGACATGGAGAGACTTTGAAGATGAATAGGAGAAGGGAGGATAGCTTGGAATATAAAAGAAGAGTGCGGGACAGAGAAGGGGAGATGGAGAAAGGAAGATAGAGAGGGAAAGAAGAGAGAAAGAGGGAGAATTGAGAAAGGAAAGGGGAGGAAGATTAAAAGGGGAAATGTAACGGGGATATGTAAAAGTTACATAGCATGTAGCACAGCAGATCGAGCTGGCGTAAAGGCCGGGGAACACGTGCTCGAGCTCCGCCCCCCCCCCGCACCCTACCCTTCACATAACCACGAACCAAACAACACCACTGTCGTGGCTCTCTCTCTCTCTCTGTCTCTCTTGCTCTATACACACATGTGCACCGGTCGTGGTCGTATCTGTGATAACTCCTTGGTCGTATATTATGCGCGCGAACCATTCAGCCACTTATCTCTCTTTCTCTCTTTCTCTCTCTCTCTCCAAACACGTGGACCGACCGTGTGTATGTACAAGGCTGGGCCCCGCGTGCGAATCATTCGGCCAGTCAGCGTTCTTTGAGCTATATGTACGTCGATGACTTGACAAAATAAAAACTGTGTGGGTACAGAATAAGTTGGTGAACACTTGGCGCGCATAGGGGCGCCAAGTGTTCACCGACTTATTCTGTAATAAACTGCCTCATTTTGTGACAAAATTCACTCAAAACTCATTTTTGTTACAACATGAGAATGGACAGAATCATTATTATCATTAAGTCGGTGAACACGTGGCGCCCCAGGGCGTCAAGTGTACAGAATAAGTCGGTGAACCATTCAGCCACTTATCTCTCTTTCTCTCTTTCTCTCTCTCTCTCCAAACACGTGGACCGACCGTGTGTATGTACAAGGCTGGGCCCCGCGTGCGAATCATTCGGCCAGTCAGCGTTCTTTGAGCTATATGTACGTCGATGACTTGACAAAATAAAAACTGTGTGGGTACAGAATAAGTTGGTGAACACTTGGCACGCATAGGGGCGCCAAGTGTTCACCGACTTATTCTGTAATAAACTGCCTCATTTTGTGACAAAATTCACTCAAAACTCATTTTTGTTACAACATGAGAATGGACAGAATCATTATTATCATTAAGTCGGTGAACACGTGGCGCCCCAGGGCGTCAAGTGTACAGAATAAGTCGGTGAACCATTCAGCCACTTATCTCTCTTTCTCTCTTTCTCCCTTTCCTTCTCTTTCTCTCTCTCCAAACACGTGGACCGACCGTGTGTATGTACAAGGCTGGGCCCCGCGTGCGAATCATTCGGCCAGTCAGCGTTCTTTGAGCTATATGTACGTCAATGACTTGACAAAATAAAAACTGTGTGGGTACAGAATAAGTTGGTGAACACTTGGCGCGCATAGGGGCGCCAAGTGTTCACCGACTTATTCTGTAATAAACTGCCTCATTTTGTGACAAAATTCACTCAAAACTCGTTTTTGTACAACATGAGAATGGACAGAATTATTTTGTGATGTTGATTTTGTAACAGAATAAGTTTTGTTGCAAAATAAAGGTGGACAAAACAAATTTTGTCAAGATAATTTTGTAACAAAATTATTTTTGTTACAAAATGAAAATTTACAAAATTACTTCGTGATGTTAATTTTGTAACCGAATGAACAAAATTATTCTGTCATATTTGTTTTGTAACAAAATGATTTTTGTTACAAAATGAGAATGGACAAAATGATATTTGTTACAAAATAAAAATGAACAAAATGATTTTGTAATGTTCATTTTGTAACAGAATGATTTTTGTTACAAAATGAGAATGGACAAAATAATTTCGTCATGTTAATTTTGTAACAGAATTATTTTCGGGTACAAAATGAGAACGGACAAAATAATTTTCGTTACAAAATATAATTGGACATGTTCATTTTGTAACAGAATGATTTTTGTAACAAAATGAAAATTTTGTCATGTTAATTTTGTAACAGAATGATGTTCGTTACAAAATGAAATCGGACAAAATAATTCTGTAATGTTAATTTTGTAACAGAATATTTTTTTGTTACAAAATTACCTTTTTAAATTCATTTTGTTACAAAATGAATCGCTGTTCAATAATTTTGTAACAAAAACGATTTTTGAGTGAATTTTGTCACAAAATGGGGCAAGTTTGTACCGAATAAGTCGGTGAACACTTGGCGCCCCATACTGAACCACCTCCAAGATGTTTTCTGTGGAACATTGCCCTGTGTATGAAAAATCAATCAAACGTCTAGTCACATATGGAAAAGCAATTAAAGGGCCTGGCAGCTCTCTGGGAGAGCCTGAGAGGTGTTATGCAATCGTGGTGATGATGCATCGCGGAGGGTAATATAGAGCAATGGCTAGACTAAATCACCAAAAGTAAACTATGTTTTTGTATTTTGAAATGTTTAGGTGTTACACTAGACATTTGTTTGTGTGAACGATGACGAGACCCGTTAAGAGTCTAAGGACTTGAGATTGGTAAATACCTGAAGAATTTTGACTGTTCTGAGTTCGGTCAACTTTGTGCAGGCCAATCTTTTATTGCATTAGATCAATGGGCTGGCATGACGGATAGGCTCTGTGTACAAGACTACAAGTAAATGAGCTTTTTGCAAATTTCGTACAATATTCCATTTTCCCATGAGTTCCCATAGTTGACTATCCCTTTAATGGCAAGTAGTTCTGAAAGAAACTAGAAAAATCACAGAAGCGGATTGGTGAAAGTCTGGGCGAAGATGAAATCGGACAAGCAATAAGAAATTATGAATTTTTGACAGTTGTAATCACAATGGATATTGCAGATTGGCTGAATCGCCTATGTCACAGTGATGTAGCGGCGGACGTACAATTTAAGTTGCTCCGACACACAGTTTTAGTAAAAATGCACTAGACCTATACTCAGATCTTTTTCATTTTGGAGGACCTAAATGTGACAATATCTACTATATTTTTAGTACTGCATGCCCCAAGGGAAAAAGTGCTTTGGATGAACCATAAATTGATGATATTTTAGTGTACAGCATACAAGAAAGTTGACTTTTGATACGTTACAATGGATTCACCAAATTGCCAACAGACAACTATAAAGGCTTGCTCACAAAATTAATGAGTGATTTGTCGCCGTCACACCGTGACATGTCGTTTGATGCTTAAGAAGATTAAGTTACTTAAGATTTCCAGCTATAAACACTAAAAATTCTGACAAAAGGTAAGAAAATTGAATTGGAAATGTTGAGATAAATGTCTATGGTTAGATATTCGGTGATGGTTTGGTGTAGGCCTACTGGTAGAATTTCAGAAGTTTTATTGACCAACATACAAAACAAGTGAACATGCACTCTTTTTGTGCCAAGGTAAATGTCTTGTTGACAAATGGCTCATATGTGAACAAGCCTTATCAGGCCAAGTATTTTGCTTGTATCCACAGTAATTATAGAGAGTTGAATTTATTGTTTCTGTTATACCGCAATGAAGAAAAGATACACAAATTAATACATGTATTTGTTCATTTCACTGGCCTGTAATTTTATTTTTTTATCAGTTATAAGTCAACAGAACAAATTAAGATAAAAGGATGAATGCGGATGAATGCCATTAAGGCCATATTATGAAAAAAGAATGTTTCCAACTGAAATGGAAAAAAAAGGGATAAAAAATACTTCACCAAGAACACCAATAGTTCAGTCTTATCAAAATAGCTGATTACAGTAATTAAAAAGTGAATCGTCAAACCCTAATAAAACCCTTGTACATGTATCAGCTAGTTCATTAAATTGGCTGAATGGCTTAATTGTACAGGTGCTACATTAACATTCATTTTGGAAACTGACATGCATGACTGAGTGGCTCAAGTTAAACGAAAGTAAATGTTAAACCGTAATAAAACCGTCTGACACTGCCATAAATTATAAATTGCTGAATTTGAATATTTGCCACATTTGACTTTTTGCCACCGGAACATAGGTTGCAAGTAAAAAGATAGCAGATAAAAACTGTAGCTCATAATACTAGCTTGAAACACAAGTGCATTTATTTAGTAATCTGTGTGAGACTGCCCAAGATATCCCAGGCTGGGGTAATAGATTTATCTCCAAATGGTTAATATCAATTGCAATACTATTGTCTGTGTAATACGTGTATAACGAGTGTATACTAGCATAAAACGACTAATCTTAACGTCTATCATCTATTTGGGCACATTCTCGTAGCATTACGGCGATCGATATTTTAAAGTTCATTCCGCTCAATCGAGCATTGCAAGGTGCGCGAAAATAGCGAAGTTTTTTTGTGTGCCCTGGGGTAATTTTTGGAGCTAAAATTAAAAGCGAAAAACAGAAAAAATTGCCGGTCTCGTTGCCGGTCTCGGCCCGATTTTCGCCCGAGTCACGAGTCACCATTGGTCGAGTCCGAGTCCGAGACCGAGTCCTTGTGGCTCGAGTCCGAGTCCGAGTCCGAGTCCCGAGAAATAGGGACTCGAGACCGGTCTCGAGTCCGAGTCCAGACTCGAGTCCTGCAGCACTGGAAATTAACAACAATAAAAACATGAAAATTCAACAATAGAGATGGGTACATCATACAATAAAGATAGTACAAATAAACAGAAAATATCTAAATGTGGAGGGACAAACAAAGGCCAAGGGTCTATCCAAGGTTTGTCCCCAAAATATATGATATATAAAATATATCATTTAAGAGAATTACGGACAGTTTACACAACACACACAAACCACTACACATGTAAACCTTATGAATTTATACTTTTTGTGAAGATACAATTTCATTTTAATTATTTTTTTTAGATCAACCTAATGTGGCTAATTATACAGGGAAAGACGTGACCTTGACCGTAGCAAGTAAGTCCGCTATTCTACCTTCACATTAAAGGGCAATCCAAAATTAATAGCAAAGTTGCTCTCAAGGAAAGCAGAAAAGCCAGAAAAATAGATCAGTGAAAGTTTGAACGAAAATCGTAGTAAAAGATTTATGAAATTTTGAAAGTTATATAGAAATTTTAAATTGGCAAATCAGTAGCGTTACTATGATGTACATGTATTGTTCTAACACACAAAATGACTTAGAAATATCATTTTTCAAATTTTTTTAAATAGGTAGGACCATTATGTTGTTAAAGGACCTACGTGTACTGTAACATTCTACCCATAATATATTTTTAGTTCAGCCCCAAGGGAAAAGGCACTTGGGAGAGAAACAGAATAGAAAGTTAGTGTACAACAATTGGTAGAGTTGCCCCCAAATACATGTACATGACAGTCAAATGACTAATTTTGCCAATTTGAAATTCCCTTGCAAATTTGTAGTGCATTACAACTGTGATAATCATAAATATTCATATCTTTGTTATTGTTTGTCCAATGTTGTTCAAACTGTCATCAATCTGGTTCTCTGATTTTTCTTTCCTCAATCACCTTAACCCTATTTTAACTGGGCTATTTCAGACCAGGTTTTTACTGGGGGTGATGGGGGTGTGGGGGGAGTCAATTTGATCCCTCCCCCAAGATCTCGGAGACCGAATATCCGATTCACGCAAAATTATGGATGGAGGTACATTGAAGTATTAGCGACGCGTTCATGTTTTCGTTTAAATGATCCAATGTTAGATATGCAAATTATGCTCATATTAGTTACCAAAGTACACTAATTTTTGTTATTTTTTGTTAATTTTACTAATTTTTAAAGAAAAACATAAAAAGTATTATATTGACTCAAAATGAATTACACATAAGTTTGAGATGTAGGTGTTTACTTTGTTTCTTATAGTTTTCCCTATTTACATATTTACATAAGCATGTATGAAATTTGCATATGTTGCTTATGTATTACTTTGTTTTTCATTTCTTTTGTATTTTATTGTTCTTATTTTTTATGTTTTGTATTATTTTGACAATGATTTTAGATATGGAAACCATAAAGGCAAGAAAAAAAAAACAATTATTTGGGAAAAATGGATTGTATTTCACCAGTTTCAGAACATGTCCATTCTATTATACACACATGTATGGAAAAGTCACTGTTTTGGAATGACCTTTGACCCTTGTTATGAATTTTTGACAGTTGTAATCACAATGGATATTGCAGATTGGCTGAATCGCCTATGTCACAGTGATGTAGCGGCGGACGTACAACTCTTTAAGTTGCTCCGACACACAGTTTTAGTAAAAATTCACTAGACCTATACTCAGATCTTTTTCATTTTGGAGGACCTAAATGTGACAATATCTACTGTATTTTTAGTACTGCATGCCCCAAGGGAAAAAGTGCTTTGGATGAACCATAAATTGATGATATTTTAGTGTACAGCATACAGGAAAGTTGACCTTTGATACGTTACAATTGATTCACCAAATTGCCAATAGATTTAGTGATCTCATTTTTCAAGCGTAACTTTTTATCCTGTGTCAAATTTTCTTTCAAACTTTCACCATCCTGTTTTTATCTGCTTTCGCACAAATCATTTTATTACAAAGGATGGCTTGCCATGTACATCGGGCCGAATATGAATAATAAAGGATGTACATTCACTAAAATGTTATCTATTCCAAACCAGTAGCCTCGTCTCTGAATTGTTATAATGCTGTTCATCACAAATGTGAGTGTACAGTTTTTTGGGATATACATGTACATCTATGTATCATTTAATGTAAGTTTTAAGTACATTTAATTATTTACTATCTGGCTCTCAGCGAAAAATGTCAAAATATTTCTTCAATGATATGTATTAAATCTGATGTTTATTTCTTTTCTTGTCTCATCCTCCCAGCTGGTAATGGTAAGTATGAGATTTCTGGGTTTTTCTTTTTCCAGTTTAAATGTTCATCCCTCGATGGAGGCTTATACCTTCCATGCACATGTCGTTTACATATACGAGCAGTTCAGTGTTGTAGTTGAGACCACTGGTCCCGAGACCAAGACCGGGAGGAAAACTTATGATTATGTTCATTTTATAAGAGGTGTCGTGGTCTAGTAGATACATCACTGGACTGTGGATCACGTGTTTCGCGCTTCTAGTCCCGCCATGGCACGAACTTCCTTTGGCAAGACATTAATCTACATTACCACTCTTACCCAGGAGATAATGGGTACCTGTGAGGAATTGAATGTGACTTTTTTGCGAATTCACAACATGCATGCATGTGAACGGCGCAAAATGGTAGGAATGCTTCCTAAAGAGTGGAGATGGTGCACACTTTTGTAAATCTGCAACTTGTTGTTGACCCTTTTTTCAGAAAGTTTGTTTTGCTTTGAACTTTGAACAGCTACATCTATCATGGGCAGATCCAGGATTTTTGAAAGGGGTTAACGATGTAGAAAATTGTCTGACAAACAAAAAGAAGAAAAAAAAAAAAAAGGATATTCTGACAAGCACTCAAGTACTAAAGCTACCCCACTTGGGTTTCAAGGGGGGGGGGGGGGGGGGGGGGGGGGGTGATTGTTTCCCCCTAAATCTGCCAGTGCATATGTTAATTGTGCATTGGTAACTATTCAATTCAATTCAATTCATTTATTCCACATTCGATAAAATTTACAATGATAAAATACAATACAATTGAAAATATCCAGAAATTAACAGTGCTGTAGTCGAGTCCATCCCATCTGAGTCCGAGTCCGAGTCCAAGTCCGAGTCCTGGCATCCGAGTCCCGAGTCCTGGACATCCGAGTCCGAGTCCGAGTCCGAGTCCCGATGGGAACATCTTAAATTACATTTTTTTTTTTACGTCACATTATTTTTATTATGATAAATGCCATACTGTGAACTCTCTATAACATAAATCGTTTCTGGTTTATTGAAAACTTCCATTTGTCAGAGAATTTGATTTATTGTAACTTTTCTTAGTACGAATGCAGACAACTATAAAGGCTTGCTCACAAAATTAATGAGTGATTTGTCGCCGTCACGCCATGACATGTCGTTTGATGCTTAAGAAGATTAAGTTCCTTAAGATTTCCAGCTATTAACACTAAAAATTCTGACAAAAGGTAAGAAAATTGAATTGGAAATGTTGAGATAAATGTCTATGGTTAGATTTTCGGTGATGGTTTGGTGTAGGCCTACTGGTGAAATTTCAGAAGTTTTATTGACCAAAATACAAAACAAGTGAACATGCACTCTTTTTGTGCCAAGGTAAATGTCTCGTTGACAAATGGCTCATATGTGAACAAGCCTTATCAGGCCAAGTATTTTGCTTGTATCCACAGTAATTATAGAGAGTTGACTTTATTGTTTCTGTTATACCGCAATGAAGAAAAGATACACAAATTAATACATGTATTTGTTCATTTCAATGGCCTGTAATTTCATTTTTTTTATCAGTTATAAGTCAAGAGAACAAATTAAGATAACGGGATAAATGCGGATGAATGCCATTAAGGCCATATTATAAAAAAGAATGTTTCCAACTGAAATGGAAAAAAAAGAGGGATAAACAATATTTCACCAAGAACACCAATAGTTCAGTCTTACCAAAATAGCTGATTACAGTAATTAAAAAGTGAATCGTCAAACCCCTAATAAAACCCTTGTATACATGTATCAGCTAGTTCATTAAATTGGCTGAATGGCTTAATTGTACAGGTGCTACATTAACATTCATTTTGGAAACTGACATGCATGCATGACTGAGTGACTCAAGTTAAACGAAAGTAAATGTTAAACCGTAATAAAACCGTCTGACACTGCCATAAATTATAAATTGCTGAATTTGAATATTTGCCACATTTGACTTTTTGCCACAGGAACATAGGTTGCAAGTAAAAAGATAGCAGATAAAAACTGTAGCTCATAATACTAGCTTGAAACACAAGTGCATTTATTTAGTAATCTGTGTGAGACTGCCCAAGATATCCCAGGCTGGGGTAATAGATTTATCTCCAAATGGTTAATATCAATTGCAATACTATTGTCTGTGTAATACGTGTATAACGAGTGTATACTAGCATAAAACGACTAATCTTAACATCTATCATCTATTTGGGCACATTCTCGTAGCATTACGGCGATCGATATTTTAAAGTTCATTCCGCTCAATCGAGCATTGCAAGGTGCGCGAAAATAGCGAAGTTTTTTTGTGTGCCCTGGGGTAATTTTTGGAGCTAAAATTAAAAGCGAAAAACAGAAAAAATTGCCGGTCTCGTTGCCGGTCTCGGCCCGATTTTCGCCCGAGTCACGAGTCACCATTGGTCGAGTCCGAGTCCGAGACCGAGTCCTTGTGGCTCGAGTCCGAGTCCGAGTCCGAGTCCCGAGAAATAGGGACTCGAGACCGGTCTCGAGTCCGAGTCCAGACTCGAGTCCTACAGCACTGGAAATTAACAACAATAAAAACATGAAAATTCAACAATAGAGATGGGTACATCAAACAATAAAGATAGTACAAATAAACAGAAAATATCTAAATGTGGAGGGACAAACAAAGGCCAAGGGTCTATCAAAGGTTTGTCCCCCAAAATATATAATACATAAAATATATCATTTAAGAGAATTACGGACAGTTTACACAACACACACAAACAACTACACATGTAAACCTTATGAATTTATACTTTTTGTGAAGATACAATTTCATTTTAATCATTTTTTTTAGATCAACCTAATGTGGCTAATTATACAGGGAAAGACGTGACCTTGACCGTAGCAAGTAAGTCCGCTATTCTACCTTCACATTAAAGGGCAATCCAAAATTAATAGCAAAGTTGCTCTCAAGGAAAGCAGAAAAGCCAGAAAAATAGATCAGTGAAAGTTTGAACGAAAATCGTAGTAAAAGATTTATGAAATTTTGAAAGTTATATAGAAATTTTAAATTGGCAAATCAGTAGCGTTACTATGATGTACATGTATTGTTCTAACACACAAAATGACTTAGAAATATCATTTTTCAAATTTTTTTAATAGGTAGGACCATTATGTTGTTAAAGGACCTACATGTACTGTAACATTCTACCCATAATATATTTTTAGTTCAGCCCCAAGGGAAAAGGCACTTGGGAGAGAAACAGAATAGAAAGTTAGTGTACAACAATTGATAGAGTTGCCCCCCCCCCCCAAATACATGTACATGACAGTCAAATGACTAATTTTGCCAATTTGAAATTCCCTTGCAAATTTGTAGTGCATTACAACTGTGATATTCATAAATATTCATATCTTTGTTATTGTTTGTCCAGTGTTGTTCAAACTGTCATCAATCTGGTTCTCTGATTTTTCTTTCCTTAATTACCTTAACCCTATTTTAACTGGGCTATTTCAGACCAGGTTTTTAATGGGGGTGTGGGGGGGGGGGGGGGGGGGAGTCAATTTGATCCCTCCCCCAAGATCTCGGAGACTGAATATCCGATTCACGCAAAATTATGCATGGAGGTATTGAAGTATTAGCGACGTGTTCATGTTTTCGTTTAAATGATCCTATGTTAGATATACAAATTATGCTCATATTAGTTACCAAAGTACACTAATTTTTGTTATTTTTTGTTAATTTTACTAATTTTTAAAGAAAAACATAAAAAGTATTATATTGACTCAAAATGAATTACACATAAGTTTGAGATGTAGGTGTTTACTTTGTTTCTTATGGTTTTCCCTATTTACATATTTACATAAGCATGTATGAAATTTGCATATATTGCTTATGTATTACTTTGCTTCATTTCTTTTGTATTTTATTGTTCTTATTTTTTATGTTTTGTATTATTTTGACAATGATATTAGATATGACAACCATAAAGGCAAGGAAAAAAACAATTATATGGGAAAAATGGATTGTATTTCACAAGTTTCAGAACATGTCCATTCTATTATACACACATGTATGGAAAAGTCACTGTTTTGGAATGACCTTTGACCCTTGTTATGAATTTTTGACAGTTGTAATCACAATGGATATTGCAGATTGGCTGAATCGCCTATGTCACAGTGATGTAGCGGCGGACGTACAACTCTTTAAGTTGCTCCGACACACAGTTTTAGTAAAAATGCACTAGACCTATACTCAGATCTTTTTCATTTTGGAGGACCTAAATGTGACAATATCTACTATATTTTTAGTACTGCATGCCCCCAAGGGAAAAAGTGCTTTGGATGAACCATAAATTGATGATATTTTAGTGTACAGCATACAGGAAAGTTGACCTTTGATACGTTACAATTGATTCACCAAATTGCCAATAGATTTAGTGATCTCATTTTTCAAGCATAACTTTTTTATCCTTTGTCAAATTTTCTTTCAAACTTTCACCATCCTGTTTTTATCTGCTTTCACACAAATCATTTTATTACAAAGGATGGCTTGCCATGTACATCGGGCCGAATATGAATAATAAAGGATGTACATTCACTAAAATGTTATCTATTCCAAACCAGTAGCCTCGTCTCTGAATTGTTATAATGCTGTTCATCACAAATATGAGTGTACAGTTTTTTGGGATATACATGTACATCTATGTATCATTTAATGTAAGTTATAAGTACATTTAATTATTTACTATCTGGCTCTCAGCGAAAAATGTCAAAATATTTCTTCAATGATATGTATTAAATCTGATGTTTATTTCTTTTCTTGTCTCATCCTCCCAGCTGGTAATGGTAAGTATGAGATTTCTGTGGTTTTTCTTTTTCCAGTTTAAATGTTCATCCCTCGATGGAGGCTTATACCTTCCATACACATGTCGTTTACATATACGAGCAGTTCAGTGTTGTAGTTGAGACCACTGGTCCCGAGACCAAGACCGGGAGGAAAACTTATGATTATGTTCATTTTATAAGAGGTGTCGTGGTCTAGTAGATACATCACTGGACTGTGGATCACGTGTTTCGCGTTTCTAGTCCCGCCATGGCACGAACTTCCTTTGGCAAGACATTAATCTACATTACCACTCTTACCCAGGAGATAATGGGTACCTGTGAGGAATTGAATGTGACTTTTTTGCCAATGCACAACATGCATGCATGTGAACGGCGCAAAATGGTAGGAATGCTTCCTAAAGAGTGGAGATGGTGCACACTTTTGTAAATCTGCAACTTGTTGTTGACCCTTTTTTCAGAAAGTTTGTTTTGCTTTGAACTTTGAACAGCTACATCTATCATGGGCAGATCCAGGATTTTTGAAAGGGGTTAACGATGTAGAAAATTGTCTGACAAACAAAAAGAAGAAAAAAAAAAAAAGGATATTCTGACAAGCACTCAAGTACTAAAGCTACCCCACTTGGGTTTCAAGGAGGGGGGGGGGGGGGGGGGGGTGATTGTTTCCCCCTAAATTTGCCAGTGCATATGTTAATTGTGCATTGGTAACTATTCAATTCAATTCAATTCATATTCCACATTCGATAAAATTTACAATGATAAAATACAATACAATTGAAAATTTCCAGAAATTAACAGTGCTGTAGTCGAGTCCATCCCATCTGAGTCCGAGTCCGAGTCCAAGTCCGAGTCCTGGCATCCGAGTCCCGAGTCCTGGACATCCGAGTCCGAGTCCGAGTCCCGATGGGAACATCTTAAATTACATTTTTTTTTTTACGTCACATTATTTTTATTATGATAAATGCCTTACTGTGAACTCCCTATAACATAAATCGTTTCTGGTTTATTGAAAACTTCCATTTGTCAGAGAATTTGATTTATTGTAACTTTTCTTAGTACGAATGCAGACAACTATAAAGGCTTGCTCACAAAATTAATGAGTGATTTGTCGCCGTCACGCCATGACATGTCGTTTGATGCTTAAGAAGATTAAGTTCCTTAAGATTTCCAGCTATTAACACTAAAAATTCTGACAAAAGGTAAGAAAATTGAATTGGAAATGTTGAGATAAATGTCTATGGTTAGATTTTCGGTGATGGTTTGGTGTAGGCCTACTGGTGGAATTTCAGAAGTTTTATTGACCAAAATACAAAACAAGTGAACATGCACTCTTTTTGTGCCAAGGTCAATGTCTTGTTGACAAATGGCTCATATGTGAACAAGCCTTATCAGGCCAAGTATTTTGCTTGTATCCACAGTAATTATAGAGAGTTGACTTTATTGTTTCTGTTATACCGCAATGAAGAAAAGATACACAAATTAATACATGTATTTGTTCATTTCAATGGCCTGTAATTTCATTTTTTTATCAGTTATAAGTCAAGAGAACAAATTAAGATAACGGGATAAATGCGGATGAATGCCATTAAGGCCATATTATAAAAAAGAATGTTTCCAACTGAAATGGAAAAAAAAGAGGGATAAACAATACTTCACCAAGAACACCAATAGTTCAGTCTTATCAAAATAGCTGATTACAGTAATTAAAAAGTGAATCGTCAAACCCTAATAAAACCCTTGTACATGTATCAGCTAGTTCATTAAATTGGCTGAATGGCTTAATTGTACAGGTGCTACATTAACATTCATTTTGGAAACTGACATGCATGCATGACTGAGTGACTCAAGTTAAACGAAAGTAAATGTTAAACCGTAATAAAACCGTCTGACACTGCCATAAATTATAAATTGCTGAATTTGAATATTTGCCACATTTGACTTTTTGCCACAGGAACATAGGTTGCAAGTAAAAAGATAGCAGATAAAAACTGTAGCTCATAATACTAGCTTGAAACACAAGTGCATTTATTTAGTAATCTGTGTGAGACTGCCCAAGATATCCCAGGCTGGGGTAATAGATTTATCTCCAAATGGTTAATATCAATTGCAATACTGTTGTCTGTGTAATACGTGTATAACGAGTGTATACTAGCATAAAACGACTAATCTTAACATCTATCATCTATTTGGGCACATTCTCGTAGCATTACGGCAATCGATATTTTAAAGTTCATTCCGCTCAATCGAGCATTGCAAGGTGCGCGAAAATAGCGAAGTTTTTTTGTGTGCCCTGGGGTAATTTTTGGAGCTAAAATTAAAAGCGAAAAACAGAAAAAATTGCCGGTCTCGTTGCCGGTCTCGGCCCAATTTTCGCCCGAGTCACGAGTCACCATTGGTCGAGTCCGAGTCGGAGACCGAGTCCTTGTGGCTCGAGTCCGAGTCCGAGTTCGAGTCCCGAGAAATAGGGACTCGAGACCGGTCTCGAGTCCGAGTCCAGACTCGAGTCCTACAGCACTGGAAATTAACAACAATAAAAACATGAAAATTCAACAATAGAGATGGGTACATCATACAATAAAGATAGTACAAATAAACAGAAAATATCTAAATGTGGAGGGACAAACAAAGGCCAAGGGTCTATCAAAGGTTTGTCCCCCAAAATATATAATACATAAAATATATCATTTAAGAGAATTACGGACAGTTTACACAACACACACAAACAACTACACATGTAAACCTTATGAATTTATACTTTTTGTGAAGATACAATTTCATTTTAATCATTTTTTTTAGATCAACCTAATGTGGCTAATTATACAGGGAAAGACGTGACCTTGACCGTAGCAAGTAAGTCCGCTATTCTACCTTCACATTAAAGGGCAATCCAAAATTAATAGCAAAGTTGCTCTCAAGGAAAGCAGAAAAGCCAGAAAAATAGATCAGTGAAAGTTTGAACGAAAATCGTAGTAAAAGATTTATGAAATTTTGAAAGTTATATAGAAATTTTAAATTGGCAAATCAGTAGCGTTACTATGATGTACATGTATTGTTCTAACACACAAAATGACTTAGAAATATCATTTTTCAATTTTTTTAATAGGTAGGACCATTATGTTGTTAAAGGACCTACGTGTACTGTAACATTCTACCCATAATATATTTTTAGTTCAGCCCCAAGGGAAAAGGCACTTGGGAGAGAAACAGAATAGAAAGTTAGTGTACAACAATTGATAGAGTTGCCCCCCCCCCCAAATACATGTACATGACAGTCAAATGACTAATTTTGCCAATTTGAAATTCCCTTGCAAATTTGTAGTGCATTACAACTGTGATATTCATAAATATTCATATCTTTGTTATTGTTTGTCCAGTGTTGTTCAAACTGTCATCAATCTGGTTCTCTGATTTTTCTTTCCTTAATTACCTTAACCCTATTTTAACTGGGCTATTTCAGACCAGGTTTTTACTGGGGGTGTGGGGGGGGGGGGGGGGGGGGAGTCAATTTGATCCCTCCCCCAAGATCTCGGAGACTGAATATCCGATTCACGCAAAATTATGCATGGAGGTATTGAAGTATTAGCGACGTGTTCATGTTTTCGTTTAAATGATCCAATGTTAGATATACAAATTATGCGCATATTAGTTACCAAGTACACTAATTTTTGTTATTTTTTGTTAATTTTACTAATTTTTAAAGAAAAACATAAAAAGTATTATATTGACTCAAAATGAATTACCGGTACACATAAGTTTGAGATGTAGGTGTTTACTTTGTTTCTTATGGTTTTCCCTATTTACATATTTACATAAGCATGTATGAAATTTGCATATATTGCTTATGTATTACTTTGTTTTTCATTTCTTTTGTATTTTATTGTTCTTATTTTTTATGTTTTGTATTATTTTGACAATGATATTAGATATGACAACCATAAAGGCAAGGAAAAAAACAATTATATGGGAAAAATGGATTGTATTTCACAAGTTTCAGAACATGTCCATTCTATTATACACACATGTATGGAAAAGTCACTGTTTTGGAATGACCTTTGACCCTTGTTATGAATTTTTGACAGTTGTAATCACAATGGATATTGCAGATTGGCTGAATCGCCTATGTCACAGTGATGTAGCGGCGGACGTACAACTCTTTAAGTTGCTCCGACACACAGTTTTAGTAAAAATGCACTAGACCTATACTCAGATCTTTTTCATTTTGGAGGACCTAAATGTGACAATATCTACTATATTTTTAGTACTGCATGCCCCCAAGGGAAAAAGTGCTTTGGATGAACCATAAATTGATGATATTTTAGTGTACAGCATACAGGAAAGTTGACCTTTGATACGTTACAATTGATTCACCAAATTGCCAATAGATTTAGTGATCTCATTTTTCAAGCATAACTTTTTATCCTTTGTCAAATTTTCTTTCAAACTTTCACCATCCTGTTTTTATCTGCTTTCACACAAATCATTTTATTACAAAGGATGGCTTGCCATGTACATCGGGCCGAATATGAATAATAAAGGATGTACATTCACTAAAATGTTATCTATTCCAAACCAGTAGCCTCGTCTCTGAATTGTTATAATGCTGTTCATCACAAATATGAGTGTACAGTTTTTTGGGATATACATGTACATCTATGTATCATTTAATGTAAGTTATAAGTACATTTAATTATTTACTATCTGGCTCTCAGCGAAAAATGTCAAAATATTTCTTCAATGATATGTATTAAATCTGATGTTTATTTCTTTTCTTGTCTCATCCTCCCAGCTGGTAATGGTAAGTATGAGATTTCTTTTGTTTTTCTTTTTCCAGTTTAAATGTTCATCCCTCGATGGAGGCTTATACCTTCCATACACATGTCGTTTACATATACGAGCAGTTCAGTGTTGTAGTTGAGACCACTGGTCCCGAGACCAAGACCGGGAGGAAAACTTATGATTATGTTCATTTTATAAGAGGTGTCGTGGTCTAGTAGATACATCACTGGACTGTGGATCACGTGTTTCGCGTTTCTAGTCCCGCCATGGCACGAACTTCCTTTGGCAAGACATTAATCTACATTACCACTCTTACCCAGGAGATAATGGGTACCTGTGAGGAATTGAATGTGACTTTTTTGCCAATGCACAACATGCATGCATGTGAACGGCGCAAAATGGTAGGAATGCTTCCTAAAGAGTGGAGATGGTGCACACTTTTGTAAATCTGCAACTTGTTGTTGACCCTTTTTTCAGAAAGTTTGTTTTGCTTTGAACTTTGAAAAGCTACATCTATCATGGGCAGATCCAGGATTTTTGAAAGGGGTTAACGATGTAGAAAATTGTCTGACAAACAAAAAGAAAAAAAAAAAAAGGATATTCTGACAAGCACTCAAGTACTAAAGCTACCCCACTTGGGTTTCAAGGAGGGGGGGGGGGGGGTGATTGTTTCCCCCTAAATCTGCCAGTGCATATGTTAATTGTGCATTGGTAACTATTCAATTCAATTCAATTCATTTATTCCACATTCGATAAAATTTACAATGATAAAATACAATACAATTGAAAATATCCAGAAATTAACAGTGCTGTAGTCGAGTCCATCCCATCTGAGTCCGAGTCCGAGTCCAAGTCCGAGTCCTGGCATCCGAGTCCCGAGTCCTGGACATCCGAGTCCGAGTCCGAGTCCGAGTCCCGATGGGAACATCTTAAATTACATTTTTTTTTTTACGTCACATTATTTTTATTATGATAAATGCCTTACTGTGAACTCTCTATAACATAAATCGTTTCTGGTTTATTGAAAACTTCCATTTGTCAGAGAATTTGATTTATTGTAACTTTTCTTAGTACGAATGCAGACAACTATAAAGGCTTGCTCACAAAATTAATGAGTGATTTGTCGCCGTCACGCCATGACATGTCGTTTGATGCTTAAGAAGATTAAGTTCCTTAAGATTTCCAGCTATTAACACTAAAAATTCTGACAAAAGGTAAGAAAATTGAATTGGAAATGTTGAGATAAATGTCTATGGTTAGATTTTCGGTGATGGTTTGGTGTAGGCCTACTGGTGGAATTTCAGAAGTTTTATTGACCAAAATACAAAACAAGTGAACATGCACTCTTTTTGTGCCAAGGTAAATGTCTCGTTGACAAATGGCTCATATGTGAACAAGCCTTATCAGGCCAAGTATTTTGCTTGTATCCACAGTAATTATAGAGAGTTGACTTTATTGTTTCTGTTATACCGCAATGAAGAAAAGATACACAAATTAATACATGTATTTGTTCATTTCAATGGCCTGTAATTTCATTTTTTTATCAGTTATAAGTCAAGAGAACAAATTAAGATAACGGGATAAATGCGGATGAATGCCATTAAGGCCATATTATAAAAAAGAATGTTTCCAACTGAAATGGAAAAAAAAGAGGGATAAACAATACTTCACCAAGAACACCAATAGTTCAGTCTTATCAAAATAGCTGATTACAGTAATTAAAAAGTGAATCGTCAAACCCTAATAAAACCCTTGTACATGTATCAGCTAGTTCATTAAATTGGCTGAATGGCTTAATTGTACAGGTGCTACATTAACATTCATTTTGGAAACTGACATGCATGCATGACTGAGTGACTCGAGTTAAACGAAAGTAAATGTTAAACCGTAATAAAACCGTCTGACACTGCCATAAATTATAAATTGCTGAATTTGAATATTTGCCACATTTGACTTTTTGCCACAGGAACATAGGTTGCAAGTAAAAAGATAGCAGATAAAAACTGTAGCTCATAATACTAGCTTGAAACACAAGTGCATTTATTTAGTAATCTGTGTGAGACTGCCCAAGATATCCCAGGCTGGGGTAATAGATTTATCTCCAAATGGTTAATATCAATTGCAATACTATTGTCTGTGTAATACGTGTATAACGAGTGTATACTAGCATAAAACGACTAATCTTAACATCTATCATCTATTTGGGCACATTCTCGTAGCATTACGGCGATCGATATTTTAAAGTTCATTCCGCTCAATCGAGCATTGCAAGGTGCGCGAAAATAGCGAAGTTTTTTTGTGTGCCCTGGGGTAATTTTTGGAGCTAAAATTAAAAGCGAAAAACAGAAAAAATTGCCGGTCTCGTTGCCGGTCTCGGCCCGATTTTCGCCCGAGTCACGAGTCACCATTGGTCGAGTCCGAGTCCGAGACCGAGTCCTTGTGGCTCGAGTCCGAGTCCGAGTTCGAGTCCCGAGAAATAGGGACTCGAGACCGGTCTCGAGTCCGAGTCCAGACTCGAGTCCTACAGCACTGGAAATTAACAACAATAAAAACATGAAAATTCAACAATAGAGATGGGTACATCATACAATAAAGATAGTACAAATAAACAGAAAATATCTAAATGTGGAGGGACAAACAAAGGCCAAGGGTCTATCAAAGGTTTGTCCCCAAAAATATATAATACATAAAATATATCATTTAAGAGAATTACGGACAGTTTACACAACACACACAAACAACTACACATGTAAACCTTATGAATTTATACTTTTTGTGAAGATACAATTTCATTTTAATCATTTTTTTTTAGATCAAGCTGATGTGGCTAATTATACAGGGAAAGACGTGACCTTGACCGTAGCAAGTAAGTCCGCTATTCTACCTTCACATTAAAGGGCAATCCAAAATTAATAGCAAAGTTGCTCTCAAGGAAAGCAGAAAAGCCAGAAAAATAGATCAGTGAAAGTTTGAACGAAAATCGTAGTAAAAGATTTATGAAATTTTGAAAGTTATATAGAAATTTTAAATTGGCAAATCAGTAGCGTTACTATGATGTACATGTATTGTTCTAACACACAAAATGACTTAGAAATATCATTTTTCAATTTTTTTAATAGGTAGGACCATTATGTTGTTAAAGGACCTACATGTACTGTAACATTCTACCCATAATATATTTTTAGTTCAGCCCCAAGGGAAAAGGCACTTGGGAGAGAAACAGAATAGAAAGTTAGTGTACAACAATTGGTAGAGTTGCCCCCAAATACATGTACATGACAGTCAAATGACTAATTTTGCCAATTTGAAATTGCCTTGCAAATTTGTAGTGCATTACAACTGTGATATTCATAAATATTCATATCTTTGTTATTGTTTGTCCAATGTTGTTCAAACTGTCATCAATCTGGTTCTCTGATTTTTCTTTCCTCAATCACCTTAACCCTATTTTAACTGGGCTATTTCAGACCAGGTTTTTACTGGGGGTGTGGGGGGGGGGGGGGGGGGGGGGAGTCAATTTGATCCCTCCCCCAAGATCTCGGAGACTGAATATCCGATTCACGCAAAATTATGCATGGAGGTACATTGAAGTATTAGCGACGCGTTCATGTTTTCGTTTAAATGATCCAATGTTAGATATACAAATTATGCTCATATTAGTTACCAAAGTACACTAATTTTTGTTATTTTTTGTTAATTTTACTAATTTTTAAAGAAAAACATAAAAAGTATTATATTGACTCAAAATGAATTACACATAAGTTTGAGATGTAGGTGTTTACTTTGTTTCTTATGGTTTTCCCTATTTACATATTTACATAAGCATGTATGAAATTTGCATATATTGCTTATGTATTACTTTGTTTTTCATTTCTTTTGTATTTTATTGTTCTTATTTTTTATGTTTTGTATTATTTTGACAATGATATTAGATATGACAACCATAAAGGCAAGGAAAAAAACAATTATATGGGAAAAATGGATTGTATTTCACAAGTTTCAGAACATGTCCAATCTATTGTACACACATGCATGGAAAAGTCACTGTTTTTAGATGACCTTTGACCCTTAATTGTCATGTCACTTTCTAATGCTTGGTCCAATCTTCGCAAATTTAGTACCAAAAGTTGCGCAAGACTTAAAAGAAAAAAGTCATGAAAGGATAACTTGATATCTGCCACGGTTCCAGAGTAGTCGCTAAATTACTACAGGGGGGTCCCCCCCCCCCCCCAGTTAATATAGGGTTAACTGCAAGAGGTAATTACGGTAGTATTCTGAGGAAATAGATTCATAAGGGATCATTTAAAATAACCGAGCAAGGATATTTTCTTTTAGCTCAAGTTCTTATATATGGCATGTGTATGACTGCAACATATACAAGGTACTATTATGTGAACTCTGCAGTGCCCCCATGAGTTTATCATCAAAATTATGAATGAAATGGTAACATGTCGTTTTTCCAAAAATATAATTCCAAAAATAATGAACCCTCTTTTATTTTTGGAATTCTGAACCCTATTTCATTTTCGGAATTAGGAAACTTCAGATACATGTAAACCTTCAGAAAAACAAACCTTCAGAATAATAAAACTTTTGGCGTAATGCAACGAATGTTCAGAATTATGAACCCTATTTCATTTTCAGGATTATGAATCTTCAGAATTATGAACTTTCCGAAAAGATGAACCTTCAGAAAAATGAGTGCACCCTCCCCCCCCCCCCATAAAACTCATTAGACAAGTTTTTAAACAGTGCCTTTTTTGTTACTTATACATGTATTGGTACAACATTGTTCTACAATATGTGCATGGCTCAGATCAAGGATACCCATGTGTTACATTGATGGACAAAAATGAAATCCATTCAGAACTCATTTCAACAGCATGGAAATCATGCTTATTGGGTAAGAGACGAACTGTTTTTCTGACCTCCAGCTGTTTTGATAAGACAGTAGCGGGTCATTTAATATGGAGGAATCCAAATAGTATTGACATAGCTTGGTGTCCATCTGAGTAGAGTACTGACCAGGTAAAAAGATTTTGGCAATTATACCTCATTCAGAGGAATGTTTCTCATGCCTACTATAAAACAATGTACAAAAAATGTATGAATTTGTGGCATAAAGAAAAAAATACCACCTCCATACTAGATTTTCCAACCTGCGAAAAGTGATATGTACATATTCTGTGGACACTGGTGTCCATGTTATGTACGTTCCACCAGTGATATGATATTAATATAATTTGTAATCTACCCAAACTCATTTTGCCTGTATTGTGAGTGATATGATACAAGTTCAGTCATAAAAAAAATAAATAAAATCTTCATTTCATACTAAGATAAATTCACTCAGAAATTGTTGAAGTGATAGTTTTCAACATATCCACCTACTTTCAAATAAAGGTGATACTAAATGCAAATTTAATGTGACACAATTTTTAAAATTAGGTGGACACCAAAGTTATGTACAATACATGTTAATTACATCATTAATTACTAAAACAACCAATTGTCGTGTTTGAAACTAACAGTGATAATCTGTCAAGACTGTCATAATTATATGTCATAACTTTTTCATACAAGTTGATAAATTGCATCTGAGCACTGAAATCATGGATTACAATATGTGCATGTTGTGAATGTAACATTACATATGTCTAAAAAAGGTATTTTTAGGCGAAAAAAACTGCCACAAATAATCGCTTATTCAGATGGCATTAACATGGCTTCTCTGGCATATCCTTTCTGAAACAAAAATGGTAATTCCCCATATGGATTGCATAATAAGAAAGATATCACCAGAATAAGACTGCATGTATTCTTAATGTACCCTTGATCTGAGCCATGCACATTTGTAATAATTTACAGAAGTAAATTGACGCACCCCCCCCCCCCCCTGTAAAATGATACCTGGCATAGAATACGAAGTACTTAATACAAAGGAATGAATGATTGGAAGAAGAATGTGCTCCTTTATTGTGTCCCTCCCTTTTACCTATTTCAGACAGAGTCTTTCCTTCCGGTTATGTTTAACAAAGCACCAGTGCCTCGTACACTGCCTACACGTACATGTACATTGTACTTTGCACATCTGATTTGATTGCACAAATCCAAGAAATGCTAACTGTTTAATTGATGGCAAATATGATCGACATTCATGACCCCAAAGATATGGCATTAATTTTGCGTGTATTAGGGTAATCAGTGCATTAATTAACCCTTGACATAGAGCACATGTAAGTGAAGGGCAATTCAAAATAAATACACGTTGGTACAGTCACTATGTTGAAAGCCATGCAGGTTCAGAGATTTTCTCAAAATTGTTTTTCATTGATATGCACATTGCAGCTTTTAAGCTGGAATTTGATACCCTAGCTTGGTCCAAATTAGTGAGTGAAATATGACCTTCCATCATCTCAATTGCCTTGGTGGTTGGGGAGGACACTGCCTACACGTACATGTACATTGTACTTTGTACATCTGATTTGACTGCACAAATCCAAGAAATGCAAACTGTTTAATTGATGGCAAATATGATTGACATTCATGACCCCAAAGATATGACATTAATTTTGCGTGTATTAGGGTAATCAGTGCATTAATTAACCCTTGACATAGAGCACATATAAGTGAAGGGCAATTCAAAATAAATACACGTTGGTACAGTCACTATGTTGAAAGCCATGCAGGTTCAGAGATTTTCTCAACATTATTTTTCATTGATATGCACATTGCAGCTTTTAAGCTGGAATTTGGTCCAAATTATAGTGATTGAAATATGACCTTCCATCATCTCAATCGCCTTGGTGGTTGGGGAGGACCAAAGCAACTTATAGCCTACATGTACGGCCGGGAAAGTAGGCCTATGCAGTGACATATTGCTTGTTGGTACACTGGGGTAACCTCGCTAGTCATAAGGACCACTATTCATAAGGACCACTTATTCATAAGGACTGCTATCCATAATGCGTGACTAAATGAATAGCGGTTTTGTATGGATAGCGGTCCTTCTACATAGCGAGCAAACCATAGACAAATTACCTCGCTATTCATAAGGACTTCCGTTCATAAGGACCACTATTCATAACTATTCATAAGGACTGCTATTCATAATGCGTGTTAAATGAATAGCAGTTTTCTATGAATAGTGGTCCTTATGAATAGCGAATGGACCCCGGTACACATATGGGTATTTCTTTTTTCTTTTGATGTCCTCCATGTTTGATATATGAGTATCAAGGGTTTTGCACTGGTGAGAACCCTTTAACATATCTTTAAAAGCTTACTATCGTGCATGCGAAAAAAAGGTTCCAACTGTTTTGGATTGTGGACCTATACTATGTTCTGGAACAGATGATGACAACAATTACCAATTGGTCCAATGGGAATGTACATGCAGTATGTTAAACCTATGCCATTTTGCGGGATAGGTTATATAGGGAAAGCATAATTATCCTGAACTTAATTCCTATCCCCTAACCATGCATAATGCGTAAATGGTTACATGTTTCTGCATGTCAGCATCTGATGGATTACAGACCTACAAAGTCTCACGCATTAGGTGTGACAGTCACACATCAGGGCTCTTACTCACGCCTGGCCTCACAGCCTATCTCCATGTACAGTATATTATACGTACGCGGTTCCTCGCCTGCCTGGCACTGATGCGCGAAAATCTCACGCATTGCTGGACTTTGACCTTGGTGTGTCTGGGATTATAGGACCAATATGATGTGTGGACCAGTGGTGCCAGAACAAATAGAGCGTATAGGACCAAGTTGTGTGTAGGACCATTAGGATTTGTACATGTATGTAGGACCAAATAATGGAGTGTAGGAAGATGAGAATTATGTAGGGCCAGTGGGGTTTAGCAGGGCTGCCAACACTCACGCATTGAACGTGAGACTCACGCATTTCACCCAATTCTCACGCTCTCACGCACAAATCTTAAATAGCTAAATAATGATAAAAACTGATAGATTTGAATAAATTTTGCGACCAAATCAAGAATTTAGGAAGCGCTGAAAAAGTTGTGAAAGTTTTCCCGTCTTTTGTCGAAAACTGAAAGTTTTCCCGCCTCGATCTCACTTCGCGAGCGCTAGTTAGCTATCCTGACATATGTGCGTGGATGGGAGGCCAACCACGTCCACGTAACGTATAAGCCTATCCCAGGCGACGCGCGCCCATAACATGCAGCGCTATACATGTTACAAATCATGTAGTACCCGGATTGGCCGTATTTGTACGTATGTACTTAGTTACGTACCGTACCGGTTCATCATATTTTGAATCAGCAGTACATCAGCTCAGAGACCTGACATTTGATTGAGAACGACTTATTAAGACAGATACAAGAAATTCTCTGTTTGGATGCTTGCTTAATTGTTGCATCTTCTCATCATCTGCAAACAAGAGTACCTAACTTAGATCCAGAAATTGGGTCAAATAGAGAAGGGGACCAAATAAAGACATGGTTGGCATTTCAACAATTGGGTATTCCATGTTTATCATTTGTGACCCTCCACCACAAAACGACCAATAAATCAGAAATTTGGGTTTTTTAAATTTCAACACAAATTGTAGGCTTACATTCTAAGCTTTAAAATGATATATAACTTGTCTTCTATGGACTAAGCAAACCCTTGTAAATTACAATGAGAATGTCAAAGTGTCAGACAGGCTAATGACCAAAACAATAGAGAAAACCAACTCTAAAGAAGAGTGACCATTAAAGGGCAATCCAACCTTGGTAATAAGATGATTTGTGTGAAAGCAGAAAAATAAAAACAAGATGGTGAAAGTTTGAAAGAAATCGGACAAGGATTAAGAAAGTTATGGATGTTTGGAAAATGAGATCACTACATCTATGCGAATCTCAAATTGGCAATTTGGTGAGTCAATTGTGACATTTTTGTGGACAACTCTCCCATTTGTCGTACACAAAAATATCATTAATTTGCGGTTTTCTTCTAGGCACTTTTACCCTCGGGGCAGTACTCAAAATATATTGGAGATAACATATTGTTATAGGTCCTCATGAGCGAAAAGATCCTACTGAGTAATGCATTTTGAAAAAAAAATGACATTTTAGTCATTTTGTGTGTTAGAGCGAATGGGGGAGTTGTCCACAGCTACATCACAGTGACATTACCTATTCGGCCAATTTGAAATTCCCATATGCATAGTGATTACAACTTTCAAAAATTCATAACTTTCTTATTGCTTGTCCGATTTTGTTCAAACTTTCACCAATCTGCTTCTCTGATTTTTCCTCTTCCTTTCAAAGCAACTTGCTATTAATGTTGGATTTCCCTTTAAAGAGCGCCTAATCTGTGTCCTATTGTTAGTCACACAAAAGGTTGAGTCAAAACTCCCTAGCATACACTGTGAAGTACTAATTGGGTTGAAACTTTCCATACCTTCAGAATAGATATATTTCTTTGTTTCTTCAGATTTTGAATATCAGACAGTGCTTAATGTTTAAGCTTTACTAGAAAAGCGATTTGAAGTACAACCCCAGCAAGTTGACACACAAATTTTGAATTTTGAAAACATGGTCATTTTGAACGAAAGTAAAAACATATTCCAACATGGTATTTTAACCTGAAATTTTGCCAGATGGTAGATTAATATATGAAATTTCAGAAAATACAAAAAACTTAAAATCAACATTTTAACCCCAAACCACCTTTTTCAGCTGTTTACTCTATTAACTCCCATTGCGACTTATTGGTCATTTTGTGGTGGAGGGTCACATTTTCTTAACATGCAAATCTGTATAATTTTCTCTCTTCATGCCTTTATATGTTAAAATATTCTATTTAGTATGCACCAAATCACACAATTTCACCTTGAAAAATAAAAAAGCTCCACACCGTGGGAGGGGGGGGGGGGACGCCCCCCCCCCTCCCACACACTCCCCCACTCCCTTGCTTCGCTCGGTCGGGCTTGGTCGCTTCGCTACCTCGCGCTTTGCTTCTCGTAAAATCTCACTCTCAACTACATGTATTATCCAATGTTGGCAGCCCTGGGTTTAGAACCAGTAGGATGTATATATACACTGTAGGGCTTGGTAGGTCCACTCAGATTTACATGTAGGACCAATGGGATGTAGGGCTAATGGTGTGTCAGATGATCTGATTAGATTTTGGGGTACGTAGGTCAAAGGTCAAGGTCACAGAGGCTAATTTCTGAAATTTCAGGTGTTAGCCTCGTTCTAGCGATAACTCAAGAACCATTTGAGGTATGAACTTCAAACTTAGTGCTAGTATGTATCACCGTAGGAAAATGATCTGATTAGATTTTGGGGTTACGTAGGTCAAAGGTCAAGGTCACAGAGGCCAATTTTTCTGAAATTTCATGTGTTAGGCTCGTTCTAGCAATAACTCAAGAACCATTTGAGGTATGGATTTCAAACTTAGTGCTAGTATGTATCACCATAGGAAGATGATCTGATTAAATTTGGGGGTACGTAGGTCAAAGGTCAAGGTCACAAAGGCCATTTTCTGAAATTTCAGTTGTTAGCCTCGTTCTCGCGATATCTCAAGAACCATTTGAGGTATGAACTTCAAACTTGGTGCTGGTATGTATCACCATAGAAAGACGATCTGGTTAGATTTTGGGGTATGTCGGTCAAAGGTCAAAGAGGTCAATTAACATGTAATCTGGTTATCACAATATTTCAAGAACAGTTTGATCCATCAACTGAATTTAGGCGGGGGCATATAGGAGACGCAGTCGCATTCATCTTGTTTCAGATTTACACTGGATCTTTAAACAGGTTGACAAAGGTACACGTATGTATACATGTATTCAAAGCTACTTCATGGGTTTATACTGGGCAATTCTACGATGATGGTTATACGTACCATATCCGTGTTTGATTTCCATGCATCTTCCTCTGTTTTGAATGTCTAATGTTGCACATGTAAATATTGCACCTTGTAAAATACATATGTACAAACTCATGTGTCCATAATATCTCATTGGCTTTCATCTGCAGACAAAGTCGTCAGTACGTGTACATTTAAAAATACGTGCAGAGCGGGGAATGGAGGTGGAGGTGGGAATGGAGCTGGAGGTGGGAGTGGAGCTGGAGGTGGGAATGGAGCTGGAGCTGGGAATGGAGCTGTAGCTGGGAATGGAGATAGAGGTGGGAATGGAGCTGGAGGTGGGAATGGAGCTGGAGGTGGAAATGGAGCTGGAGGTGGAAATGGAGCTGTAGCTGGGAATGGAGCTGGAGGTGGGAATGAAGCTGGAGGTGGGAATGGAGCTGGAGGTGGGAATGGAGCTGGAGGTGGAAATGGAGCTGTAGCTGGGAATGGAGCTAGAGGTGGAAATGGAGCTGTAGCTGGGAATGGAGCTGTAGCTGGGAATGGAGCTGGAGGTGGGAATGGATCTGGAGGTGGGAATGGAGCTGGAGGTGGAAATGGAGCTGTAGCTGGGAATGGAGCTGGAGGTGGGAGTGGAGCTGGAGGTGGAAATGGAGCTGTAGCTGGGAATGGAGCTGGAGGTGGGAATGGAGCTGGAGGTGGAAATGGAGCTGTAGCTGGGAATGGAGCTGGAGGTGGGAATGGAGCTCGAGGTGGGAGTGGAGCTGGAGGTGGGAATGGAGCTCGAGGTGGAAATGGAGCTGGAGGTGGAAATGGAGCTGTAGCTAGGAATGGAGCTGTAGCTGGGAATGGAGCTGCACCTGCAGCTGTACACAGTGAAAGAGAAGGTGGAAGGTAAGAAGCAGTCAAAGTATATAAATGAAAGATTAGGCAATGAAGGTCAATCATAATTTAATTGTTATATATAGAAACAAATTTCTGGTAATTCAAGTCGAGTCGAGCTTCCATCTAACATCTATTGAGCAGGCAAAGTGGTTCAATCGGTAAAGCGGGTTCGGATCCACTACTGGCGCAGACGATGCCTGAAGCCTAATATTTTGTGCATTAATTTGCCCTTACCTGGCGCAGCTTTTACTAAGCAGTCGGGTCGCGGCGCTTGGTAGAAATTTCCTTGGTAGAAATCATTTTTCAGGAATTTTATGTATGGTTTCTTTTTTTTTTTGACCATCTAAAAAAAAAAGGGAGAAAAAAATGGTGACCGGATGGCAGCATGAATTAATTATTTGATTAATAATCAAGTGAATGAATCAATTAATATATGTTACTCTTTATATTCATCCTATCATTCTTCTCACTTTCATTGTGTTATCCTTTTTATTAATCCTATAAATGTTTTCTTTCCACCTTTCCTTTCATTATGTTATTCTATGATCCCGTATCATCTGGTCTTCCCTCTTTCCTAATGTTATTCTTTATATTTATTCTTTTTATCCTATCATTTTTATTTTTTTTTGCTTTCCATCCTTACTTTCATTATATTCTTTGATTCCTATTATCTGTTCTTCCATCTGTTATGTTACTCTTTTTTTTTAATCCTTCTATAATTTTTTCTTTCCACCTTTCCTTTCATTGTTATTCTTTGATTCCTTTTATCATCTTGTCTTTCCCCATTTTTACTGTTACTCTTTATATTTATTCTTTTTATCCTATCTTTTTTTTTTTTTTTTGCTTTCTATCTTTACTTCTATGTTATTCTTTGTTCCCTTTTATCATCTTCTCTTCCACCTTTCCTCATGTTTATATTTATCCTTCTATCATCTCTCCCGCCCTCTATCTCTCGTTTTGTTATTCCTTGCTATTATCCTTCTATCAATTATCTTTCCATCCTTCCTCTCGTTAATCTTTATCCTTCTATCATTTCTCTGTCCTTCATTATGTTATACCTTTTTTATCCTATCATTTCTCTCTCCCTCTCTCATTCTTTTTTAAAATCATTTTCTGCTTTCCAGCTTTACTTACTTTCCTTAAGACATTCTTTGTTTTTATCCTATAATTTTTTCTTTTCATCTTTACTTATGTTATTCTTTTCAAATTATCATCGTTTATCTTTCCTAATTATCTTTCCTATGTTTCTCCTATCATTTATGTCTCTATCTTTCTTTATGTTATTCTTTGTTTTTATGCACTCATTTTTTCTTTCCAACTTTCCTTTTATTGCATTCTTTGTTTCCTTTCATCAACTTCTCTTCCATCTTTCCTAGCCTTCTATCCTCTCTCTGTCATTCATGTTTTTCGTAGCCTTTATCCTTCTATTGTGTTCTTTTGTTTTTAGCCTGAAAACGGAAAAAAGCACTGAGATGGACACTTTTTCAATTTGTCCCATTGAAGACACCATACAATTAAATGTTTGATATTTCTACCCAGCGAGCCCCGCCGTGACCTGACTTTTAGTAAAGGCCCCCTTCCCCTGTTTCACAGACGCAGGCTATGTTACAGTGCAAAACACTCTGTCCCTATGATAGGACGTTAAATGGAGGTCTCGTGTAGAGGAGAGTCACCACCTGTATATGTTAACCATGGACCTAGTAGGTCCATGTTAAGAACCCACTGCATTATTTGTAGAAGAGAAGGGGAAACCCCGGTGTCACAGTTTCAGTTAGCTTTTTTCCTTCCCAGGCACAGGCCATGCCAAATACTTAATAACATTATGAAGTAAAATGAAACTTCATATATCTATCCTAGAATGCTGAAAAATTGAACACATCATCTGCGAAGAGCCAGAAGGTCATTAACTCATGTTATAATGCAGAGTTGATACCTTTTTTGGCTGGTTGATTATCATGCAAACTGCAAACTTACCTATGATGATTCCTTTCATTTTACATGTCGTCTTTTTGAAGCCAGAAGGGCGTTAACTCATATATACTTTGACACAGAGTTAACGCCCTTCTGGCTCCAAACAGACGATGTGTAGGCAAACACATGGCTCAATTTTTTTTTTTTAGTTTTGATTTTTTCTGAAGGAGTATTATAATAATTGTTTATTTTGTATGGTTTTCTTACTGTCAAATGAAAAAGAGAATAAATGCTGGTAGATTGAAAATCAAATGTAATGGCTGCTTAAAAAGATGCATCTAGAAACAAAATGCATAATTGCTGAAAATTATTATCTCATGGTGTAGAGTTAGAACTATATCATTTGGACGTGGAGCTGGTGAATACCTCTACAAACTCGATTAGGTTAAAGAGTATCAAAACCCTCATTCAGAAATTTCAGATTACAACTTTTCATATCACCAACGATTACAGGTATGCCTTTATAGGGCATGTGTTTCAGTACCTCTACATTCCGCTATTAAAGATACCTAATGGCCCATATTCTCGAAAGTGGCCCAACTTTAGGTCAAGTTTTAACCCCACTTACATGTAAGTGTGTAGAGTTATTAGCTGGCTGTCCACAGATTTATTGAGCACCAAATGTCAACCTCTTCATCTTGTAAAAATCACCCTAATTCTGTTACTAAATGAAAATACAAATAATTGGTCAACATGCAATTCTTTTCCCATTTTCATTTCATGACCAAATAAACTTTGTTTCTTTTTTTTTTGTTACGCAATTACACATGATATGTGCATGTAATGATTGGTGGACAAATGGCCTTTACATGAATTAGTATGTACTAAGTTCAGCCAAGTTTAACTTGAGCCACTTTCAGAAATATGGGTCAATACCTTTGGGGCAGGGGGATCCTTTGGTGCATTTGGTGTATAACAAGCTTTCTATTTCCTTTCCAGTTTTCTAGTAGATACACGTATAGGTGAGTTAAAGGGAAGTCTACCCTGGTATGAAGTTCATTTGAATAAATTAAGAAAAATCGGAGAAACAGATAAGTGAAAGTTTGAGCTTAATCCGATAAGAAGTAAGAAAGTTATGAACTTTTGAAATTGTAATCAATCAAACACAAATTGGCAACTCCATGACGTATCTTGCGAGCTCTTCTCCCATTTGCTCAGTACAGAAAACATATGAGCAAGGATTATATCTAAGATGCATGCATGATTGAATATTTTGTTTAAGAGAAAATGGAAATTAATGATCTTTGGGGTACAGGGCAAATGGGAGAGCTCGCAAGATACATGTACGTCACGGAGTTGCGAATTTGTGTTTGATTGATTACAACGTCAGAAATTCACAACTTTCTTATTTCTTATTGTATTTTCCTGCACTGATCTGCTTCTGTAATTTATCTGCTTCATTTAAAACCAACTTGTAATCAGGGTGGACTTTCCCTTTAATCACTTCCATGCCATGGGTGGCCAATCCCGCCCACGGCTGTGAGCACATTGAACAACGTGTTGTACTCATAATTGCTACATTTTTCTTCCCGAAACAGAAATACATTAGGTACTTACTTTGTGAAGTTTATTCCCATGGAAATTATAAATATCCAGTTTAGTGGTCAAACAGAGCACTAAATATAGGCCAGTATTAAATCTTGAAAGGTCAATTATGACAAATTGTTTAAAAACTTGTTTGCTCTGAAGGGGATGAGTTTGTACTACTGTTACAGTAGTAAATGCTTTTAAAGAGATAGTAGAAATGTCCCCTCAAAAGGATTGCTCCTCAAATGCCCTGATATTCGAAATATGGCAAAAAATAGCCGAAGTGTTCGGGCCGAACATTTATGCCATATGTGTGTGTGTGCATTCCCATATACCCATATCTGTGCGCAGTGCATGTGCTTTTCTGCGAAATTGGGTCAATTTCTTGTCATTTTGATCATTCCAAAACTTGACAGTATACCCCAGTCCCTATGTTTACATGATAAACCATTTCCAGTTGTTTCAGGACAGTTTCTTTTGATGAAATATCACATGACCAGAACTCAACTTTATCTTGAAGATGAGCAATATTTGTACATGTACTTGTATTAGACTTCCTTTACTGATGTTTAACATGATTCAGTGAGAATGACTTGGAACCAACTTTTTGTTTGTACCCCAGCAGTGATGTACGGAGCGAACCAAACCTGCAAGATGGCGATGACACAGATGCTGCTAACCGCCCTACTGAGTTGACTCCTATGTTGCAAAATCAGGATCATGAGTGACATAGGAAAAATATTCTGCTTAGTTTGCCAGCACAGAGCAGACAAGGAATCAGTTACTTTGTTTGTTGTGCCATGTTTATTTTTGTTTTTGTTTACAAAATACTGTACGCAACTGATATTACTGTAGCGTTGTTAAATGAACGGTGTTTGACTTAAGAAAATATATCTCTATCCTCGAACTTAAGAATTATATGAAGATGAAGATGGGAGATAACTTAAAGGGAAAGTTCACCCCGAAGATTACTTGAGTTTAAAAAATGCAGAAAAAATAAAGAAAAATATTGGCGAAAGTTTGGACAAAATCCGTTAAAGAATAACGGAGTTATGGACTTTTGAAGTTTTGATTTTGTGACGTCACATGCGAGCAGCTCCTCCATTATGTAATGTGATAAATATTCCATAAAATACAGTTTTCTCAGAAAATTTAGAATATTTTCGTCTGTGCATTTGATATATTGTCAGAAATGTTATTCAATACTAGATTCTGAAAAGAAACAATATTAATTTATCGTGGAACGTAAAAAAAATGTGAATATATGGAATATTTATTACATGACCAATGGGCAGCTGCTCGCATGTGACGTCACGAATCCAAAACTTTAAATAGTCATAACTCTTTTATTATTTGACCGATTTTCATCAAACCTTCGCCAATATTTTTCTTTATTTTTTCTGCATTTTTTAAACTCTAGTAATCTTTAGGGTGAACTTTCCCTTTAATGTAGAGAGAACTCAGGAGACAGAAAATAAGATGAACTGATCACGATGAAGTCTGGTAGTGCTCTACTTTATTAAACTCAACTTGGGGCTGCTTGGCCCAAAATCTCCAGAACATAATTTACATAATGTATATTCAAATATTCAAATGAAGAGATAACAATACGAATATGGAGGAGTCTAATAAAATGGGGAAATCTAATTCAATAAATGAACAAATAGGGAAAGAAGGGGATGAGTTTATTAAGTAGGTTGGGATGATCACATAAGAATGGGAGCTGTCTGAGTTCAACTAAGGAATCAGGTGTGGGATGAAATTAATGAACACACCTGAATAGAGAAGGAATGAAGGTGACAAAATAGAACAAGAGGAAAGGTATCTAGAGTGAGGTGGTGGTGGTGACAACTGAATATCATTAACTAAACTGAATTAATTCCATATGCAAGGCAGTGCTGAAAAGAAAACTAATGTAAATTAATTCAAGATCCAGATGGACAACAAAAGGAGAGTAGGTAAACAAAATGTAGAGCAAAGTAAATGATGACAAAATAACAGTCTTACATTACACACAAAGGCGTATTCCAAGCCATGAAGTACTTACAATGAGTGTGATGAGCAGTGAAGAACAGCGACATACCCAGGATTTTTCAGAGGGGGGTGTTTTTTTTCCTCCAAAATTCTCTGACGAGCAAAAAAAAAAAAAAAAAAAAGGTTATCAGCATTTTTGGGGGGTTAAAACCAAGCTTTCGTTTTATTTTTAATCACCTAAGTACACTGCTAAAAGGGGTTGTTTTAACACCTAAAGGAGGGTGTTTGAACTCCTAAAACATCCAAAACACCCCCCCCCCCCTCCCTCCCCCCTCAGTACCTGTGGTGAAGAAAACCTCATTTTTTTTATTTTCATCTTTTGGAATATCTGCATTGTGTGATTAAAATTGATATTTTGTAGAATATCTTTTACATATTTTCTGGCATGTAGTTAGCATTCAGCCAGGAACAGAGCAACTTTTCGGTCTTTTAAAGAATTATTTAAATGAATTTTTAAAAGATATTTTTGAACTCTTCTGATGTTGTTGAATAATTCATAAATCAATTTTAGATGTCAGAAAAAAAAATTGAAAGTTTCAAGCAAAGTAGTTATCATTTTTGTGTGTTAAAAAATAAATTTGCCTTGGTTTGTTGTCCTTAAAAATTTACTTGCAGTTGCCAAGTTGATTCGAAACAGAAAGTGAAACTTTGCTGTAATTATCCACAAATTTATGTTTTGGATTAATAATTTCTCTTAGTGTTTATTTTCTTAGTTTTCTTGCTGCCCCTAACACCTAAGACAGATTTTGCATCATTTGATTTTTAATGTCAAATAGTGAAGAGCTGATACCTAGAAATATCAATCTGAACAAGTTTGATTACTAGCGTGAGAAATAATGCAATATTTTTGTACTATTGCAGACGATAATGTCTGTTTATTTTCCAGCTCACTTTAATGTTCTACCATTTTCTACAGAAGGGCATGTACATTTAAAATGTATGGAAACTTTGGTGATAAAGGTTTATATGTATAGGGTATATGTAAGAGTGTATATGTATAGGTTATATGTAACAGTGTAAATGTAAAGGGTACATGTAAATATATATTTATAGAACAGAATATAATTAGAATATGTGACAGTTTGTTGACATGATAGACATATTCTTGCCTATATGGTAGATATATTTTAGGGTAGGATATATTTTAAAGAAGAGGATACATTTCAAAAAGTAGGATATGTTTAAAAAGAATAGGATATAGGCCTATTTTAAAGAGTATGATATATCTAAAAAGAGTACGATATATTTAAAAGAGTAGAATATATTTAATATATTTATTTCAAATAGTAAAAATTTGATTATTGTTGGATCTACTACAATCCGAATATAAATGTGTACAATGTACAGTAAACTGTGCAGTGAGCTAAGATAACTGAAATCATATATCAGTGAATGAACAATATCATGGGAAACATAAATTATTTGATCATTATTGTGCTGTGGAAATTACTTTTGCAATCATTTTTTTTAACAGAAAGAATTGTGCTTTATATTATCGTGGGATAGTGCAAAATTTTGTTTTGAATATTGTGAGAACTTTTTAAGTTTTCATAGGACTTATTATATTTATTATAATTATATATATATATATATATATATATATATATATATATATATATATAAGTTTGATTATATATCAGAATCCATCCTTGTATATGATATTGATAAGCTGTAGTTTTTTTTTTCCTTTCAACCCTTTCCAAAGAGAAATATGCTCATACTTTTGCCAAAAATATGCCATCTTGTCTTCACCTTTTTTGTAAAGCTGCCTGTAAATATTGCCTTTCTGAACTATTTCTATTGCTTTAAAAGCTATGTTTATTCTAGACTCAGCTTTTATTCTATGATACATTACCTGTAAGTCTGTGTATTTTTACAGAATATGTACCCTGTGTGATGTAAGTACTTATGTATTAATTGTATGATGCAAGATATATGAAATTAGCAAGAATATAGCTACCAAAAAATATTGTTGTAGAGTTGAGTGTTCAGGGGGGCATTTCATCAAGTGTCTTGTCAGTGATTTTTACTGACAAATTTGCTCTCAGCCAATCAGATGCAAGGATTTCAGTAGCTTATAACAGTTATTACAACTTGTCATTGATGACAAGTTTTATGAAACAGGGCCCAGGTAATCGGATATTCAGATAATCAGGTATTGAGCTTGTTTTGTAGGACAGAAATGTTATAAAAACCTTTAAAGGGGGACCAATCACTTATAAAAGATTGCCCTGTTTTTAACGTCCCTGTGAATATTTATTTTACATGTCCTGGATGTAGTATCATCTGGAAGGGAATCTAGTCATTTTTGAAATGGGTTACAAGATCTAAAGGAGACTATTCACCTAATGATATAATTTGTGTACAGCTAGTGTGCATAAAATCACCCCCCCCCCGAAAAAAACAAAAAACTTTACCTTTACGGACAGTTACAACAATTTATTCAATATGTTAGAGTTTTTTATGCTATTGGACCAAACTCAACAGTATTATCGGAAGTCATGGCCATGGAGCTTTGAATGTACATTTGATTTAGAGCTGATGTGAAAATCAAGATCATTATTATGAATTCAGTAGCATAATTATGTCATCATTATCTGCACAGGATCATTGAATTAGAGGAAGAAGGTAAATATTCATAGAGTTACTACTTTTTACTAAGTTTCAGATATGGATATTAGATTTGAGAACACCTACATTATGTGCCTAAAATTCCCATTTATGTGTGACTGTAATGAATTATGATTTATTGGCGATTCACATGTTACAAGTACAGGGTTAATTTTGTACTTGATAATCTATAATCTTTGAATTTTAGGGGAATTATTTATGACTCATTAATATGCAGATAAATACAGTACTTACAAAAATGTAACTAATGTTGGAAATCAAATTTGTCTTAGATGATATCATGAAATGTAAAACATAACGGTATGAAATACAAATAATTTTTTATAAATGTACCTTCATTCATATGTTTTTGTTAAAGTACTTAGTTATTAATGTGATACACATTTGAGATTTTGTAATTGTTACAACAATGGTAATGCAAATGAACAATCAGCATGAATGTACTGTATTTGTATTCAATGAAATATATTTTTTATTGCATTCAAGGAAATTGAATTTTATATTTGTGTTTTTATAAAATTATTTGCATTTTATACTGCAATGGAATTCAGTACTATATGGTACACATTACTACATGTATATTTCCATTTGTTAATGCTTGCACATGAAATAGTACATCACTATTAAAACAAAAATGGTATAATTTTTTTTAAATATGTGAACAAATTTCAAGGGGTGAAAAATAGGTATGTGCAACAAATGCCTGTACATGAGCTTCCTTATATTATCTATAGCATTATAAAATATATATATAGTTCATCTTTATTTCAGTAAAAGAAAATCAAAGAAGTTACATTGATATACCCAGGTCCTCTGCCAGAAGAAGAGGAATATTTCCTCCTCAACTGGCAAGAGGCAGGGTCACAAAATACAATAAAATATTCAAAAACAAAGAACAAGTATTAACGAGAACAAAATCGATGATAAAGCAATTAATGATAACGATAACTATAAAGACGATAACATAATTATAGGCCTATAGTGTATCAATATTATATATCTAAAATTAACCAGTAATCAATAATTGTAATTTGAGACTATTTAAAGAGAACTTATAGAATCTTATTATCATCAGTGGTGATTTCATGAAGAATAAATAATACATAATAACTTACAAGATATCAAACAAATCAGGTGTCAAACAGTATATACTGAATAGTTGATTAATTGAACATAAAAGGAAATTATATTGTTTATGTCTGCTTATTCCGGAAAACAAATTGGTTTGGAGTTTTAAAATCATAAAGTATCTAAAGGCCACGGCTATGGGCACTGTCATTGTATAATTCAGGGTATATGAACAGAAATGGAAAACGCACAATGCATTTTCTGCAGCAGTATTTTTAGGTGGTGTTACTACATTGTGTGAATTAGGCTTTACAACATGTACAATGTATATATTATTGTTAGCTAAATTTTTGAAAAAATGAATTGTATAAAGAGGTCATCTTCATATTTCAAAATATGAAATAATCAGGAAGTATGATATTGCCTTTTGTCAACTCTCTGCCATTATTCAGAAAGTCTTTCACTATTTCATGATTCCAGCCATAATTTTTTTTGTGTGACTTATGGATTTACATGGAATATAAGTCCAATGCCAGCTCCAATTTGTATTGAATAAATAATGAAATATATGTGTGTGTCATCATCTCAGCAATACATACTTCCACCTTCAAGTCAGTGCAGTGAAGAGTCTGATTTTATTTCATGATGCATATTCAAATTGGTAGTACATATTTGCTTAATGTGTCTAAAATGTAATGTTCTGCTGATGTGGGAAATGCGAAAATTTGAGTAGGCCTCAAAAATTAGGCATATATATACAGTGGCGGATCTACGGGGGGGGGGGGTTAGGGGGTTTAAACCCCCCCCCCCCTTGGGCTGCCAAGTAAACATTTATTTGGGCAAAAAAGAGAAAAAATAGAGCATGCAAGTATGCTTAAAATCGCAAGCTAGCCACCCTAAAAATGAAAAATCTCCCTACTGTGGGAGGGGGGATACCCCCCTCCCACACCCTCCCCCCTCGCTCGCTTCGCTCGCTTCCAAGTAAACATTTATTTGGGCAAAAAAGAGAAAAAATAGAGCATGCAAGTATGCTTAAAATCGCAAGCTAGCAACCCTAAAAATGAAAAATCTCCCTACTGTGGGAGGGGGGATACCCCCCTCCCACACCCTCCCCCCTCGGTCGCTTCGCTCGCTCGGGCTCGGTCTCTACGCTCCCTCGCAATACCCAGCTCAGCTCCTCAAACCCCCTCCTTGGAAAAGAGCTAGATTCGCCCCTGATATATATATATATATATATATATATATATATATATATATATAAAGTAAAATAATTAGTCCTGCGTCGGTTGATGAAAAATAACAAAAGTTCATAATAAATGAAAACAACCGTAGAGATGATAAAAGAAGTCAAATTTTCGGCCATAGGCCTTCATCAGGAATGATGAAATTTTATTTAACATCCAAGGAGCATGACGCGCATAAAAACACAAAATCTCCAAGGATACATGCGCAACCAATGAGAAGAAGGAAAGGAAAGGAGAGGAGAGAGAGAGAGATATATATATATTCAATAATAAGACATAGTGAAAGTGGTGTGATGTACCGTAAAAAGCTATGGTTATTTTTAATGATTTATGCGTATCATTTTAGAATGTATTTTTTGGGTAGTTTTTCTTTTCCTTTCTACCACGTTTTGGATACTTCCTTTATTGCTTTTTCTCTGTTAGGAGATATTTGCCATCATCTCAAAAGTTTTAAAACTTTTTCATGTGTAATTATGTTGAGAATGAAGTTGAGATAAAGATCAGTTATGACATTCCTCATATACATGACTTTGTCATTTTCATTTGACTTAGAAGTGTAAGCGTATTGAGACATTTCATGAAATACAAATGATATTGCCAGTGAACTGAATTAGGAAAGTTTAAAAATCGTGCTGTCTTCCTGAAATTGTATGAATAAATAGTTGGATACAATACTGAGCGTCTGGGATATATTGTGCCGTTTAATAAAGATATGAAATAATAATGTATAGCCGTATAGTGTCATTGTTTCATTGTATCATACAGGATTTCTGTCAAGTATATTGGTAACATCCCCCCCCCCCCCGAGTTATTGATTCTCTATCCTCATTATTATTACAGTTATGTATGTATTTATTGTTTCTGGGCAGGGTTTGGTAGGTTTAGACTCTGTTTAGGGGATTTAGTTTGGGAAAACCTGTAACACACTGGACAGTAATGCTCAGGTTTACAGAAAGAGTCTTTTCACTCGAGATGATGAGAAGTTGGAAGGGAAGGAAAGAGAGAGAGAGAGAGAGAGGAGAGTTGCAGAGAAAGAGGGATATGATAGGCAGCCAAATAATATGGAGGGAGACGGGAACATTGTAGAAAGAAAAAGAGGGAGAGGGGTAAGGGGGAGGGGAGAGGGAGAAAGTGTAGCGGCATAAAGCAAAATATGAAGCAAAAACGGTCTGAGGTCAGGACTATCAAGCCTAATCTAAAATATTCATGAATTTAGTTCTACAAAAGCAGAATTAATGTTTACTGGTCAGAAGATACATTCTCTACACTAGTAACACAATTTGTTGATTATAGTCAGACTATGGTTGGCCAGTCACATCCTAACCAGCCCAGAGGTACATAGTGACAAAGACCCATTGGCTGAGGCTTGGGGCATATATGCAAATTACTTTCGTGAATTTTGTCATAAAGTTTGTAATATTCAAGTGACTTTCGAGTCAAAATAAGCCCATAAAGGTAAAAGTTTTATGATCAAGTTGCAAAAGTTGCATCTCTGTGTATTTGTAGTCAGTGTACTCCGTGTGTGCACAGAAGTTTAATGCCAATTTATATTCAGAAAGTCACAAACATTGTAGTGAAATTGCTGTATTATCAAAGTTATTGCCTAGTTATTGTTGAGAATCATGAAGTAGTTATTCTTGAATATGTATTACATGGTATATTGTTCATAACTTTGGTTTAAAGCTTTTCAAAGTGTACAGGAATAGTATCCCTTTTGTGTGTACTTATTGGCTATACACTATTTAGCGCACACTCGCTAAAAGTTACAAATTCCTACTTCTTTGAAACTATTCCTGTAACTCCGTGATGAATCTTGCAAGGTCCTTTCCACTGAACTCTACACTACATAGCGTAGAGTTCAGTGGTCCTTTCCCATTTTGTCCTGTACTAAAAATTCATAAATTTTCATTTTCTTTAAAGAAAATAATTAATCATACATGCAGCCTGGATAATCATTGCAAATATTATGTTTTTGCACAAAACCCGGGTATGAAACAAATCTATTCCTTCATCACTGCAACTATAAGAAGAATACTCGCTTGCAAGATACGTCACGCGGCGTTGCCAAATTGTGTTTGGTTGAATTGATTAAAACTTCAAAAATTCATAACCTTTTCAAAAATTTCTTATCGGATTTTGCTCAAACTTTCACTAATCTGTTTCTCTCATTTTTCTTCTTCCATTCAAATCAACTAAATACCAGTTTGTATTCGCGTCATATCGGTAAAGGCCTGTACTTTAACATCTAATTCCAAACACTCTAAAACTTAAGTGTTAAATCACCATTTAAAAGGGCCTAGGAGTGACCACTTTTTCAAAATGGTATAGATTAACACTTTTAACGCAATTGCTGAAGGGATGCAACACTATAAAGGCTGAATCCAGCAAGTTAAAAGTGTTTGTCTATACCATTTTGAGAAAGTGGTCACTCCTCGGCCTTTCAAATGGTGATTTAACACTTAGTTTTTAGATTGGAGTTTTACGAGTTATAGGCTTTGATTTTTATTTTTTTCTTTAAAAAAAAAAGTATTTTGGGTTTGACGACCAGTAGATAGTGTTTTGAGAAGTGAATTTATATATAGGTAGCATTTCTGTCTCGTTTTTAGCAAATTCACTTAGATGCATGTATACCTGCAAAGGTTCTTTGTTTCTTCGCTCTATTTAATTTTTCTTCTTCTTCTCTCGTTTCTATTTTCAGTCGAAAACTGAATTATCATTATTAACATTGATCACTGAGATGGTTGAAATGAACAAGAAAATCATAATAGATAGGCCTATATTCTAGATATTCAGTGATTAGATCGTGAGGTGGAAGGAGGAGGAGAAAGAGAGAGAGAGAGGGGGGGGGGGTGGGCACGTGTCAATCAATTACATTTCGAGAGTTATAGGCTTTATACGACTCTCCTCATTTTCAGCGGACGTCGTCTGTTGACACAACGCGGTTATACAAAAGAAATATCTAATTTGTGTCAATATTAGACGTCTGCCTCTCAACAAATATAATTATCATGATCAGGGTTGATTGACAATGATAGGGACCAATAAAGTATGCAAGTGGCTTTTGAAAAGAAGTTGGTCGGGTTGCGTTGAGATCCGATGATGGGCAAGTGCAGCATGACGTATATCAATATATATATATATATATATATGTATATATATACACACACACACACACCCACACACACACACCCACACACACATACACACACATGGGCCGCGGAACCGCGGTGGGGTGGGGGTGCAGCCCCCCCCCCCACACTTTTTTGAGTAGACACGTAAAAAAAAATCGGAAAAAAGACTTGAAAATTGTCATTAATGAGTGAAATCAGATCAGCCCCCCCCCCCCATTTTCAATATATATATATATATATATATTGCTCTCAGGGGCGGCGCCAGGGTATTTTGATAGGAGGGGCAAGACGACCTAAAGATGACGTCATATTTTTTCTCCATTAAATAACAGGGGTAATATAGAGTTATATGTTTAAGACCTCTCTTTTTAATACTCCTCTTTCTTCTTTCTTCCCTTTTTTTCCCTTTTCTTCCTCATATTCTTCTTTTTTCTTTTTTTTTTCTTTTTTCACTACTTGAAAAATCATAGGGGGGCGGTCGCCCCCTCTGCCCCTCTCTGTAGCGCCGCCCCTGATTGCTCTTGTTTTGACAAAAAGTTCTGAGTCATAGGCCTATACTGAAAATGTAATGACGTATCGCATTTTTTTCTCCTGTAAAGTGAAGACATCATGTGCGGCGATTTATTGTCACGACCGGGAGGGGGGGGGGGGGGGAGGGGGCGGCGACTAGCTTTTACCATTGGTTGCTGTACAAAAACAAAAGAATGCGATACATAATATTATATTCCCCCCGGATCGCCACCCAGGAACGACAGGATAAAACTTACACCCCATAGAACCAATTGAGAGTGGGATATATTTTGTTTAAAATCGACAGAAATGTGTAAAGTGATTAAGATAATACCAAGTGGGATTATTTTGGGAGAAAATCATATTTGATATTTTTCTTCAGCAGTTGAAAGAATCAATGACAGGCACACATGTCATCTCTCAGTAATGTTATGAAAAGAAATTTAATGTACTTGTGTTTCTATGCAGAACTGAATAAATGAAATGAAATGAAACATGAAAGAAATGAAATTAAAATGATTTCATGCGGAACGGATGTTGTATCTCTCCCCGGCCCCTCTTCTCGAGAAAATTTGCCAGTGGAACACTGTTGCTATACAAGTCATGTATGGCCTACAATTTTGTTTCTGGCATAAAAATTATCCGATCTATATTTTCCATCTATAGGTACAAATCAAGGCAATTGAGGAAGGTTACATAATTTAGTAGCTTGAGTAATTGACTGGCAATTAGCCTGCAAAAGATGCGATATCTAGTTCTCTTATTAATTATGATCGCAGCTTCGCAGGAGTGATTTTCATGTCATCATCGTGGTCTGGAAGCCTGTCCCGAAATAGTCACCCAAATTTACATATGAGATTTGACCCCTTAAAGTTACTTAGACCGTCCATGTCATTCACAAAAAGCTTGTCAGCTCGAACGAAGCCGCCGGGTTTGCCCCCCCCCCCCCCCCCCAGAGGGCCCCAAAGGTGGGGCCCTTTGGGGCATCTTACATAATTTATATGCGCCAAACTTTGTCAGAAGGAAGGTGTATGACAATTAATACATTACCAAAACACAAAAACTGACAAAATTTTCCGTCGGGATGGGTTGTCAGACCGCCCCTAAAAATTGGGGTGAATTTTTCCCCTTAAGGCACATGGACCAAATTTTGTCAGAAGGAGGAGGTATGGGTGTACATTACAAAAATGTGAAAACTGACAGAAATTTCCATCGGGAAGGGGGTGAAACACGTCCCTGAAGAAAACATCAAAGCGCCCTCAAGCAAGCTTTTCTGCCCAAATAGACCGCTTCGGTAATGTATGCAAATTTTATACATACCTTTCAAAGGTTGTTCTTGACAACCTGAAAAGCTTGCTGGAATCTTGCCGGACATAGCAACAGATAAAGTATGCAAACTGGATTCCAAGCATTGAGGCTCATTTATAAAAAGCAGGTTAATGGAATAGCTCGTCACTAGGCAGTCAGACCCAACTTCGGAAAACCGAACACAGGTATATACTCCGAAAACGGCGTATGAATATAGAGCTCTCATCGTTCAGTGCGAGGCAGTATGTACAAAAGGCATGGGAAAAATCTTGCAAAGTCAACCAGCCAACGCTATATAAATTTTTAAAAATAATGCTGTGTGCCAATTATCTTCAAAATCCTTGATGATTCGTCATATGAAATGACTTTCAAATGACAAAAGTTTGAAATAAATATATCCGCAGCATTATTTTTGAAAAATATGTTATCAACAGCAAGTCGACATTGCACGATTTTCCCCATGTCTTTTGTATTTACTGTCTCACACTGAACGATGAGGGCTCTATATTCATCTTGCTCCATTCGCCGTTTTCGGAGTATATACCTGTGCTCGGTTTTCTGGAGTTGGGTCTGACTGCTAGGTGCTCAGAGAATTATGTGCATAAATTTGTATACATTACAGAAGCGGTCTGTTGCTCTGGATGTAGAGAAAACTTATTTTTAGGGATTAAATAACTCCTTAGCGTGTCATTCAATAAATTCAAGGCAAATTTACATAGTACAATCTTGAGTATTGTAACTTCCTTGGGGTGCAATTTGGTATCAAATGATCATTTCAATAATAAATGATTAAATTGTAAAAATTGTATTGCTTTCTCAAAAGTAGTCAAATGATATTGTCAGGATTGAGTAAACACATCTATTGTCCATCTGCACCTGTTTGACAAGACATAACAGAGTGCTTGTTAAGTATCTGGGCTATGTGACTGCCATGCTGAAATCTACCAGTCATGTGTTAATTACACAAATACCTTGCAATTGAGCTCTCTATTATGTCTTGTCAAACAGGCGCAGATTGACAATGGTGTTTTTACATGATCCTGACAATATCATTTGAATACTTTTGAGAAAGCAATACATTTTTTTTTTTTTACAATATATAACTTATTTCTGAAATGATTATTTGACAATATCATTTGACTAATTTTGAGAAAGCAATCCAATGTTCACAATTTAATAATTAGTTACTGAAATGATCATGTGACACCAAATTGAACCCCAGGAAAGTGACAGTACTCAAGATTGTAATATGTAAATTTGTCATGAACTGAATGACACACTTTGAAGTTATGAAGGTTGTAACGCCAAAAAAGGGTTTTTATCTACATCCAAAGCATTTTGGGCAGCAAAGCTTGGTTTAGGGGCACGAGGTGGTTTTTTTTTCAGGGGCGTATCACACCCCCTTCCCGATGGAAATTTCTGTCAGTTTATATATGTTTGTAATAAACACCCATACCTGTTCCTCCTGACAAAATTTGGTACATGTGCCTTAAGGGGAAATATTCAGCCCAATTTTTAGGGGCGGTCTCACAACCCATCCCGACGGAAAATTTTGTCAGTTTTTGTGTTTTGGTAATATACAGTCATACACCTTCCTTCTGACAAAGTTTGGCGGATATTTGTTAGATGGGTTGAAATCAACCTGGCTTTGGGGCCCGGAGGGGGGGGGGGGGGGGGGGGGGGGGCTCTTGGGGCCGAACCCGTGCAGCGGCCGGCTTCGATCGAGCTGACAAGCTTTTTGTGAATGACATGAATGGTCTAATTAAGTAACTTTAAAGGTAACAGATAGTTTTGGAAGGCCCTCAAAAACTTTTCGTGGGATTTCTTTGATTTTACTTAATAAAAAGCAGGGTACTAACATAACTAAGATGCTGTGAAGTTTTTTCCTCCTCAAGTGAAATATTTACTGAATGAGAGGTGAAAAGTAATAAAAATCCCTGGCCCAAAAAAGAGGGGATGTAAATTCAAACAACGGCTACACACATTACGCACATTAGGATTGCTGTGTGTATAGAATACGCTACACATAGTGCGAAGCGCTGGGTTTATTGCGCGGGGAACCTTCGGGTGGATATGGTATGGAGCGTGAGGCAGTGAAAAGCCGTTACCAAGCGTTTCTTTCAGATATTTACACTAAAATTTGTTCGAAATCGTGAATGGAAAGTTAAATAATCTTGTACATTTGTCTTATGATAAAAGGAGAGTAGCATGTGACTATGTTAGATAAGTTTCTTGCCAGTATGATTTTTGCTACCGAGACTGTCTATGAGCTTTAAGGGGTCAAATCTCATTATGTAAAATGGGGTGACTATATAGTCACCCCATGTTTTGGGACAAGCTCCTGGCCTGGGGTGTTGATCTGTGTTCATGACTGGGGGGAATGACAGGCGAGGGAGGAAGCGACCGAGCGGGGGAGGGTGTGGGAGGGGGTATCCCCCTCCATCTCCATGGTCTTTTACAAACATCTCTCTATAAAACTTGCATTTTAGAGCATCCCAAAAGGATTTTTAATGAAAAGAAGGAATCCACGGATCTACACCAGTGGATGGAACCCCTTATTTGAGAATAACAATGCGAGCGAACAAATTTTCTTCAATATTTTCACATTGAAAATATGGCATTTCTTATTTCCTTACTTCTAATCATTAAAGAATATGATGGTATTAAGATCAAACATAATGAGTTTTTATAATTATTAGTTTTAAGTTAATGTATCATTATTCTTATTTATTTTATCCATAAATATATCCCCCCCCCCTCCCCCACTTCAAATTTTGGGGTGGACACCATGCTGGACACCATGCTCCTGGCCTATTAGTTACTTCTGAGGGTCTGGAAGTTATGAGAGTGGGCGTGGCACGAACAGCTAACCTTTGAGCTATTGCCCTCTACCTCTTCTGATCTATATCTAGTCCATTACTGTACTAATTGCGCTATGTAATTTAGTGTACCGGTATGTTTGATATGATGTTTATACTGTGTGATGATAGGCCGTGCACATGTATATATAGTAAACATCAAAACCCATTAAAATTTAGTAAAGAAGTCAAATGCCATGGCACCGCTTGGTGAAAATACGATGATATGGAGTGCATTGGTGAGTAAAGCAGCGATTTGTGAATCTAGTTTTGTACATTATATTTTCGAAATTGAAGGATGTTTGGTCTCATTTTGTGTGATCTCTTCTTTACCGAGTCGGATGATCCAGGCCGGGGTGACACTGACAGACGCTACGCGCGACGATGAGCAGACATCGTGTGAATGCCCGCCCCTGTAGCGCCGGGGGCCGGGGCGATCGGTTGTCGACTGACAGGAAGGAGGCTGGCGGAGGAGGAGATGAAGATATGGTGAAGAAGAAAAAAAAAATGAAGATGGAAAGGAAAATTGGGAAAAAGAACAGAACAAAACAACAGATGACAGAGAAGAAAAGAAGGGGAAGAAACAGAAGAACTAAATATATTTGGAAAGGAATTAAAGGAACGAAGGATAATGAAATAGGAGATAGAAAAAGTAAGATAGAAATTAGAATGAAAAGAAGAGGATAGAGGCTAAGAGGGGGGAAAAGAGAAGGCAGAAAAGCAAACAAAAGATCTTACCAGCAAACCAAGAGGAGAAATGGCATAAAGAGTATATGATGTGGAAGAAGAGAAGATAATGAAAAAAAAGGAGGACTAGGAGATAGGAAGAGAAGAAAAAAAAGAAAGAAGAACAAAATGGAGTAGGAGATATAGGAAGAGAAGAGGAAGAAGAAGAAGAAGAAGAAGAAGAACTACAACAAAAAGGAGGAATAGGAGATAGGAAGAGAAGAAAAAGAACAAAAAGGAGGAATAGGAGACAGGAAGAGAAAAAGAACAACAAAAAGGAGGAATAGGAGATATATAAGAGAAGAAAAAGAAGAATAACAAAAAGGAGGAATAGGAGATAGGAAGAGAAGAAGAAGAAGAGAAAAAAAGAAAAAGAAAAAGTAAGTCAAGGAGGAAGAAGAAGGAGGAGGAGGAGAAGAAGAAGAATAGAAGACATGAAAGAAAGTGTATTTGATCAAGAAGTGGTTATAGGAAGCAGATGAAGTAACACAATGTTCATGTAGGAGAAAGATAAGACTCGGAAGAAAAGATTGAATGGGAAAATGCAAAAGACGAAAGCAACAGGGAATGAAGAAGATTATAAAGAATGCATTTCACTTCTATTTATGATAAAACCATTATCATTTTTAAACATTACTTGTACATATTAACTGAATGAAATTTAGATATTGAATTCTATATAATATTTGTAATCATTAAAATAGAGGAAAAAAAATGAAATTAACAAAATGGAATGAAGTGCATAAGTGGTTTGTATAGGAAAAAAAGAAACTTGAATTTCTCCCCAAAGTACTATTGATGTATCCCAGAATACTGCATATTTCCACTCTTAATAGGCAAAATTTTAAGGTGGGTATGTTTGACTGCTGTAATGCTGTGTCATCCGTCATTTGGAGAGGACCATTATATTAACAGGTATTTTTATATTTTGTTTATTTTTGACAATGTACATGTAGGAAATTGGGTGTATCAATGTCTAAGAGGTGCGTTGAAAAGAGAGTGATTTATTGCGTTGCCAGCTTCTTACATTATTTTGTCTTTCTCTCATTGTCTCTAGTTCTTTCCTCTTTCTTCACCATTCATGCAAATATTGTAGAGATTAGATGATGTATGTTGTTTGTAACTTTATTGCTGAACTACTCCATGAAGTAATCCCAGCATATTTTTTCCATCAGAATGTAACCCTTAAGAATTTTTGTGACCTGCTTACAATTTTTTGAATTCCTGTACTTCTTCCTTTCCCTTTTTTTCACTTTTCACCTCAATTTGGTGTCATTGCAAAAAGTAAAAGTAGAAAATATTCTTGTTTTATCTTAATTCATCTCATCATCATCATCATCATCATCATCACCTTTTCTATCACCCTTTCCACTTTCTATCACCTCTCCTTTATTTCCCTAAGATCAGAGCCCCAAGAGAGGTTCTTCTTGACTGACAAACGTACATGTACATGTATGAACAATAAGTTGTTTCCAAAGACGACCACTTGGTGTTAGAGAAATATTTCAATCTACTACTCACTATAGATGGACACTACAGAGGTTAAAATTATATTGAATCATAAATTAGATACTTTATAAGTTTTAATTGCCTCATTCAAGAAAGTTACAACTGCATTCATAAATCCTACAGTGTACTTCATCACCATACCAAAATTGCTGAATGTCAACTATACAGCAGGCCTAGGTACGGTACATGTTTACTACTGTATGTGTATGTCAATTAGTCGCTCTTTGAAACATGCATGTATTTGATTTTTTTTTCTCTTCCCCCTTCATGTTCAGGTCGCAATTCTTATAAATGCCTGTTGCTGTATTGCCATGACTCAGACTGCTCCGACAAATGTCCAATGCATTGATGATTTCGACAAAGTGAGTACATGTACTTTTTAAAAATACAATTGAACCTCGTTATAAAGAGCACAGCCGTTATAACAAACTCTTATCATAACAAGATAATTCTGTGGGTCCTGCTTCTTTATATACTATTTTGTTCTAAACCTGATATAGCAACGTTTTGATTTAAAGAGGTAATTTCAGTGGTCCCATGCAAGGAGTTTGTTATAACGAGGTTCCAAGTGTATCTGAGTAATGGACTGAAAGGCAATGAGTAATGGACTGAAAGGCACTGAACTGATGCAAAATAATGTGTTCATAATGATGAGTGCAGTGGCATATCTAGGGATTATGGTGCCCGGGGCAAATAAAGAATTTGCGCGCCCCCCCCCCTCCCCCGGTGCCCAAACCTATCTATGTTATTGTACAGCGAGGGAGCAAAGTGACCGAGCTGCAAATTTTTGCATTTTTTACCCTTAAAAGCACAATTTCTTGTGCATTTCACCCAGGAAATTTTGCAACTGACCACTGCAACTATGCGGTAGAGGAGTTAAAATTTTGTACATTGATAAACGATTTTCTATTCACTCCATTCTAAAATTGGGAGCAAAATAATTAACAAAACCCTTGAGAAATAATTCAGGAATTCAGCAAATCGACTGGAAGTTGCGATTTCTTTTAAATGTTGAACCTCTGCAAATGCTGTTTTATGCATTTTATCCTATATTGGGGCGCAATACTTAGCAAGAGGCAGATGAAACTTACATGATAGTGAGCAAAGCAACAATTACATCAGCTTATTTTTTACAATTTTGAACCCTTCAAAAAAAGCTATTTAAAAACTGTATACTGGGGGCGCAAAATTACGTGATCCTGATAGACAATAATTATGCGAGGGAGCAAAGCCACCGAGCTTTAGAAAATGTTTGCATTTCAAATCTTCAAAAACTGTATTTTATTGCATTTACCCTACCGATGGGGGGGGGGGGGGCGCATAATCCTTAAGGATTGTGATTGTTTCTTCATTTTCCCTTTTTTTTCCTTTCTCTGTTTTGCATTTTTGGCACCCCCTCCAAGTGCCACTAGAGGCACCTGCTCCCCTAGATACGCCACTGGATGAGTGATATAGAACAGAACTTTAACCTCCACCCCTCTGAACCAAAATAGTATCCGTTGCCTCCAACTGCAATGTGGAAGCATTCTGGAAACTTCTCTTATTTCAGATCCTTAAAGCTCATAGACAGTCTCGGTAGCAAAAATCATACTGGCAAGAAACTTATCTAACATAGTCACATACTACTCTCCTTTTATCATAAGACACATGTACGAGATTATTTAACATTCCATTCACGATTTCGAACAAATTTTAGTGTAAATATCTGTAAGAAACGCTTGGTAACGGCTTTTCACTGCCTTATGCTAAGACCATATCCACCCGAAGGTTCCCCCGCACAATAAACCCAGCGCTTCGCACTATGTGTAGCGTATTCTATACACACAGTAATCCTAATGTGAGTAGTGTGTGTGGCCGTTGTTTGAATTTACATCCCCTCTTTTTTGGGCCAGGGATTTTTATTACTTTTCACCTCTCATTCAGTAAATATTTCACTTGAGGAGGAAAAAAATTCACAGCATCTTAGTTATGTTAGTACCCTGCTTTTTATTAAGTAAAATCAAAGAAATCTCACGAAAAGTTTTTGAGGGCCTCCCAAAACTATCTGTTACCTTTCAGGTTTCAGACAGTTATGTAGCTATTTATTACCTGTGAATGTGATTGTAATTCCCTATCAAAATTTTTGAACCCACTCGAGAGGAAAAATAAGAGATAGAAAAAAGACATTTTCATTAGTTTGTATAAAAATTCCTGTTTAGCAGACATACAATTAAATTATGGTTGAATGAATACCTCTATCCACTTACAAAATATCCACCCCTTTCCTCAAGATTTCGGTCTGTAGTAGTACTAGTAGTAGTACATGTAGTAGTACTTAGTTACTGAAGAAGAATTAGTAGTTTTAGTAGTAGAGGCAGTAGTAGTAATTAAAATGTTTTGAGGTGATGCCATCTTTGAAATTTTAAGTTTGTTGAGAGAGGAAAAAATGAACTCTCTATTAAGTGTACACTGTAATTTATAGTCTATCTTCCTGCTCAGTATTTGATTCAAGTTTCAAGTTTATTTATTCATTTGTCTTTCTTCAAACAATAAGTAACATAACAATAACATTAACACTTTCTTTCAACAATAGTATCAGTAACAACTGTAACACTAGGCTTTCCAAGTATAACATAAATATATGAGTACATGACATGTACATGTACATGTACATGTGAAATAATAAGAAAGGGTAACAGTATTTTGAGAAAGGCTAACAAGGAGACCTTAATGAAGCAAGTGCAAGGTATTTGGTCATGATCAATGTCTTATACATCTACATGTACATGTACATTACCCAGGTATTGGGAATTTGTGACATATAAGATCTGTCAGTTTACTTCTTATTTTGAATACTCTAATCTTAGCTCTAGTTAATGAAGTTAACTTCATGCAACATTCACAAATAAACTAAAATGATAAATATTACATGTGGCTGGTAAAAATAGCTTGGACTTGCCCCTAATGTATGTAGATACATACATGTATGTAGCATAATTGTGAAATTTGTAGTGTCATCGTCACGTGTGAGCAATTATCAAGAATGCTATCTCATAGACATACCAATGTACATAAATGTTTTTCACGTGTTTGAACTGCATACAGTGTATGAAGGTCAAAGTCAGCTTTCATTTGTACTGCTGTTTATGCTTCCAAGTCTTCCAACAATCTTTAATTTTTTTTTTCCTGTTTTCCATTTGTAATCATGAACATTGAAATATAATGGCACTGGTAAAACCTACATGTAGACAAACCAATTGTATACAAGTTTATCTTTGGCATGTATGAACTGCAAAAGTCAAAGTCAAAGTTGTATTTTGTTACATGTAGGGGACTTATTGCTGTTTATGCTTCCACCGCTGTTCTGTTTTAATTTTTCCTCTTTTCCTGTTGTGATCATGAAGAATGAAATAACTTAGGCATTCAGTAACTTTGTGGAGGCTTGATTTAATAAATTGTTGAATTTTGATATCTGTCTTGTATAATGATGTTCAGAAGGATAAATAAATAAATAGCCAGGCATAGAAAGGTTTTCAAATATATAATGCTATTATTAAGATATCTATTATAACTGAATACTCCCATTTACAAAAGCGTATGGCCATACGCTTTAGTCTAACACACAGTGAGTGTATGGGGGAAAATGAGTCTGGCATTTCCGGTCATTAGCATATGTTTACTTTTGTGAAGCTCATGATGATTTTGAAGTGCTTTTCTTTTTCCTGGGCTTCATTTTTACACCACATTACATACACTGATAGCATGTAAGACTAGGCAGCTCAGATTTTATCAAGCCTCTACAAAGTTACCAAATCACTTTAAGACTGTGTATGCTGCCAATATTGCATTCTTATGTACATGCATGTGATTCTATTAAAAAAAAAAAAAGATGAAAAAATATGGCATTATCCTTTGTAAAATGGGATAACCATATAATGACAAAGTCTTAATAATTTATCCAACAGTGCAGGTACCAGTGTCCACTAGAAGAGGTACAAATTAAGTATTGTCCCTCATTAGCTGATGAAGAGATAAACAATGAGTTCTGCTGCCCAGGTCATTTTAGGACTATAACATCCAGGTAAGTGCAAATTATAGTAGATATGTGCAGCACAGGTATGATTCAAAGTAATTTCAACCTCTGTAGGTACATGAGGTAGTGGAGATAATAATAATAATAATAATAATAATATGAGTACTTGTAATGCACCAGTATCCACTATGGGTACATGTAGATGCTCATGGCGCAGTGAAAGAAGATAGAAAATAGAGATGTCTGTCACCAGGCTATGAAGCTCATTGTACAGGGTTCGAATCATAGGGTCGAATCTATGCCACAGCACTTTATACTGTCCTTTGGCAAGACATAAATCTGCATACATTTATCACTCTCCTCCCAGGTAAATAAATGGATACCTGGCAGGAAGAAGTTTGTTGAATGCTAGAAAGAATTATCATGGTAGCTGGGCTAAAGCTGTGGTAATAATATGATTGCAGGGCCCTTAGGGACACAGCATTATAAGGCTACCGTGGGATACTGAAGAAGACATATTATTATATTGTCTTGAATGTACATGTATAAAAACTTTCAGTAGTGTAGCGTTGGTAAATGAATGGTGTTTAACTTAGAAAATAATCTATCCTCGAACTTCAGAATCATATGAAGATGGGAGATAACTTAATGTAGAGAAAACTCGGGAGACACAAGAAAGATGAACTGATTAGGATAATGCCTGGTAGTGCTCTATCTTATTAAACTAAACTTGGGGCTGCTTTGCCCAAATCTGCAGAACATAATTTACATAATGTATATTTAAATATTCAAATGAAGAGATAACAATACCAATATGGAGGAGTCTAATAAAATGGGGAAATCCAATTCAATAAATGAACCAATAGGGAAAGAAGGGGATGAGTTGATATAAATACATGTAGGCTGGGATGATCACATAAGAATGGGAGCTGTCCGAGTTCAACTAAGGAATCAGGTGTGGGATGGAATGAATGAACACACCTGAATAGAGAAGGAATGAAGGTGACAAAACAGAACAAGAGGAAAGGTATCTATGAGTTGGTGATGGTGACAACTGAATATCATTAACTAAACTGAATTAGTTCTAGACTGCAAGGCCGTGCTGAAAAGAAAACTAATGTAAATTAATTCAAGATCAAGACGGACAACAAAAGGAGAGTAGATAAACAAAATATAGAGCAAAGTAAATGATGACAAAATAACAGTCTTACATAAACTTTCTTCTCCACAAAAATTGTTCTCAATTTTTAAATTTATAAACAAAGAATGGTAAGTATCAGTTTTTGCAGAACCAGATTTATATTTTTTTGTTAACACCTAAATGCTATTTACATAAAATAATCTGAAGAAGACTTATAGTACAAACATTGTAAATCATTCACTATAAGATTAAATTAAGTTCGTATTTGTAACAAAACATAACATATAACATGAGAAATTACCAGGGGTTTAATTAACAGCCAAAGTGGGTACTTCATAATTTTGAAAGTGATTTTCTTTAAAGTCATTGTTTATGCTTTGCGAGTTTGAAACTTTTATTAAAATTGATTAAATGGAAACTTTGGTAAGTGCCCAAAAGTAAGAATTTTGAAGTTTTTTTTTTTTTTCTTTTTCTCTTTTTTTGTTTAGAATGGAAACTGACAAATATGAATTATCAATGATTATAGATGTACCCATTTTGGATAATACATTTGAAATGTCATTAATGTATGTAGATTCAATGTTTACAGTTTCACTGAAAATATCCAACATCTATTATGGTAGCAAAATATGGAATTATTTCTCAACTACATCGAAATTTATCATGGAATGGATGTAAAGGATTTCTCTTTTTCTTTTCTTTTTTTCTTTTTTTTTCTGTCAAGGCAAAAATAAATTTCGACCACTGTATTATGACATCATTTACAGTACTTGTGAAAACCAAAGGAATCCCAGAATTTCTTTCTTTTTTTGAAACAAATAACAAGAACAGATATGAGAGCATTACTAGACAAATAATGACTTTAACTGAACAATTAAAATGGAAATTACATGTCGTTAAATTGTGGTTTAACTGATTTCAAACTGATCATGTGAACGTACTGCATATTGAAATATTTGCATTGCATGAAATTTATGATTGTGATTCACACAAAGGAATCAAATTAATTTTGCCACAATGTATAATTAATAGATATGCTTGCAAATATATTTCTTTATCAAGATTGAATTCACAGCAATTTCAAGTTTAAGTTTAAAGGATCTCTGAGGTCAAAAAAAATAATTTGTATACAGTTAGAATGTATAAAATTAACCCCAAATAACTTTACCCGGCATTCTACAGGTTAGCGGTTAAGGAGTTAGAAGAGAATAAAGGACAGCGTGAACGAACGACGCGCAGAACTTAACTGGAGTTGAGTTCCGCGCGAGCAGTTTTATATGCGTGTGCGTTTTTTTATGCGAACGCCAAGACGCGATAGTGGAATTATCGCGATCGCATTGTCGTCTGCTATGTACAGCACCGGGGCTGACAAACACTCGAAAATTGATTTGGGGCGGAACTTACGGATAATATTCAACCCTAATGAAACAACAAATGAATAAAGGATACAACGCAAAATGTTTTTATCCAATTGGAAATTGATTTGGCGCGTAACTTATGGATAATCTACAACCCAAATAAAACAACAAATGAATGAAATCATACAACGGAGAATGTTTTTAAAGAATCAAAAATTGATTTGGGGCGTAACTTACGGGGATTCTATATCCAAAATTAAACAACAAATGAATGAAGTTGACAAATGAACAAATGAAAATGTTAATATCGAATAGAAAATTAGTTCGGCGCATAAATTACAAAGAATCTACAGACCAAATGAAACAACAAATAAATTAGAACTACGTCGCAAAATTCTAGGGGTGGGAGTTTCGGGTATTTTTTTCAATTCGGGAACCCGACTATTTTTCGGGCGGGTTCCCGGTTACCCGAAAATGATATAACACGAATTACAAGCCAATATTTACCCCTCAGAAGCTACAAACACTGTGGGAAAACTCCTTTGTGTTTAGCAACTGAAATAAACCATTCGAGGAAAAAGCAAAAACAAAAACAACAAAAACAACAACAACAACAAAACAGGCGGAGGAAATCGCGTGGGCGCAAGACAGGATAGACATAAGCCGCCTAAATCTAATCTGTAGAAATCGTCTACCGTCTAATCATGCCAGCGCGCCAGCGCCTTAGGTAGTCACGCGCGGTCAACAGTCCCTCGCACATGTTTATCCAAAATACATGAATGTACATGTACTTATAAAAAAGGAAGGGGAATACAAAGAAATCTTATGAAGAAAAACTCGTTTGAGTATGGGGCGCCAATAAGGTCAAAATTAAGAATTTTAAAAATCAATTAATGATTGTAAAAACTATCATTTTACATTAATAATTAATCCTTAATATGAACAATCAATCAATAATATGAACAATCAATCAATAATATGAACAATCAATCAATAATATGAACAATCAATCAATAATAACAATCAATCATTTACATTAAAAATCAATAATATTAACAAAATTAACGAACTTGTCTTTGTAACAAAGCTATAATTTGTGAAAGGACATACTTCCTCCTGAACTAACGTTTAATTTCTGAAACTATTATACTGAAACCTATAAACTTTTTTGTAATGAAGCTATATTTTGTAAACTAACGTTAAATTTCGAAAGTAAAAGAAAGTGAAGCAATAGAAACAGGACAAAAACAATATTATTGTTTAAATGAAAGACCAAATCTTTATTCAAACCTATCTATTGGTTGAAAAACGTACGTTAATACTTGTGAACCAATCCACTTCCTTTTGAACTAACGACAAACTGAAAACTAATTAACTAAATACAAGTCAACGATGAGGGTTAAGCTAGCTCTGCGAACTTGCGAACCAATCCACTTCCTTTTGAACTAACGTAAAATTTTAGAAACTAACGACAAACTGAAAACTAATTAACTAAATACAAGTCAACGGTGAGGGCTAAGCTCTCTTGCGAACTTGCGAACCAATCCACTTCCTTTTAAACTAACGTAAAATTTTAGAGACTATTCTTAAAACTAATTATCTAAATACAGGTCAACGGTACGGTGAGAGGGTTTATGCACGATTGGGCTAAAACCACTTGGTCTAATTTCCAGATGGGCTACCTTCATTCGGGCTAAACCCTTTTGGTCCACTCTTCATTTGGTCTAATTTGCACTTGGTCTAATAACCAGAAGGTCTAATGACCACTTGGGCTAATTATCACTTGGTCTAATTACCATTTGGTCTAATTTCCATTTGGTCTATTTTATTTTGTTGTCACTTGGTATACTACTAGTTCGTCTAATGTCAGTTTGTCTAATTCCCAGTCAGTCTAAAACTAGTTGGTCTACAGGCATTTCGTCTAAAATCCACTTGGTCTAGTATCCATTTGGTCTACATGACATTTATATGGTCTAATGTGCAGTTGGTCTAACTTTCATTTAGTCCATTTTCCATTTAGTCTAATTGTCAGTTGGTCTAAATGCCAATTTGTCTAAACATCATTTTGTCTAATTATCACTAAGGCTAATTGCCTGTTGGGCTATTCCCTTTTCGTCTCGCACCTACCAACAACACTATGCGTCATTTTGTTGGCCATCCCTGGACAGGTTGTGGCCCGGGGGGGGGGGGGGGGGGTGGCATTGTGCCCCCCTGCCAACGAACGAGTTAATTTACGTTTTAGATGAACAAATAATAATAATAATAATAAGTGATGATGATAATAATGATAACAACAACAATAATAATATTATTATTATTAATAATAATAATAATAATAATACATGTAGTTGCATACTCTTCTTTTTTCTTCTTTCTTCTTCTTTTTTTCGTTTTTCTTCTCTCTCTCTCTCTCTCTCTCTCTCTCTCTCTCTATTTGGTCACTTGAAAAATCATAGGGGACAACCGCCCCCTGCCCCCCCCCCCCCCCCCCCCCCCCCTGTAGCGGCGCCCCTGAAAATAGCAGTTTGCATAGCTCAAAAGAATGAGAGAAGCTTAATGGCAGAATATTTAGTTCTTGATATGACAACAGTGTAACACCTTTGAGCAGGAACTTAGCGAGAGCTGGGGACATAGTGCCCAAAACTGTTTAATAATATTGCAGCAATTAAGATATCCCCCGCCCGAAGCTTGCTCGCTACGCTCGCTCGCACTCACTTATTGTAACTCATGACAGTAACATAAAGTCCGATCTATCTCTTTTATTGAGAGATTGTGCTTGAAATTAAAAGCTTTTGCGGCATCTTCGGCATGACATCACTCTATAATGCAAGCGCCATGCATGACCTTCAACAAGAATTTGGTCGCTCGCTTGCAAGTTATGAGTAGAGCAGAATTGCATAATATGTAAAGATTAGAAAATATACCCTTAAAATTTAATGTGTGTTAAATACAATGTAGGGGTACAGCAACGTGTCCAAACGCCATTTTCCATTATTGTCTTCACCCTTTATAATTAAGTTCCCCCTTTTCCAAAAAAAGGTACCCAGTTCGCTGAAAACCTAAGACTGTGGATCGTCTTGCCCCTCCTATGAAAATACCCTGGCACCGCCCTAGCTTTTATTAACATTTGTACATCGGATATCAAATAAGAAACATGAATAACAGATTATCAACCCAACAAACATAATTTGAAGTGCAATAAAAAATCAGGTTTTTCTACTTTAGTCATGAAAGGAAGAGGAGACCTATGAATGTTTCAATTACTAAAAAATAATACTAAATAATTGATTTTAATAAATAAAATAATAATTATTAATATATAAAATGTAGGGAAATTGACTGATCTTGATATAAGCAGCAGCAAGGTGAATAACTCAGCTTTTCATGCACATTTACGTAGATGACTTCTTTGAAGTTTCATTTTTTAAAGTTTCATTTCCCTGTCCTTTCTCAACTTGCTATACTAAATGGCCAGAAGAATAAATAGTCATTAGACCAAATGGTCATTAGACCATATGACAGTTAGACTAAATGATATGTAGCCCAACTCGTTATTAGACTAAATTGAATTGGACCAAATGATAGGTAGACCATATGGTATTAGCCAAAGTAGGTGTAGCCCCAAATAGATATTAGACTATGTGGCTTGTAGACAAAATGACTGTTAGACTATTTGGAAGTAGACGAAGTGAAAATTAGCCCAAATGGGTTTTAGACTAAATGGGGTTAGCCAAACTGGGTATTAGACGAATTGGTTATTAGGCCAAATGGAAATTAGACGAAATGGTAAGTAGTAGACAAACTAGTTGTAGACAAAATGAAGTTAGACCACGTGGAGTTCGACGAACTGATAATTAGACCAAGTGGTGGTAGACCAAGCGACAGTGTACCTTCTCCTCAATCAATAACTCTATGGCTGAGAGAGCTTAGCCCGCACCGTTGACTTGTATTTAGTTAATTAGTTTTCAGTTTGTCGTTTAGTTTCTAAATTTTTACGTTACTTCAAAAGAAAGTGGATTGGTTCGCAAGTTCGCAAGAGAGCTTAGCCCTCACCGTTGACTTGTATTTAGTTAATTAGTTTTCAGTTTGTCGTTAGTTTCTAAATTTTTACGTTAGTTCAAAAGGAAGTGGATTGGTTCGCAAGTTCGCAGAGCTAGCTTAGCCCTCACCGTTGACTTGTATTTAGTTAATTAGTTTTCAGTTTGTCGTTAGTTTCTAAATTTTTACGTTAGTTCAAAAGGAAGTGGATTGGTTCACAAGTATTAACGTACATTTTTCAACCAATAGATAGGTTTGAATAAAGGGTTGGTCTTTCATTTAAACAATAATATTGTTTTTGTCCTGTTTCTATTGCTTCACTTTCTTTTACTTTCGAAATTTAACGTTAGTTTACAAAATATAGCTTCATTACAAAAAAGTTTATAGGTTTCAGTATAATAGTTTCAGAAATTAGACGTTAGTTCAGGAGGAAGTATGTCCTTTCACAAATTATAGCTTTGTTACAAAGACAAGTTCGTTAATTTTGTTAATATTATTGATTGTTAATGTAAGTGATTGTTCATATTATTGATTGTTAATATTATTGATTGCATGTTAATATTATTGATTGATTGTTAATATTATTGATTGATTGTTCATATTATTGATTGTTCATATTATTGATTGTTCATATTATTGATTGATTGTTCATATTATTGATTGATTGTTCATATTATTGATTGATTAATATTATTGATTGATTGTTAATATTAAGGATTAATTATTAATGTAAAATGATAGTTTTTACAATCAATTGATTTTTAAAATTCTTAATTTTGACCTTATTGGCGCCCCATATTTGAGACGATGATCATGATGATTCTTAATAATTTTGTATGGGCAGCTCTTGGGAATTTTGACATCGTGATCGTAGAGATCGAGTCACTTACTCACTTTGTACACAAACTTCACTGTTCACACGGAGTATTGATTTGCCTGGCGAAAATGGCGAGCTTTCTGTAGTATCTACACTCCTCATACTCTAATTATACACATTGCGAGTCCTCACGCACGCGGTCATCGTCTCACCGACAGTTTCATTCTCAACGTGTGATCAACCCGCCAATTATTGAAATTCACACACACGTACCACTACTAGTACACATAAAATCATCAATACATGCCGGGTCCTCTCTCTTCGCCAGTAGCACCATTGATATCATCATCGATCATCATAATCATCAAAGACATCATCATCATATCATCATTATCAAGATAATAACATCATCAAAACAATTATCTTCATCAGACATCAAATATCATCATTCATCAAACTCATCATTCATAAAAAAAAATCATCAAGCCAACATTTTCTTCTCTGTCCGACTGCAACTTCATCCTTTAACACACACATGCGGTTCCCTTTTGAAATTCGATCTGTTTATACAAAGCGCCTTTCCGCCCAATGCCGCCGCGGTATATGAAAGGAAAAAAGAAAAAAGAAAAAAAGGCGCATACCTTCATTGGCTGGCTGGCATATGACTTGTCATGACTTGTTATTAACGGACCGCTCATGAAATGACGTCACAAGCCCAATTTTATGAATGAAAATGTTAATCGCGCGCACTGTAGACATCCTTTGCTTCTCACAGCCTTGCTTTTCACTTTCGCATGAACAATGAAGGATATTATTTTGGATATATCGTTCATGTACTCTTAATCTGATTTCAGTAATTGGTAACTTCTTTGCTAAAGTTTCAGGATATTGTGACAGTGTCAGATCGTGATCGTCGATGTTAAAAATACCTGTTTAATAGTGTACGAGTTGTGAGATGCCACGTGCGAGTGTGGAGCGACTGTTGAATATGCATGAGTTTGTAAACTTTACGCCCGTTAATCGCTCATAGACTTATCGTTCACTGCAAAGAAGGGGGAAGGGCACTAAATGCAAATTATTTCATGGGTTCAATGAACCAATGAGCAGTCTCCGAATAGCGGCAGTGAGCTTTGCTCTCTGTGTATACGAATGTGTAAGGTTATGTTTCACAGTGAGTTGAACGAATCAAAAGCGCATCACTGCAATGGTGCGCTAGAGCGCTACATGGATTTTTTTTACATGTAAATATAGTAAATGGCTGTTCGACGTTCATCTACCGCCTTGTCGTGTACATACATAGGTGATAATTAAATACTCATTTTCGGGTATCGGTTATCTAATATTTTGACCCGGGTCCCGAGGCTCTCGGGCGGGACTCGGGTACCCGGTTTTTAGTCCCAGCCCTACAAAATTCATTTATCGAATCGAAAATTGAAAGTGAAGACGTTCCTGAATCGATATATCGTTAGGTGAGCTATCGTGATCGATCGACTAGTCTTTGCTCAAGTCTTATTTATATTAATTTTGGGTGGTATTTTATTTTCAAAAATCAATATCTCCTGTATCCTGTCACCGTTGAATGTCATGTTAAGTTTTCTTGGGTTGATTTTGTGTAAGCTAACTATACACAAATTATTTTTTCAGGCCTCAGGTACTCTTTAAGCAAATAAATAGCTACAATTATATTGTCAATTTATGTATAACATAAACATAATGTACACCAAATTTTCTCCCTCCAAATAAATGCAAAAAACAATTATAATTTATGCGACGAAATATAAAAATTCACAGAACTTACAATTATGAGAATATAAGAATAGCTAAATGGGGAAAAGGAATGAATTATTTTTAAAAATGTGATAGGAATATTATATGATGCTATATTCGTAACAATGAACAAAACTTGAATAAGTTTTGGATTTAGAATGGATCAAGTGGTATCAAAGCTGAATTTTGGAACAATTATGTTAAAATTGAGTTTAACGTAATTTTGACATTTTTTTTTTAAACTAGCAACTATTGAGAATTTGGTGAAAACTGACATTTTTGGATAACTTGCGTGAAGTATTAAAAGATAGCTTATCAATTTAATGTAGTTCAATATTGATTTCTTCATTCCTTTTCCAATTTAGACAAAACAAACTTAATTTCATTTAGTAATTAAAATTGTTGAGAAGGTCAAATTGGGTGGCATTGATTTAAAACTTTACAACCCAATATTTATGCTAGTAGGGTAAAATTTGGATTAATCAATATTTTCTGTTGCAACATTTGAATTAAAACTAGTAGCAGTAAAACTGGGCTTTACATTGTTATTACCTTCTGCTGGATGAAAACAGAGTTCTAGGTCTACAAACTATGGATCGAAATGGAAAAGGTTATGACAAAGTTAAAACACAGCCACTAATTATGTCAATAATGATATACCCGAAGTTCAGTTCGTACATTCATTCCGGTTATCATATTGTGAGCAAACATTAAAACTATGATATGAATTCAGGTATGACTGGTCTCTGCAGTTATATAGAGAGCATGGTATAAATTTTAAGAGAACATTTGTATTAGAATATCATTATTTCGTTAAATTGGAATATCTATCAAGGAATGCATTTACTAATCTTTACGAGCAAAAGAAATGTGCTAATACTTGAGTCGCTATCAAAACAGGTAAGTTTGTCAAATCATTGATTATTTACAACTGAAATAAGAAAATTGGCATACTTTCAGTAGAAGTGATGAGGCAATGGTTGAGGAGTCCATCATCTGGAGGTGGGTAAGTATGCCTGGGTGGAGAGAAGCAGTCATCTCGTCTGCCAGGTGAGTAGAAATCATGACCAAGTCCTCTTAGTGGTGAATAGTGGTGTTCTCTTGGAGGCATGCTGTAGTAGCTGTGGTGGTTACCAGAGGATGAATCAGAGTGGAAGACCCTTGGTGGTGAGTGGAGGCGATTGTCCCTCTTGGGCGAGTGGTAGAGCTGGCTTCGTGGTGGCGAGTTGTGTTGGCTTCTGTGTGACAAATCGCTATGAGGCTCCCTGGTGGTAGAGTAGGAGTCATGATGACGGTACCTTGCTGGTGAGATGGTGGAGGAGTGCTGAGGCTGCTGCTGGGCAAAGTGAGGCGTCTGACATTGCTGGACTCTTGGAGGTGGAATTTGTAGCTGCTGGTGATGATCATGAACGGTAGGTTTTGGCTGGGCTGTAAAACGTCATCTCTTGATCTTTCTGTTGTGAGTTTGTCTGTGCTTCATGGACGGTTGTTGCTTTGTGATGCTGATAAAGTCCTTGGTAAGTTCAGTGATAGCACAGACCGCTTTCTGGATGGTGAATGAAGGTAGCTGATGTGTAGTTGAGTAATCGCTACTGGTGCTAGTGTTCTGACAGAGATTGCAGTTCTTGGAAAAATTGGTGAGGTCGCGGTGCATGTATGGCCAAAACAGTGATCTTGAGGCTGTGTCCCATGTGTTATCAAAGCTCACATGTCCACATGAAGGGTGAAGGGTTTGAAGAGCCTCAGGAATCAAGCAGGTGGGTACAACAAGCTGATATAACTCAGTCACTCGGTCGCTGTCCATCTTTTTGCGATATACAGCACCATCTTGTATCGCAAATCGAGAGAATTTCATCTGCTTCAGGCATGATGTTGTGCTGGATGAAATATTTCAATACATTGATATCTTTGTCCTTGTTCTGGTAATCACAAACTTTGCATCTCAAGGTATCGAAGTCCATCGGAGGTGTGAAATTTGAGAATTCAGTTTGTATGGACTGATGACTAACATTATGTGAAGACTTGAATGATGTACTGTGTGTGGACAGTTCTGCACACTGCTGTTGAAGAATTTGCACAGTTCTTTCTAGCAGGTCCACACGTTGGAAAAGGACATCAACATTGGTGTAGAGATTGAGTCAGGTCCTTACCAAATGCCAGTAGGGGTGTAGGTGTCTGACTGAGTTTGGGCGTGGCATGGTTGGAGAACAGAAGTACAGGATACGGGCAAAAAGAAAGTAGGGCGTCTCAACACTTACGGAGAGTCCCAAAACGAGGCAATAGCAGACAAAGTTAAGATGAATATCTCATTGGTTTCAGTTCAGTAAAATATGTGTCAATTACAGTTGAACAACTGATATAGAGTTCTCAGTTACTCACGACTGAGGCCAGCTATAGCTGCACGTGGATAGGTACAAATACACTCAGCATCATTCACTCGACGAAGGAGCATAAGGAAAGAGGCTGGAAAGCATATGTGTAGCCAACGTAGCAGGAACTGAGGCTGATGAAAATTAACTCCCAAAGTTGAAAATGATGGAGGATGAGAAACTGAAGAAAATAAAGGACGAAATAACCGGGCGTGGAATAGAACGACCACAGCTGACACCAGTTGTAGCGTTGGAAAATGAACTGTGTTTAACTTAGAAAATATAACTCTATCCTCAAACTTAAGAATCAGATGAAAATGGGAGATAACTTAATGTACATGTAGAGATAACTCAGGAGACACAAGAAAGACGAACTGATCAGGATAATGTCTGGTAGTGCTCTATCTTATTAAACTAAACTTGGGGCTGCTTTGCCCCAAAATCTGCAGAACATAATTTACATAATGTATATTTAAATATTCAAATGAAGAGATAACAATACAAATATGGAGGAGTTTAATAAAATGGGGAAATCCAATTCATTAAATAAACCAATAGGGAAAGAAGGGGATGAGCTGATATAAGTACATGTAGGTTGGGATGATCACATAAAAATGGGAGCTGTCCGAGTTCAACTAATGGCCACCGCACACTTTACGATCAGTCTGCGATCCGATTTCAGAAGAAAATGCAATATCATTTGACAAATCAATTAAAAACGAAAAATATTTTGGATTAAGGGTCTGAATAGTCATACCGGTACAGATAGTAAAATCGATAATACAGACTTTGCCGAGTTTTCTAGTCGGTGGAATGGCCAAATCGGCTCCGAGTCGTAGTGACGTCACAAAAATCGTACGACTGCCTACGATTTGAAACTAATTTTGCCCTTATTCCCTGTAGAAAGCTGACAGCTCACCAAAACCCTATGTTTAGTATTCATATTACTTTTCAGAACCTGAATAGGATAGATTTCATTTGTTAAAATGCCAACATTTAGTGCCATAGCGATTTATTTCAAAAATCAGATCGCAGACCGATCGTAAGGTGTGCGGTGGCCTTAAGGAATCAGGTGTGGGATGGAATGAATGAACACACCTGAATAGAGAAGGAATGAAGGTGACAAAACAGTACAAGAGGAAAGCTATCTATGTTGAGGTGGTGATGGTGACAACTGAATATCATTAACTAAACTGAATTAATTCCAGACGGCAAGGCAGTGCTGAAAAGAAAACTAATGTAAATTAATTCAAGATCCAGACGGACAACAAAAGGAGAGTAGACAAACAAAATATAGAGCAAAGTAAATGTTGACAAAATAACAGTCTTACAGTAGTAACAAGTTGTAACCTTTATGAAGAGGCTGCTTATATATTTTTCTTTTTCAAGAGGAAACTCTTTTGGGCTCTTAGAGAAATAGAGGAAAAATTACAGAAAATGGAGGAAAAGTGGTACAAATAGAAAAGGTGATGTTGAGAATAAACTAATTCGAAACACTGATTCAAGAATATTTTAGCATTTGCATAAATGTATGTATTTTTAATGTGTTTACACCAAAATTTGGGCCAAATGAAAATAGAAAGAATAAGGAAAGGAAGCAGTGATGAATTGTTGTGTAGGGATCGGTTTAATTATAGTTTTCTTTCTTGAGTACAGAGAGAGAACATCATGAACGCTTGGCACACAGTCAATTACAGTTGAAAGCAATATTTATTCAGATGAAATGTAACGTGAGGATAAACAATGAAGCCTAGAGTAAGTCTGGTGGTGACTTTACTCTCATGATGTCTGGAATCTACTCTCTGAAGTAAATCTGAATTCTATTCTGACTTCTCTTCTCTTCTATTCTATTTTGTTCTGCTCTCTTCCGCCTGGAGTCCTGAAGTGAACCCCTTTTATAATGGGTAAACCCCCTATTGGGAGTTGGTCAACCTTGAGTCCTTGACCAAATGACCATAAGTACGTCATAAATTTTACTCAGTATTGGGGAGTGGGGCTGTTATCTGGAAGGAGTGATGTTGAGAATAAGAAGACCATAAAGTGACCATTGCGTCATAGCTTTAGTTGGAAGTTGTATGAGTAATACTTTCTGAAGAAAGTGTGAAGTTTGTAAACATTTAAACTTCCTGTTCACTTCCTGTCTAGGTACTGATAATTATTGATAAATGTAAAATTGGTCTTATTATCACATAACAGAATGAAAAGTTTGTGAGTAGGCCAGTTAAGTTGTGACATACATGTAACAAGAACCATTTTATTCGTCCATGGATTAAGTTCAGAGAGAGAATTTGAATTATCAATTGTGTTTAATAAGCTGTCTTTTATTTAATTGATTGACAAAAGAAAAAGAGTAGAGAACTAGCCAGAAAGAAAAGAGAGATAAAAAACGAATTTGAGAATTTATTTACATGTACATGTACTTTTCACAAGATATCATGGACAGAATGTAGGCTGTGGACATGAAACAAATTCTACATAGGGGAAATCAGCACAAAATATGAAGAAGTTGATAAATATAATCACTTCAGGGTAAGGTAATATATTTGATATGATATAATACAAAAATTGAAAAGATACAGTTTCCTTTACATGGAAAGTGCAAACATCAAAAGATTTATGGTAATGGAAATACGCTGAGGAATTTGACTTACCATATTCTTTATGTTTCAACTTGCAAATATCAAATAGTTCATGTGAATTTTAAGAAATGAAGTTATTGAAAGATTGTATTCTGCTATTTGTAATTATTTCATTATTTGCAAAAGAATGAAGATTCATATCGATTCACCTTCGACTTCTGTTCAGAAAGCAAGCAGAAACTTTGACAAGGAACATTACATAAATAGCATAGTTAGTATACTGGGTTAACAATGTAGTGTTTTATGGCAATTAAATTGGCAGAATTGCATGTAAATTTCTTTCACTGGGTTTGCTCTGTTTCCACTTTTTTGATTAATTAAAGGGGAAGTCCACCATGAAAATAATTTAGTTTTCTTGAAAGGGAATTTTTCTCAAACTTTCAGTGATCTACTTCTTTCATTGTTATGCTATGGTGGACTTCCCCTTTAATTAGCTGCACCAAATGTACATTGAAATTATCTTCAGAAAACATGCAGAGAATTTTGAACAAGATAATTACAAAAATGGCCTGTGGTATGTGCATATGTGTAGCATAATAGTATCTAAATTTGGAAAATGTGTATTTTCTTTCATTATTTTTCTTTCATTGGTTTGCTGCTCTTCCATTCAGAGGCGTCAATTCATTGGAAATAGACAAAGCATGGGAGGGGCAGAGCATTGTTCATAAACAATGCTTGCCCCTCCAGTGCTTTATTTGTACTGAACGAATTGATGTCTCTGCTTCCATTTTCTCTTCCACAAACCTCACAGGTGCCAGGTGTGTAATGATGTACAGTTCATGCCCAATGTTAACAATTGCTGTCGGTGTCTACAATGCACAGAATGTGATAGTATAGTAAATGATACAATGGCTATGCCTTGTGACAAAACCCATAATGTAGTCTGTGAAATAAAGCCTGATCCAACACCCAATACAACCTCTCCTTGCCCATTGATGGAACCTACCACTGAATCACCTACATCCTCTCAATCACCTACATCCTCTGAAGAGGTCACAACTCCAGAAGTGATTGATATCACCACTCAGAGTATGTTTATTTTTCTTGTAAATTATATTCTCCCATTGTTAAAATTGCACAGGACAAAAATGCTAAAATAGGTACATGTAGCTTAGTGAAATGTCATGGTGCGTAAAACTGCAGAAAAGACGTACGGTGACAAAATTATTCAAAATCAAAATTTTATTTCACAGAGGCAGAACGAAAACATTAGGAAGTAGAATATATTAGTATTTACCTCTTTGAACACTTTTGATCAAAATAATATGAAAACTTTTATTCAGACATATGTCTGATTCTAATTTTAAATGCACAGAGAAAACCGGCATTTTTCATTTTTGAGTCTTTCCGCGTCTTTATGCCCCATCACGTTTCACTAAGCTATCTAATACATGTATATGTCATAATTTTGATTCTACAATACATTTGCTCCATGATCTATTTGAAATATTAACATTTTGAACCTTGACGTAACATGCACGTACAACTAACCCTAGCCCTAAATCTAACTTAAAACCCAATTGCAACCATTCCCACCCCCCTCCCCCCTATCTTTGATGATGTAATAAAGCATGGAGCAATGTGTTGGATAACCATAATTTTTTTTTATTATTCTGCGAAATGTGTAGTTCTAGATCCGAAATACATGTACATATTTTGCCTGTTCATGCACATGTGTAGACACATGTTAGTATTACATGTATGGTTGATTAGTGGATAATTTTGAAAGTCCTAGTTATGATGTTCAGCTTGGCAACACTAATACAAACTCCAGTATCAATGTGGATACATGGTAATTGTATTTAACCCTTTCAAGACAATTGACCACATTTTATAGTTTGGCTCAATAACTTTTGATTCAGAGCCTTACAAAATATACGAAATGCATGAGGAGAAAGAGCAAAAATTTCTGCACGTACACACAGTGTCCATTTTTGGTACATGATCATATTGCGTTTGACGCTAGGAATTTTAAAAAGGAGAAGCTTTAAAATCCTTAAATTGGCAACACATTGAGAGGTTAAAAATAATTTTTTTTTTCAAAATTGGCATCTTTTCAACATTTTGACAAAGTTCTCAACCATGTATATTGTTTTCAAAGACATAAATCTTATATTAGAACCATGTAGCACTAAAAGCAAAAAATTATTGTTGCCAATTTGAAGAACGAAATGTGATCAATTTAGCCCTTAAATAATTCCTGTCATGAAAGGGTTAAAGGAATCTGTAACCTACTGTAAAACCAGAAACTTTCACGTACATATAATGTTTACGAATTTTGCGAGTGGTTCAGATTAGAGAAATTCTCATGCTGTGAAATCATTGGCCGGAATTCACAAAGGTGGTTTCAGTTCGTACCATGGTTTATGCAGATTTTGTGGTATAAATACGCTTGATTTAGCGCATACACTTAAAAAGATCCAATAATGAACGCGCGCCGGTCGTGCGTGGTTGGCAAAAGCGCTAAATTTACGCTTGTTGCCATGGTTCAGACTATGGTTTATGTATATTAATTTAAATAAACCATGGTCTGAATTTACATAAACCATGGACTGAACCATGGCAACTAGCGTAAATTTAGTGCTTTTGCCAACCACGCGCGACCGGCGCGCGTTCATTATTGGATCTTTTTAAGTGTATGCACTAAATCAAGCGTATTTATACCACGAAATCTGCATAAGCCATGGTCTGAATTGAAACCACCTTTCTGGATTCCGGCCAATGAGTCTTGATATTAAAGCCAGTTCGCAATCAGCACATGGTACTAATGACCCGGACATGACCCAAATCTATACGTACGTGCACATTTGTTTTGATGGATGCATGGGCAATTCCACGGTAATGGAAGGACATTCAGATACAATTTGTGTCTGATTGTCCTTCCGTTACCGTGGAATTGCCTGGATGCGCTGCTTGTTTAACAGGTAACAGGTAACAGGTAACATCATACTGGTGAGTGCATCATGGTACAAAATGAATGCATATAAAGGTCCATTGTACTCGGTACAAATGGCAGCCTTTATCTACACTTGCAAATTTTAATTACGAACCTGCTTATTGTCATAACACTAATTTTTTTTTGCAAATTGCAAAGTTTCTTGCTGTGAAAATGGCCGTTGTTTACAACTCTTTTCTTGTTATACAGTATTATGCAGAGTTTTGAACTTTTTTTTGTTCTTGCAGATGTTACCCAGAAGGGTTTTTCTAAATGGACATCATTGGAAAGAGGTTTCTTTGTGATTGTGGGTCCTTTTGTGCTCTTTTTAGTCCTCCTATGTGCACTCTGCATCTTTTGCTGCTATGCATGCAAATCAGGTAGGATTTCAAAATGATCATACTTATAAAAGGGAAATCCAACCTTAATGGCAAGTTGTTCTGAAAGAAAGAAATATCACAGAAGCAGGTTGACGGAAGTCTTGACGAATCGGACAAGCAATAACAAAGTATGAATTTTTGATAGTGACAATCACAGTGGGAATTTCAGATTGGCTTAATCGCTTATGTTACTGTGATGTAGCGACAGACAACTCTTTAATTTGCTCCAACACACAATTTTAGTGAAAATGTACTGGACCTATACTCAGATCTTTTTCATATGACAATATCTATTATATTTTGAGTACTGGATGCCCCCGAGGGAAAAAGGTTTTTGGATGAACCATAAATTGATAACATTTTAGTGCACAACAAACAGGAAAATTGACATTTAATACGTTATAATTGATTCACCGAATTGCCAATTTTAGATTCGCATAGATTTAGTGATCTCATTTTTCAAACATAACCTTTATGCCTCTGCCCACCAAAGGAGGGGCCACTCAACTAATATTGCTGTACACACGCGTGACCAAAACAAAAAGTGTGAAAAGGGTGGTTTTTGCCAGGAACGATCACACGCTTGACGCATTAAGGATGTCAAAAAGGCCAAAAATATCGGAAAAAAGGGTATGTTTGAGTTTGTTTCCTGAATACTTGTCTGGATTTTATGCGACGAGTCTCTTGTTCAGGGGGTAAAATTTCAAGAAAGCATGCGAAAATACTCAAATGGATAAAACGCGTTTGGGGGGTGTTTGGAAAACCTATGGTCGCGCGCGTGTGTACAGCAATATACATGTAGTTGAGCGGTCTCCCCAGGGTGGCGGAGGCATAATGTTTTTGGGTTGTCTGTCCCGCTTTCTCATTCTCACGATAACTCAAGAACCACATGAGGTATGAACTTCAAACTTGGTGCTAGTATGTATCACCCTAGGAAGACTATCCGATTAGATTTTGAGCTATGTAGGTCAAAGGTCAATTTCTGAAATTTCTGGTGTATGCCTCGTTCTTGCGATAACTCGAAACATTTGAGGTATGAACTTCAAACTTGGTGCTAGTAGGTATCACCATAGGAAGACGATTAGGGGTGTGTAGGTCAAAGATCAAAGGTAAATTTCTGAAATTTCAGATGTTAGCCTTTTTATCGCGATATCTCAAGTACCGTTTGATCCATTAACTTCAAACTTGGTACTAGTGTGTATCACCATTACAAGACAATCTGTTTATATTTTGGCAAATGTAGGGCAGAGGTCAAAGGTCGGAGAGGTCAATTTCTGATATTGCAGTGTTTGCCTCGTTAGCACTATATCTCAAGAACCATTTGATCCATTAACTTCAAACTTTTTACTATGTGTCACCATAGGAAGATGATCTGATTAGATCGTGGCAAATGTAGGTCAAAGGTCATGGAGGTTATTTACCATGAAATTTCAGGTTTTTGCCTGGTTAACACACTTGAACAATTTGATTCATTAACTTCAAACTAGGAACTACATGTAGTAAGCATCACCATCATGGGACGAACTAATTAGACTTTTGTTCATGTCTAGGTCAAAGATGACAAGTCATAGTCATTACATGATGAGAAATCAATGCTTTTAGCTTTGTTATCACCATATCACAACTATTTTGTATTCATGACTAGGTGGAGATAAAGTGATCAGATTTTTGGGTTATAAGGTGTAAGGTCAAATGTCAAAGAGGTCAATTAACATGTAATTGTAGGCTTTTCATTCTGGTTATCACAATATTTTAAGAACAGTTTGAGCCATCAACTGAATTTAGGTGGAGGCATATATATAGGAGATGCAGTCTCATTCATCTTGTTTGTATTTTGTCCAGTTTGTTTCAAACTTTCACCATCCTGTTTCTCTTAGTTTTATTCTCCTATCCACATCATCTTATTAAAAAGGACCACGAAATAAAGTTCCAGGCTTGGAATTGGATTAAAAGTTCTGAACTACTTTATTGGCTTGATGAAGCAGTTGTAGAACAAGTAACAACAATTCAATCTGTAATATAAAAAGAACAGAGAGAAAATACAATAAATCAATAAGTATTGCACGATTAAAGTTTCCTTTGTTGTCTTCTTTCTATGTGCATGTAATGCAATTGAAATTACTCGTGCCTGACTATTACTTGGAAGTCTCCAAACAAAACCTATCGATTCTAACACGGAATCATAGTTCCAGTAATATGAAATCTATCAAATAAGCACATATTACCTTTCAAGTGCTACTGCATGTTACACTATATGAAATACACATAAAGACATATCACTTGAATACCCAAATGCTATCAAGACTGAACCTAGCTTTCATAATTTTTATAGCTAAAATTCATAACACAAATGTATAATGCATGAACTTGAATTTGCATCAATAATTCTGATCTAATATTTGTCACCATAATGTATTATACCTTGATAAATATTTTCATAAACAGTGATAAACATAAAATGCTGTCATAATTCCACGACCAATATCACTGTATTGTTTGGTAGCTTACTTATTCCAAACAGTCTAAAAATAAACATTTGTGCTTATTAATTCACTTTCAAACTAAGATTCATTTCTTTCATCAAAACTATGACTCACTTTTTCTTCACAGCTGATAATTCATAATCATAATCAGCTTTAATATACTAGACTTGCATTCAAGCTAAATTATTGACTTGCCAAATAACTTTCATATGACTTTGACTTTGATGCATGTTAAGAAAAATACCAGTTTACAAAATAAACCAACTTGTCTAGCATGCCTATAAAAATTGACCTTCAAGATTCCTTAGAATTCATAGCACTCAAGAAGACTAAATATCAGTAAAGCTCCATGACCCTTGAATTAACAAGACCTGTCAATTTTCTACACAAAATAACATCAATGTCATATTGACTCTTGCCTCATGAATAATTAATTAGACCGTGCCCAAAACCAATGCACACACCTTGCTTATACAGTGCACCACAGCCAAACCTACATTAACTGAATAACTTCACTTCAGTTTAATTAATATTCATATCTGCATGACTAATCTCATCTAAACTTTGATATAATATATATATTCATGTTTTATAAACCTTCTTTGATATTTATCCATCCTATAATTTACGCCAAACTGCAACAAACATCCATAGGAATGTAACTGACAGTGACACACGTGTTCACTTTCACACATGTCTCAATATTTACTTCATAAGACATCATACTAAGTTCTATTTTACGCCATTAATAATAACATTATCAAAAACTCACTTCTTTGGCCGGAACTAAAAACCTCTGGCGAAATTACTGAACTCATTGGTGTCCAAAATCTCGCAGGAAAACATGGGGAAAACGGGAAAACTGGGGAGCTCACCCCCAGTGACTTGATGCTCGAATAGACGCAACATAACAAGTGAAAACATGGCTTCGCCAATTTGCATACTTAAATTTTGCCACAAGTGGACACATGATATGGTATCTTCAAACGAAAAGAGAAAAATTATTCTGTTCGTTATTACAATACAAAAAAAAAACTTTCGCTCAGCGAAACAAGGTTGAATTGCCCATGTACATCGAGCTGAATATGAATAATAAATGATGTTCACTAAAATGATATCTATTTAAAACCATTAGCATTGTCTATGAATTATTGTAATTTATGTATGTTCATCACAAGTATGAGTATACAATTTTTTGGTTATATATGTACGTCTATGTATCATTTGAGACAATTGACCACGTTTTGTGGTTTGGCTCAGTAACTTTGATTCAGAGCTCTAAAAATATACCAGATGCATGAGTAGAAAGGGCAAATTTTTTTGCACATACTATGTCCATTTTTGTTGCATGACCATATTGCATTTGATGCCAGAAATTTTAAAAAAGAGAATAAGCTTTAAAATCCTTAGATTAGCAACACATTGAGAGGTTCAAAATCATTGTACATGTATTTTTTCCATGATATCTAATCTGATGTTTATTTTTTCTTGTCTCGTTCTCACAGCTGGTAATGGTAAGTATGAAATTACTGTTTTTTTAGTGAAAATGCATGTCCATCTCTCTTGAAGGAGGTTTACTTCCATACACGTGTCGTTTACATGTACGAGCAGTTCAGTGTTGTAGTTTAGAACACTGGTCCTGAGACGAAGACCAGGAGGAAAACTTATGATTATGTTCATTTTGTAAGAGGTGTTGTGGTCTAGTGGATACATATCACTGGACTGTGGAACACATGGTTCGCTGTTCTAGTCCCGCCGTGGCACTTACGTCCTTTGGCAAGACTTCTACATAATTACCATGCACTCTTACCCAAGAGATAATAGGTACTTGTGAGAAATTGAATGTGACTTTTTTGCCAATGCGCAACATGCATACATGTGAACGGCGCAAAATGGTAGGAATGCTCCCTAAAGAGTGGAGATGGTGCACACTTGTGTAAATCTGCCACTGGTCGTAGGACCCCTTTTTTCCAGAAAGTTTGTTTTGCTTTGAACATTGAACAGCTATATCTATCATGGGAAGATCCAGGATTTTTGAAAGGGGTTGGGGTGGTACGATGTAGAAAATTGTCTGACAAGCAAAAGAAAAAAAAAGGATATTCTGACAAGCACTAAAGTACTAAATTAGGGTATGCCACTTAAGTTTCAAAGAGGGGGAGGGGGGGGGGAGATTGTTTCCCCCTAAATCTGCCAGTGCATCTGTTACTTGTAAATTGGCAACTACACATATAAACCTTATGAATTTATACTTTTTGTGAAGATACAATTTCATTTTAATTCTTTTTTTTTTGTAGATCAACCAGATGTGGCTTATACATGGAAAGGAGTGGCCGTGATCGTAGGAAGTAAGTCCACTATTCTACCTTCATATTAAAGGGTAATCCAAACTTATTAGCAGGTTGCTCTCAAGGAAAGTAGAAAAATCTGAAAAATAGGTCTGTGAAAAGTTTGAACGAAATCAGGCAAGTAGTAAGAGAGCTATGAAATTTTGAAAGTTATATTGGGAATTTTAAAGTGGCAAATTGGTAACGTCACTATGATGTACATGTACTGTTCTAACATGCAAAGTGACTTATAAATATAATTTTCAAATAGGTTGGACCATTTTGTTTTTGGAAGACCTACAAGACCAGGCTAACCATAATATATTTTTAGTTCAGCTGCGAGGGAAATGGCACATGGGAGAGAACCAGAATAGCATGATATCTTAGTATACAGCAGTTGGTAGAGTTGCCCCCAAATACATGTACATGACAGTCAAATGACTAATTTGCCAATTTGAGATTCCCAAATTTCTAGTGAGTACAATTGCCATATTCAATAAAGATTCATATCTTTATTATTGTTTGTCCAATGTTGTTCAGACTGTCATCAATCAGGTTCTCTGATTTTTCTTTCCATGCCTAAACTTGTCAGAGAGGTTGAAGTGCTAGATTAGATACTACTGCAAGACCCTATTCACACTCACTTCGTTAGAGCGCTCTAAGATCCGTTCCTTAAGAACCGTTCAAAGGTGAGTGTGAATACAAAAGTGGTCCAGGAAGTGGTCTTCTAGACAAGTCCAGAAGACCACCTTGGGAGGTGGTCTTGAGGAACGGGTCTTAATAAGAATGGTTCTGCAAGGAGAATGAAACCCTGGGGATATACATTTTAATGAAAAGAGAGGATAGAGAGAAGCAAGTTCCATCAAAATCGGTTACGAAATGAAAAAGTTATGAAAGTTTGAAAAGTCTAAATTTACTTTCTATGGCGATCCTCAAATTGGCAATGTTGCTTCAAAATGGCAAGTTTAGTAGTATAACTCTCCATATGTTTTGTACACAAAATGTTATATTTTCTCCATTATCTCTAAAGATGCTGCTTGTCTTTTTGTGAACTCAACATATGTTGTGTCAAATACATTTTCCCATGATATATCTTGAGCTAAGAAGGAGACAAGCTGCACCTTGAGAAATAATGGGGAAAATATGAAATTTTGTGTACAAAACATATGGAGAGTTGTACTACTAAACCTGTCACTTTGAAGCAACATTGCCAATTTGAGGATCGCCATAGAAAGTAAATTGAGACTTTTCAAACTTTCATAACTTTCTCAATTCGTAACCGATTTTGATGGAACTTTTTAGAAATTGCTTCTCTCTATCCTCTCTTTTCATTAAAACTGATTTTTCTCCAGGGTTTCATTCTCCTTTAACTGCTCTAACGTGCAGTATGAATGCAAAGCAATCCCAAAGCGTACTTCCAGCAGAAGTGAGTGTGTGTGTGTGTTGCGTGGGAAATCATGTGTGATTTTCCTTGATTTTCCAATTAGTGCAGGCCATGGCTGCTTGATAGAATGATGAAAAGAAAGAGAACATAAGAAAAGATGGAAAGAGGAATGGATAGAATTATGAAAACAAAGAAAAGCATAATGAAAGATGGAAAGAACAAATGATAAAATGATGAAAAGATAGAAAGAGGAAATGATAAAACAAGAAAAAATAAGATATTAAAAAAAAAAGGGTAGAAAACAAGGAAAGATAGAAAGGGGAAATGATAGATTGATAAAAACAAAGAAAAACAAATTTAAAGAAAGAGAAGACGATAGAAAGAAAACAAAGAAACATAGAAAGAGGAAATGATAGAATGATGAAAACAGAAAAACAAGAAATTTATGGAAAGAGAAGTTGATAGAAAACAAAGAAAGATATTAAGAGGAAATGATAGAATGATGAAAATAAAGAAAAGATAGAAAGAGGAAATGATAGAATGATAAAACAAACAAAAAATTAAAAGAAAGAGAAGGCGATAGGAATCAAGGAAAGATAGAAAGAGAAAATGATAGAATGATGGAAACAGAAAAACATAAATGTAAGAAAGAAAAGACGATAGTATGAAAATAAAAAAAAAACAATGAAAGAGAGGAAATGATAGAATGATGAAAAGATAGGAAAGATAGAAAGAGGAAGTGATAGAATGATAAAAAACAAGAAATTTAAAGAAAGAAGAAATTGGAAAACAAAGATAGAAACAGGAAATGATAGAATGAAAACAGAAATTTATAGAAAGAGAAAGAAGTCGATAAAAAAAACAGAAAGAAAGAGGAAAGGATAGAATGATGAAAACAAAGAAAAACATGAAAGATAGAAAGAGGAAATGATAGAATGATGAAAAGAAAAAGATAGGAAGATGAAATGATAGAATGATCAGACAATTTAAAAAAAAGAAATTTTAAGAAAGGGAAGGCAGTAGAAAACATTAGGGAAGATAGAGAAAATGACAGAATGATGAAAACAGAAAAACATTAGAAATGTAAAGAAAGAAAAGATGATAGTAACTATGATGAAAACAAAAGAAAACAAGGACAGATGGAGGAAATGATAGAATGATAAAACAGAAAAAAAAAGAAATTTAAAGAAAGAGAAGACAATAGAAAGAGGAAATGATAGAATGATGAAAACAAGATAGGGAGATGAAATGATGGAATGATAAGACAATTTTAAAAAAAGAAGAAATTTTAAGAAAGGGAAGGCAGTAGAAAACAGGGAAGATAGAGAAAATGATAGAATGATGAAAACAAAAACATTGGAAATGTAAAGAAAGAAAAGATGATAGAATGAAAACAAAAGAAAACAAGGACAGATGGAGGAAATGATATAATGATAAAACAGAAGAAAAAAAATTTAAAGAAAGAAGACAATAGAAAGAGGAAATGATAGAATGATGAAAACAAAGAAAAACATAAATGTAAAGAAAGAAAAGACTGGATCGCTGAGAGAAAAGATGAACAGCCAGTATACCCCACTTGGAATCGTATTGAGACCGTAGTCTTTTATTGTATTCAATCTTTAAAGAACAAATTGAAGCATTCATAAATACATAAGTCAACTTGACTGATTTATATCAGTTTCAAGTACATGTAAATGCTTTGTTACCTCAAAACTTAAATCATTAAATGTTGCATACATCTTGAGACGTATGTTTTCCTTTGCTGATAAAACATGCTTATCTGAATTTAAAGTCTTAAATTTCCTATAGTAAAAAAATATCAAACTAAATATATGTATAACTTTGTCCTCAAATGATTTCTATGCATAGTATAGCCTCTAAAACAGAAAATGCACATCGCCTGAATATTCATGTTCTTGTGCATAACTGAACACTAATTTACATACATATATGAATACTTAACCACCCAAATGGCATCTTATATCTTTCATAATATTTCTACAAATATCTCTCTTCAAGACATTCTGGTTTTATAAATGACAACACAAGGTCAAATAATTCCTCTTGACCTTCAAACAAATGATGTGACAGACCTTTTCAGTCACCAGTATTCGTATTAAAACCCATACAGAAAACTCTTTAAATGCATGACTTCATCAATAGTCATAAAATGTAAGACAAGAATTAACTTCATGATAATTGCTTTACCAGAATATAATATAACATAAATTCACACTCCCTTTCTTATACCATGTGTAGTTAAAAAAACCAAAAAAACTAACAGTACGCCCACAATCTCCGTGTGCAATAGCTAGTCTTAATTCAGACCATTAATTAAAAGTCTATCAATACGGGCATAAATAAACCACCAAAATTAGCTTTTCCTTGTAAATTGTAAATATCCAACTGCTACAATTAACCCTTAAATAATACCTTTGAATATCAATATACTGCTTATTTTTAGCGATATGTAAAATACATGTCAAATAGTTATATATTTTATCAAATGGTCTGCAGGAAAGACTATCTACATTACACATGTACTTTCTTATCAAGCGAGAGTCAGTTTCATTCAGAACAAAAATTAAAACATCCATTATTTCCACAATTGCATAACTCATTCTAATACTACATTCACACCAAGCTGTACTCACTTCTTGGCAGGATATACTGGAGAAATGGTAAATGAATGTCCCCAAAATGAGGCATTCTGGCACAGAAAAATAAAAGACTACGGTCTCTATACGATTCCAAGCGGGGTACACTGGCTGTTCATCTTTTCTCTCAGCGATCCAAAGACGACAGAAAGAAAACATAAGGAAAGATAGAAAGAGGAAATGATTGATGAAAACAAAGAAAAACAAATGTAAAGAAAGAAAATATAGTATGAAAACAAAAGAAATCAAGGAAAGATAGAAAGAGAAAATGAAATGATAGATAATAAAACTAAGTATAACATAAGGAAAAGGTAAAAGAAGATGATAGAATGATGAAAACAAAGAATAACACAAGAACAGGTGGAAAAAATACAAAATGATAGAATGGTATACACACAGAGAAAAAACAGGAAGTTGAAAAATGGAAGCCTGGAAAGATATAATGATAAATACATCAGGCAGACATTATATGGTTGAAAAATTTTGACCAGCTGACCTGTGATGCCATTATGACCACTTTGACTTGTAGATTAATTTTGAGACGTAAAAATGCGGGCAGTGTGAATGCAATCAAACCGTTCTTCAAGAACTGTTCCTCTAGACTGGTCTAACTAAGGTCTAACTAACGGAATGTGAATGGGGTCCAAGATCGAGGTAACATTTGGTGGTACATGTATGATGAAGTTTCATAAGGGATTATTTAAAAATGCTGAGGAAGCTTCTTTTAGCTCATGTTAGTCAGTACCTCATATATTTCATATGTATGGTTGCAACATACATGGTACAATTATTGTTGACCCCGCAGAGCCACCAAGTTTAGCATCAAAATTACAAATAACATATTGTTAGACAAGTATATTTTTTTTATAAACAGGAGTGCCTTTTTATTGCTTAAATTGGTACAACATTGTATACATATAAAATGCCCCCCCCCCCCCGGAAATGCAATCTGCCATAGAATACAATGTACTTAATATAAAGGAAGAATGTACCCCTTAACTGTGCCCCTTCCCCAGCCTATTTCAGACAGTCCTTCTCTGATCTGGTTATGTTCAACAAAGCACCAGTGCCATCTACAATACACGCACATACATGTACATTGTACTTTGAACATGTTTTGGATTGCACAAATCTAAGAAATGCAAACTGTTTAACTGACTGCAAATATGACATTCATGAGTGATAACATTGATTGTGCATGTATCAGGGTAATCAGTGCATTAATCCTTGACGTATAGCATTGTGTGCGTGAAAGGCAATTCAATATGAATACCGGTATGTACACATTAATTGGTACAGTCACCGTGTTGAAACTTGAAAGCCATTGCAGGTTCAAAAATTTTCTCAAAATTGTTTTGCATTGATATGCACAAGCTTTTCAGCAGAAATTAACCTTGGTTCAAAGTGGGTAAAATATGACCTTGTATCATCTCATTAGGGTGGTTGGGGAGGACCAAAGCAACTTATACATGTAGGATAAAATTAGGCCTATGCATTGATTAACTATCCATTGTTGGGAAACTTATGGATATATTTTTTTATGCCTCCGCCCACCGAAGGCGGTGCCGGAGGCATTATGTTTTCGGGTTGTCCGTCCAACCATCTGTCCGTCCGTCCCGCTTTCTTGTTCGTCCTATAACTCAAGAACCGCATGAGGTATGAACTTCAAACTTGGTGTTAGTATATATTACCATAGGAAGACGATCTGATTAGATTTTGGGGTACGTAGGTCAAAGGTCAAGGTCAGCGAGGCCAATTTTTCTGAAATTTCAGGTGTTAGGCTCGTTCTAGCGATAACTCACAAACCATTTGTGGTCTGAAAACATAAGAAAAGATAGAGGAAATGATAGAATGATGAATACAAAAACAAGAAATGTAAAGAAAGAAAATACAATAGTATGATAAAAACAAAAGAAATCAAGGGAAGAAAAAGAGAGAAAATGAAATGATAGAATGATAAAACTAAGTAAAACATAAGGAAAATGTAAAAAGAAAAGACGATAGAATGATGAAAACAAAGAATAACACAAGAACAGGTGGAAAAAAGACAAAATGATAAAATGATATACACACACACGGAGAAAAAATGGAAGGTGGAAAAATGGAAGCCTGGAAAGATATAATGATAAATACATCAGGCAGGCATTATATGGTTTGAAAAATTTGACCAGCTGACCTGTGATGCCATTATGACCACTTTGACTTGTTGATTAATTTTGAGACGTAAAAATGCGCGGAGTGTGAATGCAATCAAACCATTCTTCAAGAATCATTCCTAGTGATAACTCAAGAACCATTTGAGGTATGAACTTCAAACTTAGTGCTAGTATGTATCACATAGGAAGACAATATGATTAGATTTTGGGGTACATAGGTCAAAGGTCAAGGTCACAGAGGCCAATTTCTGAAATTCCATGTGTTAGGTTCGTTCTAGCGATAACTCAAGAACCATTTGAGGTATTAACTTCAAATGTAGTGCTAGTATGTATCATCATAGGAAGAGGGTCTCATTAGATTTTGGGGTACGTAAGTCAAAGGTCAAGGTCACAGAGGCCTATATCTGAAATTTCAGGTGTTAGGCTCGTTCTAGTGATAACTCAAGAACCTTTTGAGGTATGAACTTCAAATGTAGTGCTAGTATGTATCATCATAGGAAGAGGATCTGATTAGATTTTAGGGTACTTAAGTCAAAGGTCAAGGTCTCAGAGGCCAATTTCTGAAATTTTAGGGGTTGGCTTCGTTCTAGCGATAACTCAAGAACCATTTGTGGTATTATTAGATTTGGGGGTACATAGGTCAAAGGTCTAGCTCACAGAGGCCAATTTCTGAAATTTCAGGTGTTAGCTTCGTTCTAGCGATAACTCAAGAACCATTTGTGGTATGAACTTCAAACTTAGTGCTTGTATGTATCACCATAGGAAGATGATCTGATTAGATTTTGGGGTACGTAGGTCAAAGGTCAAGGTCACAGAGGCCTATATCTGAAATTTCAGGTGTTAGGTTCGTTCTAGCGATAACTCAAGAACCATTTGAGGTATGAACTTCAAATGTAGTGCTAGTATGTATCATCATAGGAAGAGGGTCTCATTAGATTTTGGGGTACGTAAGTCAAAGGTCAAGGTCACAGAGGCCTATATCTGAAATTTCAGGTGTTAGGCTCGTTCTAGTGATAACTCAAGAACCTTTTGAGGTATGAACTTCAAATGTAGTGCTAGTATGTATCATCATAGGAAGAGGATCTGATTAGATTTTGGGGTACTTAAGTCAAAGGTCAAGGTCACAGAGGCCAATTTCTGAAATTTAGGGGGTTGGCTTCGTTCTAGCGATAACTCAAGAACCATTTGAGGTATGAACTTCAAACATAGTGCTAGTATGTATCACCATAGGAAGATGATCTGATTAGATTTTGGGGTACGTAGGTCAAAGGTCAAGGTCACAGAGGCCTATATCTGAAATTTCATGTGTTAGATTCGTTCTAGCGATAACTCAAGAACCATTTGAGGTATGAACTTCAAATGTAGTGCTAGTATGTATCACCATAGGAAGAGGATCTCAGATTTGGGGTATGTAGGTCAAAGGTCATAGAGGTCAATTCAGAAATTGCAGGTTTTAGCCTTAACGTGATATCTCAAGAACCATTTGATCCATTGACTTCAAACTTATAACTAGTATGCATCACCATAATGAGACAAACTGATTAGATTTCTGTTCACGTAGGTCTAAGGTGACAGGTCACAGAGTTCATTATACAGGTGTATGTGAAATTAATGTTTTTTTACCTTTGTTATCACCATATCTCAACTATTTTGTATTCATGACTAGGAGGAGATAAAATGATCACTTTTGGCTTATGAGGTGTAAGGTCAAATGTCAAAGAGGTCAGTTAACATGTAATTAGAGGCTTTTTATTCTGGTTATCACAATATTTCAAGAACAGTTTGAGCCATCAACTTAATTTAGATGGAGGCTTTATATAGGAGACGCAGTTGCATTCAGCTTGTTTTCTAATGTCCCCCATCATCTTGGTATGAGCACAGAGGGTTTTTTTGCAAAAACCCTGCTTATTAATATCTTTAAAGCTTCCTTTCATGCATGCAAAAAAGGTTCATGTGTTTTGGGTTGTGGACCTACTACGTTCTAGAACAGATGATGATGACAACAACTCATTGGTCCCATGGTAACGGACATGCTGTTACCAATGCTATTTTCCGGGTTAGGGTTAAGGTTAGGAAAAGGATAATTGTCCTAAACTTAATTACTGTCCCCTAACTGTGTGTAAATGGTATGTGGACCAGTGGCGCCAGAACCAATAGTGCATAGGATGAGATGATGTGTAGGACCATTGGGATCCCACGTCAAAATTCCAATAGCCTATTGGACCATCAGAAACCATTAGAGCTATTGGTATCTATTGGTTTCAATAGGGAAAATGAAATATTGGACCCACAGAAACCAACATAAAATATCTATTGGACCAACACCCACCCACAGAAAAATGCTGATGGACCAACAGAAAAATTTTATTGGACCAACATCCACCCACAGAAAAAATGCTGCTAGACCAACAGAAAACTTGTTTTGGACCAACATCCACCCACAGAAAAATGCTGATGGACCAACAGGAGACTTCTATTAGATCAACATCCACCCACAGAAAAATTCTGTGGGACCAGTAAGAAATTGATTATAAGATTAATATAAGAAGGATTGACGTTGGTGTCTACAGAAACAATCAAACAACATTAATTATATCCTACCCCTATAATCCTATCCTACTCCATTAATCCTGCTCCTATAATCCTACATATAAGACCATTTGTGTGTATAGGTGGCCACAAAGATATAGAAACAAATGATGTGTAGGACCAGTGGAATATGTGTGTATAGGTGGCCACTAAGATGTAGAATGATGTAGGACCATTGGAATGTAGGACTCATGCATGGTTTGTAGGATCAATGGGATGTACATGAGTAATGGTGTGTAGGAACTCTAGGATGTAATGTAGGACCAATGTAGGACCAATGGAGTGTACAGTAGGCAGTGCTGTTAACCCTCCCGCATTTGGTGCGAGTCTCATGCCACCACGCTCATTCTTGATGATGATCCAGCCACTTCATAGTTTCCTTAAATATGTTCTTTGACGTTATTGTCTTTACTTTTTGTAAAAAATGTTTTATCGTATCCTTTGACTTTGCATTTTTTTTTCATGAAAGTGGTGAGTAAATTCAATTCAATTCAATTCAAATTCAAATCCATTAACTTTAAACTTGGAACTAGCTAGTATGCATCAACATAATGAGACAAACTGATTAGATTTTTGTTCACATGGTTCAAAGTTGACAGGTCATAGAGGTCATTATACAGGTGTATGTGAAATTAATGTTTTTTTCCCCCTTTGTTATCACCATATCTCAACTATTTTGTATTCATGACTATAGGAGGAGATAAAGTGATCAGACTTTGGGGTTATAAGGTGTAAGGTCAAATGTCAAAGAGGTCAATTAACATGTAATTAGAGGCTTTTTAATCTGGTTATCACAATATTTCAAGAACAGTTTGAGCCATCAACTGAATTTAGGCGGAGGCATATATAGGAGACGCAGTCGCATTCATCTTGTTCAATTCTCAATCTATCTTGTAAGTTTTATTAGGTGGTCTGTTGGTATCAACAGATCATCTCTTAATTGGGTCAGAATTTCTTTATTTTTATTTTTATTATTTATTTTTATTCCTTCTGGACACTTTTTTGTGTAGGCGATTACGCAAAATCGACTGGGTCCATTTTCTTCAAATTTTTGTCAGTTATCAGGCCCTATGGGATCAAGTTCTCACATCTTTTTCAAGGTCATCAGGTCAACTTGACGTCATCTAGGCGCCATTTTGTGAAATCACATTATCAATCATAATCTTCATAAGGAGTCATCAAAAATGAACCATATTTGACACATATGAACTTTAGGTCAATGGTCAACATAACATGTCAACAAAATCCGCACACGCATCATGACGTGCATGTACGCGCACGTCAAAATTTTAAAATGCTCAAAATCACTTGATAAAATTAGAGTATGTTTCAGGACATTTTAAGCATTTCAAAATTTCCTGTGCGTAAGTGTCCGTGCGCGCGTAATGCATGCGCGCTGCGCGTACAGAACATTAAAATGCCGTTTTTTTCGCATGGTTTGTCTTCCTGACACTATTCTTGAAAATTTCCAGCTATCCACAGGCATTCATTCCATAATGCCACACGCGCGCGTCAAACTTTCAAATTCATTCACGCGTCAGTGGGCAATATAATGTAAAAAGTAGTAAAAACATGCCTATCTTGAATCCGCCCTAGCTTGTCAGAGAGGCTGGGGATCCTCCATTTTTTTTTTACATATTCTCAATGCCTGTAAGTTGTAGATTAAAATTCATGAAAAAAATTGGGGGATCTATAGGTCGATCGGAACGTCATCATATTTACATATGAACTAAACAAATGATTTTGAAAAAATGACGTCATAATTTTTGTATTCATTTGACAATATTTTCTTCCAGATTTCAAAGGGCCAGTCTAATGAGAACTCAAGGGGATATGAAATCGTGCAGAATTTGTAAAAGGCTTGTTTACTTGTACACATAGCACGCCCGTTGTGCGAGGCCGTCGGACTAATGCCATAAATGCCATAAATGATCGGACGGCACGAAGTTGACCGAACTGGAGCTAGGCGAATACTTCGGGTTTAACTGGTCCCAGGCCCTTAGTCTTGTAACTAGTCGTAGCCTCGTTCCCCCAAACAAGTTTAGTGTAATGCTGAATTATTTCCAAATACAAAACATGGTTTACTTCTGGTTGATTAGTCTAACCATTGCTTCTGCACTGCTCTGCCGCGACGCGTTGTCGCCACGATTACGTAACTACCCCCAGGCTCTACCAGAGAGCTGGCTCTGTAATTACTTTTCCATATGTTTGATTACTTTGACATCGCGCGAAATTTAAACACAAGCCAGCCTTCCCCGAACTATCTCAGAGGTGATCCAGTATGAATCACATGTTTTAGCACGTGTGATGGAAGTCCTTGAATCGAAAGTGACACGAAGCTCCGAGTATATTTTCCCCTCTCATCAGAAATCGCCCATGCAGGCCCACTAAAGTATCACTTTAAGATCACTTACCACCACTTTTCATTTAGACAAAGAGATCATGGCTTATATTTGCGATTAAAGGAAGCATGTCAATTTTTCGCATTTTGCGTTAAATGGGACACGACTTTTCTCAAATCTTGATTCTACATTCCAGTCTTCTTTGAGCAGTATCTCTGTTTTATCCGCTCGATTTTCTTCCAAAATTTTAGTATGTTATAGCTGAGACTATAACCTTTTCTGAAATGTGCCCTCCAATTTTTGATCAGATGTCGGGATCATGCCCATTTTTAAACTACAAAATGTGATTTGAGAATTCTGTTTTCCTTTGTTTTTTGTTTTTTGTTTTTTGTTTTTTTCTTTTTGCCATTAATTTTACCATCTTCTTCGCGACCATTATAACATATATAATCACAAACAATGTGATAAACTGCCTTATTTTGCATGTTATTTCTATTGGAAAATAGTTTGCAGCAGTTTGTGTACAACCCTACGGGAAATCTGATTCCCTAGCTTTCGTGTATTAAAGCTTTTGGATTAATCTCCCATGTATCCTGCAATATCAAATCGTCCGATTTTTGGATGCAAGTCTCCATCTATTGTCTACATTATCAGGATTATTATCTTGCACAAATATTATCACATCTTACAAAGCTATTGCCACGATGACAGGGGATGACAGACATACCACCTAATTCATCTACAGTGACGAATTAAAAGTCTAGTTTCCAATTAATGTTTAAGCTTCATGCATTGGTCAAAATAGCACCATATAAACTGTGTGTTTTATTTCTAGCACCTTTTTCTGTTTTGATGGTGTTTACTATCGTTGCACATGTAAATATTCTACATGTTCCTCATGAAATAAAGAGTTGTGTCCATTCCATTGCCTTTCATCTGCAGACAAAATTGTCAGTACACTTAGAGCTGCATGTACATGTAAATGTACATGTAGGCAGGGAGCTGGGGAAAGGAATGGAGGTGAAGCTGGAGCTGAGGGAGAAGGTGAAAGGTAAGTGGGAAGACAGAGGCGGCGGAACGTTGGGCTCGGACAATGGAAGTGAGGGGGGGGGGGCATCTTTTGTTTGTCTGAGCCCATCATTCCATCGCCTACATGGGAAGAAGTATAAGTAGAAAGGTTAGGCGATTAATGTCAATCGTCATTTGATTTGTTATACACACAGATTTCTTGTACATGTAGGTTGACACGTAAAAGCTTTCATTTGACATTTAAGTGAACTGAAACTTGTTCACTTCTTCATATATCTATAGTATCCTAGAATGCTAAAAATCTGAACATATCATCTGCTAAGAGCCAGAAGACCATTATCTTATAATTATAATGCAGATTTGACACCTTTTGGGGTGGTTAATTATCAGGCAAACAGCAAACTTACATGTACTGTGATCAGTGGCGGATTTAGGGGGGGGGGGCAATCCCGGCCCGTGCCCCCCCCCCCCCTTTTGAGGGAAAACAATGCATTGTGCCCCTCCTATTTGCGATTGTGCCCCCCCCCCCCCCTCTTTTCGACCAGAAAACCTTTTTTTTTTTTTTTTTTTTTTTTTTTTTTTTTTTTGCTTGTCAGAGAATTATGGAGGGGAACTGGGACCCCATAACCCCCCCCCCCCCCCCCACTGAGCGACTTTTGGAGGGCTGGCGAGAGACCAAAAAAATATGGGTCTCCCTCCAAGCAGTTTCCCAAAAGTGACAATCCTGCATTTGTGTGCCCCCCCCCCCCCTTATACCAAATCCTGGATCCGCCCCTGACTGTGATGATTCCTTCTAGGCAAAGACATGGCTCTGTCATTTTCTTTGAATTTGATTTTTTTCCAAAGAACCATATTTTATTTGTTTATTTTGCTTTATTTTTGACTTTACTGTCAAATGGAAAAGAATAAATGCACCTAATGGCCTATATTCTCGAAAGCCAGATAACTTTAGACCGGGTTTAAACCCCAACTGAGTGCACGGATTTAGTCCACAGATTTTATTAAATGTCTACGTCTTCATCCTGTATTAAAAAAATCACGATAATTATGTTACTTTAATAAATTAATGAATGAATCAATATATTGGTCAGACGGGTATGTGCCGCTTTGACGACCCCCTTTTTCAACGACCGATTGCCGTTCTCAAGATACTCGAATTGTGCATTGTGGACGACATTGTAGTTTTTGGGCGGACAGTCGAGGAGCATGACCACAACCTCCTGAACTTCCTAAAAGTGGCAGCACAACGTGGTCTCAATTCTACTAAGTGTCATATCAGGCAGACAAGCATTAGCTTTTTCGGGAACACATACTCAAAAGATGGTATGCAGCCGGATCCCAAGAAAGTAGCCAACCTCTCAGGAATGCCAACTCCAAGCAACAAGGCTGAGTTACAACACTTCTTCGGTTTCTTGACGTACTTGTCTCACTTCATCCCAGATTTCAGCACAAAGACAGCAGTTCTGAGAGACCTCCTAAAAAAAGAGGCAGATTTCATCTGGGAACCACATCATCAAGCAGCTGTGGAGAAACTCAAGCGAGAAGTTTCAAAGACATCACTACTCCAGTACTACGACAAGGGTTAATTAGGAGTTGCACTCCTGCAGCATGATCAAGAAGGTGGACTTCGCCCAGTATTGAACGGGAACTGCTTGCTATTGTCTTTGGAGTAGAACGCTTTCACACCGATATCTCTACGGCAGACTTTTCCACTTACTCACAGACCACAAACCACTTCTGATAATGGACAAGCCTCTAACAGTAGCCCCCCCCCCCCCCCCAGGCTACAAAGGATGTTGATTCGTCTACAGGGATACAACTTCCAGATAACACGCTGTCCAGGACTAGAGAACTTACTGGCAGACAGTCTCTCACGACTACCAAGCACTCACAACAGTGAAACAGTTGATCTTGATGTTAGAGTAGACCTGGTGCAGTTCTCAGGAAAGAAAGTATATGAACTTAAACACACTACAAGACAAGACAAAGTCGTAAGCGCTCTGATGGAAGTTGTGACTGGATGGCCTGACACAGTGAAGGAAGTTCAACCAGAGTTGAGGCAGTTCTGGAGCTACCGAGATGAGTTAACCGTGAGCGATGGCATAATTCTCAGGGGAAACAGAGTTATCATTCCCAAACAGATGCAACCAGAAATCTTGGAGAATTAAGCTCCATACCACCCACCTAGGGCAACAAAAAACCAAGTTGCTAGCTAGAGGTAGTGTTTTCTGGAACAACATAAACAAAGACATTGACAAAGTGGTGCAATCATGTATGAGATGCCAGGAACACCAACCAGCACAAACACCAGAACCACTCAAGCCGCATGACATTCCCACGAGGCCCTGGAACACAGTAGCATCTATATGGAGGATTCATTGAAATCAGGCCAGTTCAGTCCAATTTTTCTTTGTGATGTGAGAGATGATGAGAGGGCTTAGAGTCTAAGTGAATGTAGTTATGTCCATAATAGTTCGCTCTGTCGTTATATGGATTGGAGTGCATAGCCCTTCTGTGCCGGGCCATTTCCAGTATAACGGGCAGTAAGCGTGACATATATGGGACATGAACATACAGAATAACTCAGTGAAAGTTTAATAATTGAGCTAAAGTAATTGTTGCAAAGATACAAAGAGGAAAAGCTAATAAATTATTGCATTGACGTCAACGTCAATGCTCTGTTATCGTTCGTTTTCTGCATTCTTCTTCTTCTTCTTCTTCTTCTTCTTCTTCTTCTTCTTCTTCTTCTTCTTCTTCTTCCTCTTCTTCCTCTTCTTCTTGTTCCTCAGCAGCCATTTGTTTTGCACGCCTTTTTTGAGCTCTGTCTAGGTCCTTTCCCCTTGTCCATTTCATTTCAAATTTCGTATGCATGTTCCTTGGCATGTCTAGTTGTGCACCTGACTCTTCATTTTCCGAAGTCACTCATGCATGACCGTCCAGGCGCCATTTTGTCTGTTTTGGGGCTATTTTCATGCCTTTTGTTGTCCTTGCCTATCTCCACTATCCTACATCCTACAGACTTCTAACAAATTCTCTAGATCGTCCAAGAGTTCCCCTTTACATTCTGATAAAAAAATTAATGCGAAAAATTTGGTAAAAATAGCTGACATCATCGCGAAGTAACTGCGAAAAAACCGCAATTTACTATGTATTACATAATATTGTGTAATATGCTTATTTTAACGGCGCGCTAGTTGCAGTCAGCTCACAATGACAGCAATAAAATGCCCTCGTCAGGGATGCAAAAAAAGATATATGGTCTCACAGAATATTTTCAGTAAATCGCGATTGAAGTCAGGTCATTATACGGATCCAGCACATGCATTACACGTATTGTCTATGAGCAAAACGGCAGAACGCTTTTGGCCCCCTAAACGATCTTTATTTTCTTTGAAATTTTGCAGGCGCATTCTTTGAGACAAAACGCAGGTCATCTAGAAGCCGGATTTTTAAAATCTATCAAGCGCTTCGTTTTAAACGCAATTTTATATCCTACATAGATGCCGCTAAGGACGGAACTACGACATGCGGAACGGGCCAGAATTTGTCCGTTTTTCGTGCCTTTCGTTCGGCTTGCCTATCTCCACTATTCTAGATGCTACAGACTTCAAACAAATTGCTATAGATAGTCCAAGAGATGCTCTTTATTTAACTGTTCAAAGAAATACAAAATACAGACGCCAATGCATGCAAATTGTTCTGATACGATTGCAGTTCTAGTACACTAGGCTAAGAAACAAAAAGAAACAAAATGGCAAATCTCAGTCAACCTCCTCCACTCGACTAAAAAGAGAAATATTTCCGAGAACTGGAAAAGGTTCAAACAGAAATTCACTCTATACAATGTTGCCTCAGGAATGTCTGAAAAAGACGAAAAGTCACAAACATCATTGCTTCTACACGTCATTGGCGATGCTGCCTTGGAATTAATTTGCTGAGGGTGAGAGTATGAAGCTTGAGAAAGTGTTGGGCAAATATGAGGAATATTGCATGCCAAAACGTAATTTGACGTATGAGAGACACAGATTTTTCACAAGATCTCAGTTAGTGAATGAGAGTGTTGATCAGTACGCAACAGAATTGCGGAGTCGTGCTCAGTCATGTCAGTTGTGTGAGATTTCCATGTTGAAAGAGAGTCTTATCCGGGACAGAATTATCTGTGGTATTTTAGACGATGGTCTAAGAGAACGTCTGTTGAGGCAAGATGATCTCACATTGGATAAAACGTTGCAAGTATGTCGTGCGGCTGAACAAACTCGAACGCAGGCACAAGCGTTGAGTTCCCCAGGGGAAAACGCCTCAATTCCGGGAGATTCTTTCAGCAAGACTTAGAAGAAATCTTCTGGTTCAAAGTCAAAACAGTCGAAACCTCAGGGTTGTACCAACAGTGAAGCATGTAGTAGGTGCGGAAACCGACATAGCAAATACAAAATGTCCCGCACAAGGTAAAACATGCAAGAAGTGCGGTAAGAAAAACCATTTTGCTAAATGTTGTAGAACCCCAGTAGCCAAGGTCAATGAACTGCAGCACTTGGAGGTAGATTCAGAAAGTTTCACGATTTGCTTTGTCGAATCCAAAGAATCCACAGAAGAATGGAAAGTCAATCTACTCGTCAGTGGCCAGCCAGTTGAATTCAAGATTGATACTGGTGCCCAGGCAAATCTTCTTCCTGAGACAGTCTTTCACAAATTGAAACCCAAACTAAAGCTGCAAAAAGCCAAAGTGATTTTGACAGGCTACTATGAAACAGATATCCCATTCAAAGGTCGTTGTTTCGTACAAGTTGAGTACAAAGGAATCAAACATAGTGTGCTGTGTCTAGTCATTCCTGGAAATCGTCAACCTTTGTTAGGATTACGGACAAGTGAAGACTTGTGTCTGGTGAAATGAGTGTATCATGTTGAAAAACAAACTGAACAAGGAACAGGCAAAAGTGTATTGCAAGACTATAAAGATGTGTTTGTAGGTCTAGGTTGTCTTCCTGGTAAACACCACATCACATTGAAAGAGAATGCACAACCTGTTCAACATGCATGTCGCAAAGTTCCATTTCCACTTCAAAGTAAACTCAAAGATGTGTTTGTAGGTCTAGGTTGTCTTCCTGGTAAACACCACATCACATTGAAATAGAATGCACAACCTGTTCAACATGCATGTCGCAAAGTTCCATTTCCACTTCAAAGTAAACTCAAAGCCGAGTTAGATAAGATGGAATGAATGGACGTGATCACACCAGTGGATGAACTAACTGATTGGGTTTCTTCTCTCGTGGTGGTGATGAAAAAGAATGGTCAACTCAGAATCTGTCTAGATCCAAGAGACCTGAACTGAGCAGTCAAAAGAGAACACTATCAATTGACATCTAGAGCTGAAATAACTGCACACTTTGCCGGAGCCAAGTACTTCAGCAAGTTAGATGCATCTAGTGGTTTTTGGCAGATCCAACTAGATGATGAAAGCTCCAAACTTTGTACGTTTATCACTCCATATGGAAGGTACAAGTTCTTGAGACCTTTTGGTATTTGTAGTGCTCCGGAAGTCTATCACAAGATAGTGCACCAGATGTTTGCACACATTCCGGGAGTCAACACAATGATGGATGATGTGATTGTATGGGGAACTACCCAACAGGAGCATGATGACAGATTGAGAGAAGTTCTTAGCATTGCAAGAAAAATGAATCTGAAGTTCAACAAAGACAAATGCGAGTTCAGTGTCAAGAAACTCACATTCATTGGGGACTTGATCAGTGATCAAGGAGTTCAACCTGATCCAAAGAAGGTGTCTGCTATCTTGAACATGGAGAGACCGAAATGTCGGCAAGATTTCCAAAGGTTCTTGGGTATGATCAATTACCAAGGGAAGTTTATCCCAGATCTGTCCAACAAGTCAGCACCTCTGAGAAGTCTGCTAGACAAAAAGAATGTGTGGACATGGGATCATGCACAAGAAGATGCATGGAATCAGTTGAAACAAGTTCTGATACAAGAGCCAGTCCTGCATTTCTATGACTGCAAGAAACCAACCAAGCTGTCAGCAGACGCATCAAAGAATGGTCTTGGTGCAGTGCTACTACAGCAATATGATCAAAATTGGGTTCCGATCGCATATGCATCTAGATCAATGACTGATGCAGAGACTAGATATGTGCAGATCGAAAAGGAACTACTGGCAATCACATATGCATGTGAAAGATTCCATCAATACATCTATGGACAACAAGTAGAAGTGGAGACTGATCACAAGCCACTTATTCCACTGTTTGTCAAGTCACTGGGTGACTGTCCCCTACGCATTCAAAGGTTACTCATCAGGGTACAGAGATATGATCTCAAAGTCTCGTACACGCCTGGAAAGTACATGTATACTGCTGATACATTGTCCAGAGCAGTAGATCCAAATGCCGAGTTGAATGCTGAAACAGAGAAAGATATCAGAGTCTATGTAGATGCTATTGTCAAGAGCATGCCAGTTACATCAAACAAACGAAATCAGATTGTTGAAGAGACAAAGAAAGATGATCAACTGCAAGAGCTGCTAGGCATCATCAGAGATCGGTGACCAGAAACAAAGCAGCAATGTCCAGTTAGAATCAGAGAATACTGGAACATCAGAGGTGAACTCTCTGAAGAAGATGGCATCATCTTCAAAGGCAGCAAAGTAGTTGTTCCCACTACTATGAGACGGTTCATGCTAAACAAAATTCATGAAGGACACTTAGGCATCAAGAAGTGTAAGAAACATGCTAGAGAAGTCATCTACTGGCCCAGAATCAACACAGACATAGCTGAAATGGTCCAAAGTTGTACTTCATGCCTGATGTACAAACCAAAACAGCAGGCTGAAAGTCTACATCCTCATGCCGTGCCGAACCGCCCGTGGGAGAAAGTTGCTGTTGATTTGTTCACACTAAACAATAGAGAGTACATGGTCATCGTCGACTACTATTCCCAGTTCATTGAAGTATGTACTATGACTTCAACTAGTAGCAAGGTCGTGATTAACCACATGAAAGCAGTATTTGCTCGTCATGGAACACTATGTTAACTGATGTCGGATAATGGTCCTCAATTCGCAAGCCAAGAGTTCCAGAGCTTTGCAAAAGAATGGAATTTTCACCATACGACGTTGAGTCCACATTATCCACAATCCAATGGCCTCACAGAGAATGCTGTGAAGATTGTCAAAAATCTCATAAAGAAGTCACAGCACAGTGGACAAGATATCCACAGGGCTCTACAAGTCCATCGAAGTTCACCACTTGCATGCGGAAAGTCTCCCGCAGAACTCCTGTACAATCATCGACTTAGATCGAATCTCCCCATGCATGACAATTTACTCGACAACTAACGGATCGATACTCGATCGGTGAGGGGAAGAAAGGAGAAGCATAAGGTGAAGCAAAAAGACCAATTTGACAAACATGCTCGAGACTTGTCAAAGCTGAAGCCTGGAGATCATGTCATACTCCAAGACATGAAAACCAACACCTGGTCGAAACGTGGTATCATCAGGTCTGTCCAGAATCGAAACAGATCATACCAGGTCGAGACAGAAACAGGCGAGATACGTCGCAGAAACAGACGTCACCTCAGGCCAGTCCCACGTCAACAACAAGCCGAGTCTATTCCACTACCAACGCAGGATGACTTCGAGCTAGATGACAGCGCAGAAGCTACCGAGCAACCAGCATCAGATGAAAGCCCCCCCCCGGGGGGGGGGGGGGGGTACTCACGTATATTGGGTATACGGGGATGTGCCGCTGGGAAGGGTGACTTTTTGAAGAAAGATCCTTAGACATGGGTCCCCTTTTCATTAAAAAGATCCTTAGACATGGGTCCCATTTTTCCCCCAAAAATCCTTAGACATGGGTCTCTTATCCCGGCTCTTATCATTTGTTTCATTCCTCTCTTTTCTCCCTCATTTGTCTGGGAAATCCTTAGACATGGGTTCATTTTTCACAAAAAATCCTTAGACATGGGTGCCTATTTTACAGCAAAAGGACCCTTGGATGTGGGTAAGGGTCTGGAGTTCTCAGCCGCACACCCCCGTCCGATTATAATCTGAGTACCCCCCCCCCCCCCGGGATGAAAGCGCAACTACGTCATCATCAACCAGAACAACCAGAAGCGGACGAGTTGTTAAACCGCCAGATCGCTTGAACTTGTAAATAACTAAAAGCGAACAACAGAGAAAGACTTTCGCGTTTTGTAAATAGTTAATAGTTTATAGAGTTAAACTTGGACTCTAAAACATAACTGCAGGATTGCATGAGCATGAAATATATTTGCATGTTATAGTTTATCATTATAACCGGATTTAATCAATCACTTTGATTACAAACATTAATAGATATCACTCAACCTCAACGCAGAATTCCAGTATCGCGAATTGCAACCTGATGTATATGGACTGTTGTATAATAAGTTATATATTTGAAAGCGACAGTACTCCAGCTTTAAGGAGCAGAATAATCCCCTAGTACAGTTGCGAGTGTACAGGTAGTCCACCCTGTCACTCTGTACAGTTTAAAAAGTTTTATATACATGTATATATATGTATATGTAAACCTCTTTTAAAGAAAGGGAGGTGTAGTGATAGTTATAGTTAACAGAGTCTGCAAATACAGACTAGCATGTATAGCTAAATATAGAATGACCTGTAACTCATGACACATGACAGGTCAGTTATGAAACAATGAGTACTTGTACATGTATGATACCTGCACATGGATACTTGACTACAGAGATGTCTGCCTGCACAGTACCTTAATAAAGCTATATGCCATCTTATAAGTTCAATCAAGCTCTCTAACTGGTCTATAAAAGAATATAATAGACTAATTTGTGAACCCACTTATAGATCTGCCTAAAGCAATCACACCAAGTAATAACCCACAATTTTTGACAGGCTGCAAATCCAATTCAATTTAACAGGCCTACTACATTCTTTGTCTATGTAACTGAACAAGGTCATGAGGGTTTAGGATGAAAGGGAATGCAGTCCCATTGTGACAATCACCCTTTCCCAGACAGTTTCTTTCACAATTCAATCTCATGACCGTACCAGAACTCAAGTTTATCTTTAACCCCTTTTGTGCCATGGGGTCCAATCCCACCCAAGAGTGTATTAGCATTGGACAGTGTGTAATTAGGATGGCTACATTTTTCTTCCTGAAACAGAATTATAGATTGTTTCATTGTCAAGCTTATTCCCATGATAAAATATATTTATACCCACTTTGCAATGAAGCAGCACTGATTATAGGCCAATATTAAATCTTGAGAGTTCATTTTATATGACGAAAGTTTTGAAAACTTGGTGGCACTGAAGTCGTTAAATTGGTACTAGTAAATGAGTTTAAGATGAGCCATATTACAACCATTAGACTTCTTTTACCAGTTTTTAACATGATGCAGTGAGAATGACTCAGAATCAACTTATTGTTTGTACATGTCAATAAGTTTCGCGCAATTTGTTGCATCTGCGCGTAGCCTGAATGTCATCACTGATCTCTGTAGAGATCAGTGGTGCGCGCGCACAGAATCAGTCTAAAAACACAAAATATTTCATAACTAATTCATAAAAAGGCCAGAATTCTACAAAACCAGTAGAAGTCAAAATAAGAAATGTCAAACCTAGAACTCTTACTCTTTTAAGAAACCTTTTAACTGGTTAATTCCCACCATTAACAGCACTGCTAACCAATTAACAAAATTACCTTGTCACTGCGAGTCGATTACTTTCCCCATAGAAACACGTGTAATTTGGGTGTTCTACGTTTTTGTGAGGCAACATAAAAAGGCCGTTTTCAAACAAAATTGGCCAGAATTCTACATATGAGATGATTACATTTTTATGCTCAGCAGCTTCTTTGTTTCTTCAATATTCATATTCCTTTTTAACTGAATTAAATTGTTAAAAAGTGAAAAAGATATAAGTATTTCTAAAAGTTGAAATTTGCGTTTTTCATGATTAATGTACAGGGTTCTATGGAGGGAATCGCAGAGGGAAAGTGATACGCGCGCGCGCATGGTTGAGAATGCAACACACTTTTTGGTATGCCCAGAATTGAACTACAGAGAGGACCAAACCTGCAAGGTGGGGACGATGAAACAGATGATGCTGGATGATAACCCCCCTACTGAGTTGACTGATATGTTGTAAGTCCAGGGGGGTGATTCACTAACTGGGATCGATATCATTCCTAAAATCAATTTTCGGGATTGATTTCATTCCCAGCTTAAAATTAATTCCACCTTACTGATTCACTAAATCGCTTTTAGGATGGAATCAATTTTATCATGAATATATATGAGCGCAAATGAATATTTACGAGCGCACTCATTCCAACCAATCAACGTACTCAAATTTCAGTCACCGCCCCTCAGTCACCCGACCTAATTCTCTACTTAGCGCGTAGCTAGTGCGCGTTACCTAGCTACTGCATTAATTGCGCGCACGCATCGACTGGACAGCTGGACATACACAGGGCTAGGGCCTATGGCTAGGGCAATGGGCGTGCAGGCGCTAGCAGGCACAGCTTAGCCGCGCCCAGGTTGGGGCGCGGGCGGGCATGCAGTGGAGTGACCGTTTGTGATTGTTAGGAGCGATCCGGATCACTCCCAACCTTAAAATCAATTCAGAGGCTGGAATCAATCCCAAATACCTTAGTGAATCAGTCACTAAAAGCGATATCGCTCTTAGGATGGATGTTGTTCCTAAAATTGATTTTTTCTTATTTGGGATTAATTTTAGCTGTTAGTGAATCACCCCCCAGGATCATGAAGTGACATAGGAAAAATATTCTGCTCAATTTTCCAGCAAAGAGCAGACAAGTAATCAGTTAAGTTTGTTTGTGTCGTGTTTATTTTAGTTTTTGTTTACAACATACTGTACTCTGAATAGGAATCGTTTCAAAAAGTAGGACTATTTGATACGTTTCTTTTTCAAATACTAATAATAATAAAATGTAACTTATATAGCACCAAATCCACTCTGTGGAGTGCTCAAGGCGCATGTAGAAATTGAATATATATATATATATATATATATATATATATATATATATATATATATACACACATATATATATACAGTGTGATTATATTGGGATCTATCCTTGTATATGATCTTGATAAGTTGTAGTTGTTTTTTTCTTTTCCTTTCAACTCTTTCCAAAGAGAAATATGCTCATACTAATGCCAAAAATATGCCATCTTGTCTTCATCTTTTTTTCTTTTTTTTTAAAGCTGCCTGTAAATATTGCCTTACTGGAAATTTATATTTTATTGCTTTAAAAGCTGTATTTATTTTAGAATAAGCTTTTATTTCATGAGTAAAGTCTATGTATTTTTACATTATACCCTGTATGATGTTATATGATGCAAAATATAGATACCAAGATATATTGTTGTAGAGTGTTCAGGTAATCGGGTATTCAGTTAATCAGGAATTCAGACTGTTTTTTGGTAGAACAGAGATGATAAAAACCTGTAAAAGGAGATCAACACCTAAAGGAGATTGCCCCGATATTAAGATCCATGTGAAGATTTAATTTACATGTCCTTGGTGTAGGAAGTCTATTACGGTTAAAAGAAATTACCTTGCATTCTATGGGTTAATGGTTAAATGGAAATCAAGCATTAATGGCAAGTTGATCAGAAAGAATGCAAAAAATCAAACTTACATTATCTCTCTACAGAAGTAACGTTTTGAATGTAGTATAGGTGCATGGAACCCCTAACATTCAAAGCAAAATATTTTTCGGTGATTGGTTCCCTTTGAAAATTGTATATAAATGCTTTTACAATGAAATGTAGTAATAGTAGATTTAAGATTCTTCATGTGTGATTTGTGAGTATCCAACCTTTTCTCTTTTTATGTACCTAAGCCAAAATGAATGCTCAATATTTAATGCCTCAAACTGAAAAAGGAATGAACTCATTTACAAAAAAGAAATCCATTGATGAACACCCTGTTCTTATAAATCAAGAACAACATTCTCCGGTGGTTTTTGATGAAGATGAATGTTTTCTTGTTTCAAAATCTTCAGAAACTCTATTTCTTACGATCATGAAATTGAAACAGATTCTGTCCCTAGATTAATTTTATATACTGGTATATTTTTTTGTTTTGTCATTTTTTAAGTGGAATTCAGTTACTTCTAAATACCAAATATCATAATACTTTTTATTAGGCTGTGATAACGTGAAAGTAATGTTGTACCTATACAGAAAGTTACAGCAGTGTATTCAATATGTTAGAATTTTTTAATGAGATTGGACCAAAATCAACCAGTATTATCGGAAGTCATGGTCAGAGAGATTGGAATGTACTTGTGATTTAGAGCTGATGTGAAAATCAAGATCATTATTGTGAATCCAGTAGCATGTCATCATTAACTGCATTATGTAATTAGAGGAAGAAGGTAAATATTCATAGAGTTACTACTTTTTACTAAGTTTCAGATATGGATATTGGATTTGAGAACACCTATGTGCCTAAGCTTCCCATTTCTGTGTGACTGTAATGAATTATGATTTATAGGCGATTCACATGTTACAAGTACAGGGTTCATTTTATGCTTTATAATCTATAATATCTATAATCTTTGTGAATTTTGGGGAATTATTCATGACTCATTAATATGCAGATAAATACAGTACTTAAGTAGTGTTGGAAATCAAATTAGTCTTAGATGAAATATAAAACATAACAGTATAAAATGCAAATCATGTTTTATAAATATGCCTTTATTCATATGTTTTTGGTAAAGTACTTATTAATGTGATATACATTTCAGGTTTAGTAATTGTTAAAACAGTGCTAATGCTATGAACAATCATTAGCATGAATGTATGTATTAAATGAAATAATTTTAATTGCAATCATCAAATTTTATATTTGCATTTTTTATACTGCAGTGGAATTCAGTACTACATGTACATATCGAACACATTACTACATGTATATTTCCATTTTCTTTTTTTAAAGTGATATACTATTTCATGTGCAATAGCATGAAATAGTACATCACTTTTAAAAAGAAAATGGCATAATTTTTATTTTTTTATTGTGTGAAAAAAATTCATGGGGATGAAAATAGATAGGTGTGTGCAACAAATGCCTGTACATGAACTTGCTTTATCTAAGCATTATGAAAATTAATATGAAAAAATGGAAAATATACTTTGCATATATATGTAATTTTCTTAATACTGCAGCGGTATTTTGAGGTGGTTTTATTACGTCGAGTGTGAATTAGGCTTTACAACATGTACATTGTATAGGATTATTTTTTATAGGAAAGTGAAACCCTGGAGAAAAATCAATTTTAATGAAAAGAGAGGATAGAGAGAAACAATTTTAAAAAAGTTTCATCAAAATCGGTTACGAAATGAGAAAGTTGTGAAAGTTTGAAAATTCTCAATTCACTTTCTATGGCGAGCCTCAATTTGGCAATGTTGCTTCAAAGTGACAGGTCTCCATATGTTTTGTACACAAAATTTCATATTTTCCTCATTATCTCTCAAGGTGCAGCTTGTCTCCTTAGCTCAAGATATATCATGGGAAAATGTAATTGACACAACATATGTTAAGTTCACAAAAAGACAAGCAGCATCTTTAGAGATAATGGAGAAAATATAAAATTTTGTGTACAAAACATATTGAGAGCTGTACTACTAAACCTGCCACTTTTTGAAGCAACATTGCCAATTTGAGGATCGCCATAGAAAGTAAATTGAGACTTACTTTCATAACTTTTTCATTTCCTAACCGATTTTGATGAAACTTTTTTTGAATTGCTTCTCTCTATCCTCTCTTTTCATTAAAATGGATATTTCCCCAGGGTTTCGTTCTCCTTTAAAAATTGAATTGCATAAAGAGGTCATCTTACCCGGTTTCAAAATATGAAATAATAGGGAAGTATGATATTGACACCACACTGCCTTGATCACCTTGCTGCCAATATTCACAGTCTTTCACTATTTCATGATTCCGGCCAAAAGTTTTGTGTGCCTTATTGACTTCCATGCAATATAATTCCGATTCCAGCTCCAATTTTTATGAAATAAATAATGAAATATGTGTGTGTGTATGATCATCTCAGCAATACGTAGACTTGCACCTTCAACTCATATGTGCAGTGAAGAGTGATTTTATTTCATGATGCATATTCACATTGGCAGTACATAAATGTGTCTAAAAAGAATTGTTCTGCTGTTGCGGGAAAATGTGAACATTTGAGTATAGGCCTCAAAAATTAGGTATACATATATATTCAATACTAAGTGAAAGTGGTGTGATGTACTATCAAAAGCTATGGTATTATTTTTAAAGATTTATGCGTATCATCTTAGAATGTATTTGTTCTAGAAGTAGTCTTTCTTTTCCTTTCTAACAAATGGTTTGGATACTTCCATTATTGCTTTTTCTTTGTGTGGATATATATATATATATATATATATATATATATATATATATATATATGCCAGCATCTCAGAGATTTTTAAACTGTGTAATGTATTGATCATGTTGAGAATAAACTTGAGATAAAGATCAATTGTAACATTCCTCATATACATGATTTTGCCATTTTCTTTTGACTTTGTAGTGTAAGTGTATTAAGATATTTCATTGAATAAAAATGATATTGCCAGTGAAATGAATAAGGAAAGTTAAAAAATCATGCTGTCTCACTGAAATTGTTTAATATTGAGCGACTGGGGTATATTGTGCCATTTAATAAAGAAATATAATACATGTATGTATTGCCATAGGGCCTATAGTGTCACTGTTTCACTATATTGTACAGGATTTCTGTCAAGTATATTGTTTTACATTTTTTTTCCAGTTATTGATTCTTTATCATTTTCATTATTATTGCAGGTATGTATATATGCATTTATTGTTTTGGGGCAGGGTTTTGTAGGTTTAAACTCTGTTTAGGTAATTTAGTTTGGGAGACCCTGTAACACACTGGACAGTAATGCTCAGGTTTACAGAAAGAGTCTTTTCACTTGAGATGGTGACAAGTTGGAAGGGAAGGAGAGAGAGAGGGGGGGGGGGAGAGTTGCAGAGAAAGAGGGATATGATAGGCAGCCAAATAATAGGGAGGGGGATGGGAACATTGTATAGAGTCAGAAAGAAAAAGAGGGAGAGGGGGTGGGGGGGGGGGGGAGTGCAGAGAGAGATGAGGCAGCCAAATGATAGGGAGGGGGATGGGGGCATTGTTGAGAATAAGAGAAGAAGAGGGTGAGGGGGAGAGAAGGAGGAGAGGGGATGGGGTGAGGGAGAGAGGGAGAGGGGAACTAAGAGAGTAGAGAGAAAGCGATAGAGACTGTCGAGGGAGATAAAGAGGAGATCGTCAGAAAGAGAGTGGGACAGTGTTCTGTACTTCTGTTGGATCAACTTGGTTTGCTAAAAAATGTTTGTCAAATGATGCAAGGAATGTGGTTAACATGCCATCAGTGGTCTTCTACAGCAGTAAAATACGTTTGTTACCCTTGTATGCATACAGGCACATTATCACCAGATTGGGGAGGGGGAGGGGGGGGGGGCTGAAATCCCTAGCACACCTCCCATTTCGTGTTCGCCTGTGATTCCTTGCGCTGACTGTTGCTTTCATTCCCCCCCCCCCCCCCCCCCTTCTCTCTCGCTCAATCATGTCAATTCTGTTTCAAACATAAAATATCTACACCCTCTACGACAGGTTTCCGTTAAATAAGAAAATACACAGTGTTGTTCAAGGTTGTGCATAACTTTGATGAAAATACTAGCGTTTTCTCGGTGCATCACGAATGTCTAAAATTTTAAACTAATCTCCTTAAAAGTTAGAGCTAGAGGACCCAAAGTGTAAGGGTCACAGGGTTTCCCCTTCCCCTTCGAACACAGCGTAATTTGGGAATTTCGAATCTTTCTTCAGTTCGAGATATATTGAACAAAACCTGTGAATCCCATTTCCATTCATGATTTTTCATTACATTTATGCAATTTAATGGAGAACTTTAAAGTAATTTCTATCATGATTTGATTTCATGTTGAACTTCGTAGTATGCTTTCCCATGTCGGGAGGAAAGGCGTGATGGTAACCAGGGGCGGATCCAAGATTTTGTTTTGAAAAAAGGGGGATGCATAAAAAAAGTTTTCTGAGAAGCAACAAAAAAAAAGGGGGGGGAGGGTCAGATTACTTTTCCTTCCCCATTCTCTGACAAGCGAAGGAAAGAAGAAAAAAAAATGAGTCTAAAAAAAAAGGGGGGGCACAATTTACACTTTTTTTCAAAGGGGGGGGGGGGGGGGGCTGGCCTAAATCCGCCACTGATGGTCACTGTCACGAATTTAAATTAAAATCGCGTTTTTTCCTCCCCGCAGCATGGGGAGTACACCCGGGAACACATTTCTTCCCTTGTGTTGCCTGCATTTACTTTCATTCATTGTTTATGAATTTTGTTTTCACCTGTAAATGTATATTTGTTGATTTTCAGAGGGGGGGGGGGGGGGGGGGGGATGACGGTGAAGATGGTGATGATAGTTAAGGGGGAGGGGGGGGGGGTAATTGTCCTAGGGGGTATTGTCGAGGATGGCACTCCGTCCTGTAACGGATATAAATATACAGTGCGTATAAAAAAAAAGTATACCCAACTTTGATAGCTTCTAATTAAAATGTTATAACCAATGTGACTTTGAAATTTATTTCATGGTGAAGAGTAATTTGTTGTCTGTCCAGTGCATGTACCTCAATCGTGACATTTCTGCCATGGATGGCTGAGCACCAGGGTTTTTAAAAATTGTCAAAATCTCCTTGTTCCAAGTTTGGGCTGATGCAATGAATGTGCATGGGTCCAGCCCTGTGAATGGGTTACTTTAGTCTAAAATCATGTTTAAAAGTTGGAATTCTCCTTTGTGCTTCAATGCTTCATTGTTTAAAGAAATCCAGTGTATTTAAAGCTTTCAAATTACCTGTTTCCAACCATATGGTAATCTTTAATTTATTTTAACAGCCTTCTAACTTCTTGTCTCGTGATAACTGAAAACTCTCAGCTCATTTGTCCATTGCACCATTTCACCTGCATAAGGTGCACACAGTGTTTTTCGCGAATAACACATGAACTCAAAGGTTTACAGACCTTAAAGACTAAAAAGAAGAAAAAGGATACGTATGTTGAGAATTACCAAGGTAATTGATAGTAAACTTTCAAGAAGAAAGATAGCTTCCCGAATAAATGTTTGTCATTTTGAATGACTCATTAAACATGGTAAAAAGGCTTACCTTAAAAAAAGGGATGCGGATGAAGCCAAGATTGTCATGGCAAATAAAATATCATAAATTTAGCTTGTAATAAGCCCTTTCTTGAGTTTGAGTTGACTTTAACACCTTTTCTCTTCAAAGGCACGAAATCAATTGAAAATAACTCAGCAATTGTTTTCCAACTGAAGTAACTAATGCATATTAATTGGTTTGACCCACATTTGCTGCTTCAGCCCAAAGTTGGTACAAGAGAATTTTGACAATTCTTTTTGAATAGCCTGTTGCTCATCCGTGGCAGAAAAGTTATGAATAAGGTATTATCACACAGAATATAAGTTGTTCTTTACTATGAAATAAATATCAAGCTCATAGAGGTTATAACTTTTTAATCAGAAGCTACCAAAGTTCGGTATACTTTTTTTTTGATACGCACTGTATAAATTTTAATTGTTTTATATGTATATACGATGTTTATATTTTATTAAAAAGGGGGCTATTTCTTTTCTTGAAGGGCGTTACTTTCAAGCCATGGGCTTATGACTAGCCCCTCCCATGCGATGACTGTTTAATTAATTTGTTGATATGTTATTTTGTATATGAAGTATGGAAAAATAAAACCATTCAATCAATCAAAGACGTTGTGCTCAGCCACCAGATATGAAGAAAACATTTAATGAAACGTATAAAATTCAAATATCAGTTATTTCGCTGGTTTTAATCTAGACTTAAAAATACATGTAAATTTTAGTCAATACATACAACATGAATACATAATTGCGTAATGACATCACAAAAGCTGTTTTATACATATTCACAAACGAGCACCGAAAGAAAAATAGTAACAGAACTCTTTAGAATAATGCTGAATATGCACTATTGCTTCAGCTGAAAAAAAAAAGTCTTGGTATTTATCTTGTTCTTCTTTGCGTTCTCTTTTTTTTTTTCAACTAGTATCTTTATTCTACACCTCTTTCTTAAAAATAATGTTTTCATTTTGGGGGGTTTAATTCACCATTCGGTCATCTTTCTCCATCTGTTCCTTATTTTCTTTCATCACTGTTTGGTGTTTTATTCTTGATGAAATAAACAACATCAAGTGATATTGAAATAATCAATTGAAAATTATATATATATATATATATATATATATATATATATATATATATATATATATATACAAAAAGTTCTGCTCGGAGATAAGTAAGAATATCAAAAAGAGAAGTGAATAAAACTCCGTGAGATCGAGATTTGAGATAACGAATTTTCACCCATAACTTGAAAAAGCCCTATGGGCGAAAATTCTTTATCTCAAATCTCGATCTCACGGAGTTTTATTTACTTCTCTTTTTGATATATATATATCTATATATATATATATTGCGGCAGAATCTCCAATATGCATTTTGGAAAGTTTCTCGAATTACCAGGAAATAAGTAAAAAATTAAGTAAGACTGAAAATAAAAATTCTTGAAATGGGCATGAATCACCAAGAAAAACCCTCTTTCTTCTACCTTTCTAATGAGAAGAACAGTAATAAAATTATGGAAGAAATGTGACTGAAATAGGCCTATATTAATAATTATACCAAGGATTTCAAGACATATATACATTTTAATACCCCTTTTTAGATTTTATGTTCAAAACGTTTTTTAAAAATATACCAAAATTACATTTTCAACTGGAATTCAAGGTCGGACTGACATCGCCTTATTTAGACGACTATATTTCCCCATTCGTGTGAAATCAGTACAGTAAATCAATAGTGGGAAGTAGTGAATACTCATGTTTTGGAAAACATTTTGTCTTAGTTTTCACTGGGCCTATTTGCGATTAAAATGCAGCAAAATACAAGTTTTTGTGAATCTGAATACTTTTCTATTACTTGGCAAGAGAGGCATTATGGCATATATCCGTAGTCTAAAAAAACAACAACAACAAACAACAAACCCATTACGTTTCTTTATTTGAAGTGCTTAGTTTCAAAAGGGACTGAATCCAGTTTTTACCAAAACTGAGTTTAAAAGATAAATATGCGTATGGGAATCAAATCTGCTATATGTCATCATTTTTTTTATATTTTTTTTTTTTAAAGTTGACAAAATTTCGCTCAAAATTTATGTTTCATTTCCAAAGGAATTAAATCCAAATCTGTTTCATTCCAAAAGGGATTAAATCCACTATGGTGATTATGAATTTGTTTAATTATTCCATGATCCCTTAAGCTTTGTAATAAGATGCTTGCAAGTGTTGTGCATCTACCCATTTGGATCATCAGTGCAAAGTTTTGATAATTTTTGACAAATTTTAATAATTTTATGAATATTTTTGGATTTAATCCCTTTTGGAATGAAACTCTTCAAAATACTAACTTGACAAAAGAAATGGGTGAAAAATTGATTTTTTTTTTTTTTTTGTAATAACAAAATACATTTTAAAAAGATGGAATTTTTACTCTGCCAGCAATATTAATGTGTTTCGTATTGAATTTGACATAATGAAGTTGTTTTAAACACCCCCAAAAGACGATCGACTACAGTTTCATTCCAAAAGGAATTAAATCCAAGAAAATTAAAATTATAAAAATTCCTTTAAATCGAAATGTATTGCTAGATTTTTAAAAACATTATTAAAATGGTCTAATGCAATAGCCATAATATATATATATATATATATATATATATATATATATATATATATATATATATATATATATATATAAGAAGAACAAGAAAGAACTTGAAAACAATCAAGTGGTTCGCCATATGTATCCAACTGTTTATTTTTCCTTAACTTGATTGTTTTCATGTTCTTTCTTCTTCTTCTTGTTCTTATTATCCAACACGTGGAACTTTTTAATATAGATATATATATATATATATATATACACACACACCCAAATGAAGTAATAGTGAACAAGAAAAAGTGGTAAATTAAAAAACCTTGATTTATTTGAAAACCCTAAAAGTGGATTTAATCCCTTTTGGAATGAAAATTTTCATTTGTCGATGAGTGTATTGCCTATTTTAATTGATGCTAATAAGATATACGCACATTCTGTTCAGCTCCATTGGTACCGACGAGGCGAAGCAATCATACTCATAACTACGAGTGCCTTTATTTGGATAACATTGCTGTAAAAAACAAAATACTGAGGAGACACGGCTCATAATGTTTTTGAAATAATAAAACATGATGTCTAGCATTCTACGTACATATATTTTTAGCAAGTAAAGCGACTTGGTGGGGGTGGGGCACTGGTTTTGTATAGGCGAGGTTGGGAGATTTTGATATCTTTCACCGAAGACCAAAACATCTTTGTTAGAGCATAATTTGATGAATAAAACGTCAGGGATATATTTTTGCCCCACTATCGACGATGCTTTAACTTTTCACGATGAATAAAATCACATGTAGCATTGTCCCATGCATATCACGGCTTATATTCAAATCAAGTTTTGTTAATCCATCATATGGGAAAGTAGAAAAAAAAGCTACTAGGTTCATGATGAATGTTTAGTCTTTCACGAGTACATTATCCCAGCAATACACTGGCTTCCTCAAGTTTAAATCAAACAGTCCGGCTTTTCTCGCGCCCTATGGTACGTTTGAACTATTGGTGCCATGGAGACTGAAGATAGCATCTTTCTGGTAGAGGGGATACCAGTCTCTTGTTGATTGATGTCCACTTCACGAACTTCTTCCAGAAATATGCCCTTTTTCCTTCACCCTCGGGCCAGGTCAGGTACGGCATATGTTTGCCGACATAGTACTTGATACCGTATGGTAGGGTTATATCTCCAGGAGCGTCCAGGAAAAGCAGAAGAACCTTCTTCAGTTTCACTCGGTTGATGTGTTGAAAAGATTGTCGCACCATGGATACGAAGTCGGTGTCCTCCAGGGATGATTTGCTGATGACGAACACCGTTTTGAAGCTCACTTCGAGGTCGTCTTTGAAATGATCGAAGACAAAGGCGTCCCGATGCAACGTCTTGTCGCCGAAGGTCACACCCTGGAAGAGGGTCAATCGCTCCTGCACCACCGGTCGAAGATGCCGCTCCACCCATTCCCTGTCGTCGTCATGGAAACGGATGTTGAGCGTCCGGTTTTGAAGCGATTCGTCCTCCAGTTCCTTGTAACCGCCGATGCGCATGCTCAGCACGGTGAAGGCATAGTCCAACCAATCAGGAGAAGGGAAACAACAAGCTGGCTGATCACGTGAGCTTGACATGGCGACTGATGTTGATTCACTGGATGATCGAGCTGGCGGAGACGATATGCGGGATAAAGACGGTTCTACTTGAAGTGAAAGAGGTGGTTTGTGTTTAGACGTTATATCACATATTGTCGCCAAAGTGGGAGGATGACATCTGCAGAATTTCCTGACAAAGGAAAACAATGGAAAAAAAGGAGGTGATGAAAATGTTATCTTTCGAGATGGATGCAAATCAAAATCATACAAAATAATGACAATAAGGAACATGAGAAAGAGAAAGTGTTTTCTAAAGATACGAGGAGGGACATTTTTGTCTTAAATTTTAATGATAGGATGTGAGTACAGCATGTCTTTGGTATTTTTTTCATGAATATCATAATACTTTAAATATCAAAGTTTTTTTTTTTTTAACTTTGATATCCAAGAAAGAATACTATCAACAGCTCTTAGACTGTCAAATGAATGGCGGAAAGCTTATCGGGGGGGGGGGGGGGCATTGCCCAAATAGTCACTTTGAGGGGAAAATGGGAAATTGCAAAACACCCCGGTGGAAAATATTATTTTGTATGCCCCCATGTGTTTCTAGTGCTAAAAGGAGTCAATGAGACGTGAAACCAAAATCACATTGAACGTTGAAGTGAGAGAACATGCATTCCTAGAGTAATATTGCGTAACAAGTGTGTGTCCTGCTTCCGATGCTAAGTCCTTGATGTCGATCTAAGTAACCATGTCAGCGGTACTTTGTCCTTAACCCTTTCAAGACAATTGACCGCATTTTGTGGTTTGGCTCAATAACTTTTGATTCAGAGCTCTAAAAAATATACCAGATGCATGAGTAGAAAGCAAAAATTTCTACACACTTTGTTTCCATTTTTGTTGCATGACCATATTGCGTTTGATGCCAGGAATTTTAAAAAGGAGAATAAGCTTCAAAATCCTTAAATTGGCAACACATTGAAAGGTTCAAAATCACTGTTTTTTAACAAAATTTGCAATTTTTTTCAACTTTCGACTAAGTTTCTAATGATGTATATTGTTTTCAAAGACATTACATTTTGTAAGAACCATGTAGCACTAAACGAAAAATATTGTTGCCAATTTGAAGAACAAAATGTGATCAATTTAGCCCTTAAATTATTCCTGTCTTGAAAGGGTTAACCAATGAGCCCCTCCCACCGCTAATTGAAATACACCTAGGCGTCTCCTATGTACGCTTTCCTTGAAAAATCGGGGAGGGGGCAGGGGCACTATTTTAGGGTCTACAATGTTCCTCTTAGACACAGAGGGAAAATGAGAAATAAATAAAAGGAGAGGACGAGGCAGACTAAGAAACAAAAACAACAACAACAACAACAACAATAAAAGAGACAAAAAGAAGATAATCCGATAATTCCGATCTCACCTAGCATGAGACTGCTGCCCAATCAATGACTGCCACGACACTGTTTTCAGTGGTTCAAGTATAGCTCTATAATAGTGCATAATTACTGACATCAATGGATATAAGTAAATCTAAAGAATGTCCAAAATTTCAGAATTATTAAGAATTATGAACAACTCGTGGGTAAAACTTTATTATTGGGTACTCTTCGTAATTACTGAATTGATATAAAATAATTCGTAATCATAATTCCAATAAATCTTCATCCCAACCCATCTACCATCAACTACCCAAACCATTTCCTTTATTGATAATGTTTCGTGAAATCTTAAAATGGAACAAAGCGTATTGTCCATTACAAATATCCATGACAAACCTCGTTTAAAGGTATGATGAATCATAATAGAATGAACTCCCGATAACCTAGAAGTAGCGATTCTGCTAAATCACCTCATCCAATGCGAATTAACCCCTTCTTATCCTATTCATGATGTAAATCCCCCTCCTCATAGATATGAGGACTACTTAATAGTGAGTATGCTGAAACAAACACACGCGCCTTCAGTATTAAATTATGTTAATCAACTAATCAAGGGATTTCGTGGCCAAGCACGATTCCACATGATTACATATTCTGAATGCTTCCTCAAATTAGACCATTATAGGGCACGGGGCAAGCAACAAACGTCTTTGGCCATAAGTTATTATCCCTCTATTGACAAACAACAACACCAACAACCCACATCCCTGATCTTTCGCACCAAACGAACCATATCTCTAATAAATGAGCGCGCGTTTTCCAATTTCGATTCTGAATGGCATTGAGATATCGCATCGGAAATAAAGGAGATGAATATTGAAGGGAACATCTGCATAATTAATGAGATTATCTTCCATCCTAGGCTTGGGCACAAATAGTCTGAATAGGATCACTCGATTGTAGCCTTTTCCGTCGCTTAGAGGAAAATTAATTTAGTTTCAATTGGTCTTTGTTTCCCCTATGCGTATTATATTGGTTCCGCAGACAATAGTTTCAGGAAGAGGTTTGTCTGTGAGCATATATAATTAATATCATGGTAAAAAAATAAATACTGAAATTTCAGTGAGAGATTAATCGACTTATAGCAAAAGTACAATGATTTTGTTTCTTTGTTTTGGGGTTTGGGGGTCAGTGAGAGCTCATGCTTTTGCGAAAAATCAAATCAAATCATGCATTTATCAAGCTTTTGCAATCCCTATGCAATGTGGTTAATACATATATTAATTATTTAGAGATATTATCTGACTTTTGAAAAAGGGGCTTATGTTGAAAAAAAAAGGTCCAAAACGGATGATTTGATTGGAAGCAACAGGCTGGGAAGCAAGATGAATGGCGCATGATAATGGTACATGAATCTCTTTGAAATTATTTTGAATTATTCCTCTAAATCTAAATGATTTTAGAATGGTTCCCACCGCGTTACGAATACATCTCTTATTATTCTTATTGCAAATCAACGTAATCTTTTCTTGTAATTGAACATTTTTCCCCCTTGACCCTTTCAAGAAATTGACCACATTTTGTGGTTTGGCTCAATAACTTTTGATTCAGATCTCTAAAAATAAACCAGATACATGAGTAGAAAGAGCAAAAATTTCTGCAAAAACTATGTCCATTTTTGCTGGATGACCATATTCTGTTTGATGCTAAGAATTAAAAAAAAAGAGAATAATCTTTGAAATCCTTAAATTGGCAACACAATGAGAGGTTCAAAATCATTGTTTTTATTAAAATTGGCAATTTTTTTTAACTCTTTGACAGAGTTTGTAACCATGTATATTAATCAAAAAGATTTTACACCTTATTAGCACCTTGTAGCACTAAAAGAAAATATAATTGTTGCCAATTTGAAGAACAAAATGTGATCAATTTAGCGCTTGAATAATTCCTGTCCTGAAAGGGTTAAAGCTCTCATGGATGTTTGTCTTATATTCTAAAACAAAGCAATAAACTATTCAACTACATTCATGACTATCACAAAATGTTAAGAAAGAAATAATAAATAAAAATCTTTAAATTAAATCTATATGACTTAGTCGAATAACATGAGTGCCATATCAAAATAATCCCTAATAACATTGGCACATTTGGATGCGGTTACAATAGATGTACGATTACCAGCTTTGTTATACGTGTTTTGGGGACGATGATAATAAATGGGTTCCTATATAGAAGAGTGAAGATTAGGACGAGAAGGGTTGTGAAATGATTTCCATTCTTTAATATGAATTAATTTGGCTTTTGGTCATGGAATGCTTTAAAAACAAACATTAGTATCTTGACGAGAATCCTTTCGTTTATGGGGAGCCAATGAAGAGACTTAAGCAAGGTTCCCACTTAGCCGAGTTGGAGTCTCGAGTTGTGCCGAGCTGCGCGAGCTTGAACTCGCGTGAACTCGCGCGAAATTTGCCTATTTTATGAGACTTGCATGAGTGATATACGACGCAACATCGAGTTTACTACGATAGCTGTACGAGTGAACCGAGCGCGAAACGAGTCACACCGAGCTTGGTATGAGTTGTGATGACCTGTGTACGACTTATACCGATCTATCAACGAGTTATCAAGATCTTGTTACGAGTGATAAGAGCTTTCTACGAGTTTCATACGATCCAGGGGGGTGCATATTTTTTGGCGCTCTGCAAAATAAAGATGGATGCCAGAAGCGTTTTCGCTCTGCTTGAGGGAGAAGAGACCTTGATCTTCTGCTCAATTTGTGTGACCCTGTCGTCAAGGAGGCGCCGCAGAAAAACGGATGTTCAGGAGGAGACCAAAGTGATGCAAAGGGGCCATTCTTAGTCTCGTGTATGACAAAAACCCCAGGCAACTGGGCTATTGTGAGCTCTATATAATGTTAAAAACCTTCCAAGTGTGTTGGTTTTTCCTCTATATATACACACAGTAAATACAGACATAGGTACATGGATTAAATAACAAAAAAAATTGTCAGTGATGATACCTGTTCTACGTCAGAGGTCAACACGTTCAGGTCACGTGCGTGACCTCGCACAGAAGCAGGTTTTTGAAACTTACATTTTATCTTTAAATCTCTCTGAATTTTCAGAAGCTTCAATGTTCATATTAATGGTAGTTATATTTCATGGTACTATTTCTTAGAAAATAGCATTAATTTTGTTCGAAGTTGCATAAAATTTTCGTTATGTAATATTTTGTATCATGATGTATGGTCACGTGTGTGACATACCATAGGTAATGTGTACAGATTTGGTGAACTATTGAAAAAATCATAATATTTAGTATTTTTAATTCATTTTGCATTAGCTCTATATGAATTATCATCAATACGGTAGAAAGTGATTCTCAGATCTTTTCTTTATGAAAAATACACAGGGAACACACAATTTATTTTCTTTTTCATTTTTATACATTTATGGATATCATTTATTGATATATTTATTGAGATACCGTGGAGGTGTTTTGGTCTAGATAAGTAACCGTGTAACCCTACTGCAGATCACAAGGTATGGGGTTCAATTTAATTGCCATTGCACTAACGTCCTTTGGCAAGACATTTTATCTGCATTTGCCATGCTCGATCCAGGTGTAAAGTGAGTACCTGTAGGGTTTATTTCTTGAATGCACTCAGCGCTACGGTTGTCGTGCTAAAACCAGGGTAATAATATGCTTGTAGGGCCCTTAGGATGAGCAATATTTAGTATTGATGAGGCTACCCTGGGTAAACAAGACATATAATTATTATTATTATTAATTCTTATTATTATTGTTATTGTAATTATTATCATTATTATATATAATTATCATTAATATCTTCTATTACCATTATCATTAATGTTCAGACCAAAGAATCAAAGTAAACAAATCAAAAGTTTTCATGCTGATATACAAGTATATTCATCTTCAGCTTGTTTTCTAAACTTAATTGTATAGGGTTACGCAATCAATTCAGAGGATTAAACAAGAGGAATACAAAAAGTGAAAACAGAATTAATAGGTCAAGAAACTCAACAATAATAGATGAAACAGACTGTACAAATGACTTGCCCAGTACATATGCACTTGACCCTTTGCACTCAGGTCACGTGTGTGACAAAGTTAGTTGGGCGAGAATCATACTTGGAATAAAATTTGATGAGATGGAGGACATATACAAGTTAGCTTATGACAGGAAAATATAGATTATCCAAATTGTATTTTTCAAATAGCATAAACTTTTCATGTTTTGGGGTCACGTGAGTGACATTAGAATGCATAGACAAATTTCCTTTTTCCTTCAACTTAATTACTTGCAAAGGACCTATAGAAGGGTATCATTTCACTGTATAGTGACAACTATTAAAGCTCATACTGCGAGATGACTATTATATGGTGAAAAGGGGATTTAAAAAAAAAAAACTTTAACTTATGCCAATGTAATTGTATGAAAATTAGCATAATTGGGTCTTCAACTAATGAAAAAAATGTGATCCATTTAACTTTACACATTACTCTTCAAGAATATACTATTCAAAAACAGCAAGAATTAACTTCTTTTTTGTCAAAAAAAAGTTTCACTTTACAAAGAATGGCCGACTACCGCAATGTCCACTACAGCAATGTCCATTATTGCAATGTCCACCACTCTTGGATTTCTTGAGCCGTGGCATTTTTCTTGCCTTGTTTGTTGGTAGTTGTGGAAATGGAATGGCGATGGCCTATTTTTCTGTGTACACGTGCGTTTAGGGTTGAATAAATGTGTTCTATCTTGAAAATACTTTTGGGAAAATGTAAATCGCTGCATATAGTTATAGGCCAGCTGACATATAATGGTGCGCTTGCAATGCACTCTGAATAAGCTCATACGAAACTCGCTGTAAGTCGCCTTGCTCGATCTAAACTCGCTGTAAGTCGCCGTGCTCGATCTAAACTCGCGCTAATCTCGTGGGCAACTCCGCCTGACTCGTAACACAATCGTAGTGCTCGTATCCCACTCTTGGAAACTCGAATAGCACTCGGGTATACTTGAAGGTGGCGAGTTATGAAGAGTGCATCTCGAGCTTCTTACGAGTAATGCGAGTATGTTGCGAGTATTGCGAGTATATTACGAGTTTAAACGAGTTCAGCACGAGTTACAACGAGTTAGTGAAAATTTTGAACATGTTCAAAAATTTTGGAACTGCTTGCGACTTCAAGGAGAGTTGTGCAGAGTTCCAACGAGTTACGCCGAGCCGTGCCGAGTTGTTGCGAGTTATCCCGAGTTACATGAAGAGCTTTACGCGAGTTATTGCGAGTGCCTCCTTGAGGCAACTCGCCACAACTCTCCATAACTCGCCACTATAACTCCGCTAAGTGGGAACCCTGCTTTAAGTACAGGGCTAGGGTCATGATGTCGATCTAATATAAAGATAATGTATTTTATACTATATACTCACTTCCTATAGTTTGAGTTTTTCCGTCAGTTGTTTGTAAAAAAAATAAATCATGTATATTAATTAACAGATTAAACTGAGAGTAACTCTGCATCTGTGTTGCGATGTGGGGGAAATGGAATTAACAACTCTTGCTGCCCCCATACTCCCCCCCCCCAAATAAAAAAAAAAGAAATAAAAAAGAAATAAAGGAAATGGTATAGTACGAATGAAAATTCTCAACATTACCTGGAAAATACGTTTTCTTTTATTCATTTTCATTTTGGATAGACGAAATCAATCAAAAGGGCAGCGACGAAATTGAAATTAAATTAAATGAACTGTCGTCCAATATTCATGGCAGAAAAAAGGCGTCCGTGTTATCATTTCCATGCATGGATTTTCCTTAAATATGGAGTGGGGCGTATAGCATTGGCATTATATATGGTGCCGATTCCATATGGAAATTGACCATCTGGTTTTTTTTTTAAAAGAGGACGGAAAAAAATTTCTTTAAATGAAGAAAATAATAATGCTATGTCAACCAGCAGCTTTTTGTTGAAAGTATGAATGAATCAATCAATCAATTGTCAATCAATTCATTTCATAATACTGCAGAAATCTGCCATTACAATTGAAAGTATACATCGTTCAAATATCGAATACAGATATCATAATCAATAACAATTTCAATGTAATCAAAAGCGAAAAAACTTACATTAGTCAACAGAAAAGGCAGTATCATGGGAGAACCTAAGGAAAAGCACAGCCTGTTAAAACTAGGTTCCCCAATAAAAGAGAGAATTACAAAATATGTAATTATTTACACATATACAGATATGGCAGTAAAGCGACGAGACAAGATATGTGTGAAAAAGGAAATAAACACACATAAAATTCATTAAAACATCAAAATAAAACATGTAAAATAAGCATACAATGTATACTAGCAAATAATGTCAGCCTATTGGGTTTATAGTAATAGAAAATCCAGATAAAAATAATATGTGTAAGTATGATTAAAAAGATGTCTTGAAGGAAGGGTTTTGTTTTTGTTATGTTTAGACAGAGGCGGAAAAAAGCAAATACATAGACTTATACTGTAAGAGCTAATTTCATAATGTTTAAGATTTCTTCTAAAAGATTTAAGAGAGGAAGCTTGCTTTAGATTTGAATCAAGATGATTCCAATAAAAGGGCCCAGTGTAAATTAATGTTTTCTGAGCAAGGTGATTACGAAGAAGTGGTAAATGAAAGAAAGAGGGTCGTCGTGTAGAATGCCTATGTATTCCATCATTCGTTTTAAACATTGATTGTAATACCTGAGGTAATTCATTAATTCGTGCTTGATACATTAAACTGCCTGACTGGTAATAAAATAAATCGTTTAGTCTCAACACTTTTTTTTCTTTTTAATCTATGTCATTTGTTGTTAAGTGCCTACACAGATTTTATGACATGCCCGAATATTATGTTACCCATCCCAAGTCACAGAAGAATTCATACACTGATTTTCAGTCATGAACTAGCAAGATGCAATTGTTTGAGATTTTCATGTTTCTATACTTTCCCCAGATTTTGGGAGCACCTCTCAGAGGAAGACAGAGATTTGTGTTTAAATACCAATGTTTTTCCTCTTCTAAATGTACTCCGAAATTACCTGTCTGAATTGCCTCCCCTTGTAGAAGCATACTAGTTTGTTCTCATACTAATTTCTTTGTCTTTCAAAGAATAACTCACATTTTGATATGCATCCATGGTTTTTCGTGGTCCAATTGTGTGAGTTCCTATTTATGCATTTTCAAATACGCAGCATGCAACTTCTTTACCGGTTACCCCCTACATTTCTAAAGCTTGTTTCTCTCTCACATTTTCTCTCTCTTTTTTTTTTAGTGTAATTTATGTATTATTGAATTGCTGTTGCCATTGCCCATGGTTTTTCCTTCAATACTTTGACTCCTATTAATTATAATTTTTTGTAACTTTCCTAGGTATAATATTCTGTAATTTTCTTTCGAAATTTCATGATCACAAAATGATAAACTGATTCTCTGTAATTGTTCCATAATGCCGTATACACAGAAAATGTGTCGATTTTGTCATATCATATATATCTCTATTTAGTCTGAGAGATATCACTTTGCACGTTTTCACAGAATTATTGCTTTTGAATGAAAAGCTGAAGCTTTAGCCAGAGGCGTCGATTCGTTGGGTGTGGGTAGGGCATGGGGGGGGGGGGGGCATTGTATGCTCTACCCCTCCGGTGCTATGTCTCTTTCAGGCGAATCGACGCCTCTGGCTTGTACCATGGTTTGCTACATATGTATTTCCTTAACCTCTGTTACAGTATTTATATCATCTCTGTCTTTCTTTCCTTCTCCTTTTCGTTCTTTTTCTTTCTTTCTATCCCTCCTTCTCTCTTACTTTCTTTCTCTCTCCCCTTCCTCTTCTCTCTCTATCTTCTTTCTCTTTCAATAAATTGACATGAATAAATTAATGGCGGAGAGTACCACTATTGTGTATCTTTTTAAATTTAACTTTTAATTCTCTTTACATGTATGTATATATTTACCTTACCTCAATATTTTGTTCTATGTGTGCACCAGCCAATGTGGAGAGCCTCTCGACAGAATTTTAAAATTCTTTTAGGTGATCCCCAGGCATTGGCTGGTGCTATATCATGTAAATCTTTATACTGTGATTCTGTTCTGTTATTTTTGTGATGTTTTCTATGTACATATATTTGTATTAGTTGCCTGGAAATAAAATAAATAAATAAAATAAATAAACACTTTATTTTCAAAGAATAATATTTCAGACGGAGCTAGTCTAGGCTTTAGGTCGAGGGCTCTCTCTATAGGCGAACGAGGAGTGACTGTATATAGTTCGAAGCGAACAGTACTGTTGATCTGAAACGGTTAATCATGTTAATGTTGGGGGGGGGGATTGTCCTCATTGTGTATGCATGAAGCGATATAAAGCGCGGAGATTGTTAAACATAATTATAAAGACATAATATCTATACCTGTCTACCTATAATCTACCCATTATATCTATCTATTTATCCATCTACATTTATCGATCAATCTACAGAAATTAGAATTTTCGAGCCTGAGAATAAGGGCCTTACGAATGACAACCGACAATACAGAGACTTACGGATATAATAGATTGGTTGATTGATGATGGCATTATTATAATCATAAAGATAGCACTGGTTCAATAGAGTCCACGAAACGGATTTATATCATATCTTTTTTTTAGCCATAATGGCTTCAGCATCCATTCTTATAAAACTACATATGTTGGAAAAACATTCAGATAAAAATCAATTATATGATTGGCATTGAGATCAATATATTTTATTTGTGTAAAAGAGACAAGGGTGGAAAAAAGAAGCTCATTTGTCAACATGAAGTCGTAAAACTAACTGCCATGCAGGGAAGGTGTTATGGGGTGGGGTGGGGGAGGGGGATGAGGAGACAGGTGGCATAGGTGACGACTTCCCTAGCTAGCTATGATTTTTTTCACATTTACGCTTGATGCTTCCCAAGCATTTGACATCATTTGCGTTTTGTCTTGTCAAGGACTTTTATACTTCTGCCTTCTTAGAAACACTATGGAGCTTTAACTTTGATGTCATGCATATTATTGGTCAAATATTATGTTCTTTAATAACGCATCAGTAAACTATAAACATGTTTAAGTGAAACGCAACTTGAATGTCATCGTGCTCTTCAACCGACACAATCGTGCTTCTCCTGCATGGCCGAGGAAAGTCCTATTTTCTCCAGAAGCAAATCATCATAATTATTTCAAATAATGATGAAACATTTTGTGGGATGTGTATTCTCCCGCTCATAACCGTAAAAAAATGTGACAAGCAAGTAAACAAGCCAACAAGAGCAACATTTTTTAAATGCATTTTTTGATCGAAAATTTGTAGGGGCACACGTTTGGGATTGTGTACTTTAATAAGCTATGTCACTTGGGTTTCTTAAGGTGGGAGCATGTCCCTTTTACCGGCCAGTGATGCCGCAACTGTCTAGCTGGTAAGATTTTAGATCGTAAAGAGCAACGATGGTTAATAGGTTATTATGTTTTTATAGGAATACCCGAGTGAGTTGGTCTAATATCACACTTATACATCATGTACTTCGCCTTGATTTCATGGAATATATTGATTATTTTGTCTTTCCAGGCATAATGAATAATGAAGTGGAAAAGAACAGATTATGAATCATCGACAGCTGAATAGGAATATATTAATTATAGCATGGAAACTCCGATTTTTATATGTAATGATTATGTTCATACATGTCCACCATATTATGAATTTATCACGTAAATAATTATCACAAATAATGAATGGGTATACATAAAGACCCCTGCATGTCTACAAAAACTGTATTCCCCCACATGGGATAGCATTTTTCATATTAGAGGGAGAATGTATAGTACAGGACAAGCTTCTTGTTTGCATCCCTTTCTGAAGGCTATATCATGGCTATAGATACAATATATGAAATTTGGAAATTTTATAGGAAAGTTATTAGTCACAAATGGCCCGTGTAAGCATGTTTGAAGCTATTCTAGTTCCAATGAAATTATGACAGTGCTATAGGTAATTAAACCCATCAGCTGTCATTGACAAAGACAATGATTATATTGATGTTGTAGTTAAATTTCCCACAAGTTTGAAGCCACAAATGACTCGAAATGAATAGATGAAAGACATAAAATCGTTAGTTCAGAAAGTAACATTAAACTCGCAACAAAATAACAATTTGCTTATGGCGGTTATCTATAGACTTTGTGGACTGTGCATGTTATGATCGAAGGCTCGGATGCATTGCATTGCAAATTGCTTTCCCTTTAAAACGAACGAAAAAGGTGCAAACAAATTATGTAAATTAACGAAAAATTAGCTGTTCAATCAATCAGTCAAACTACAAAGCGGCCAATTATTCGATCTATCGTTTCAGAAAAATAAATATAACATACATATTCAGTCAGAAAAATCAATATGAAATACAGTCATTTAAATGATCAACACCAATCGTATTATGCTCTACGAAGAAAAAAAAAAACGACGTTCAGTTTTCATGAACATCATTTTCGTACTATTAAATTACATGTATACAATTTCTATATCCTCCCGAAGCTAATTCATTGTAGGCTTTATCACTGAAGGATTTCGCTTCATTTTCATGGAATTGTTATTGTTGACTGTATTTTGTATTTAACGTCCATAATGAATACAGATAAATAAATACTGATAAATGCATGCCGCAAATCTTTCATTTGGGATCGACTAAAGCTAAACATAACGTTTTTTTCAGAAAGGAAATGTACTGCAAAATAGAAATCATACACGCAGAATCTTCATTCACAAATCACTGTTATGGGTTTTCTCTCTAACAAAATTTTCGAACACCGGCAAGGAAAATATATACAGATAAACATGATTTACTGTACAGGGAGAAAGGAGTAATACGAAACATATACTTACGAGTGATGCTCAGGCATTGGGGCCTCCTGATGAAATGAAATAAGATGTCAAAATGTTCCGGCTTATAGGCGACCCTGTCGGCCCCTCCGGTCCGTCCGATGAAAATATGAGACCGCGTCTTTTGTTCGCGGCGTTCAGTCGTCTGCTAGCTGTATTCAATAAAAAACACCCTGTTGTTAAAACCAGAGGCTCAGAGAATTGAGCGAAGGGAGTATTATTTGCGTAATTTAAAACGACCACTTCCTTAATGCATTCCACACCTTGGGTTCAACTGTGACTTTGATATCATGAAAACAATGCAGCTGCAACAAAAAAAACTAAGTCATGTCCATCAAAGTAACAAAAGGCGAAATAAATTATTTTGTCACTACCTGTAAATAGAAAATCAGTCCTATACCACGGCGCCCCGTCTTCTAAACCGTGCCTGTTTTCGTTCATATCAGCATACATACACGGCTCAAATCCATCTCATTTTTTTTTTTCTCATTGTGGATTTCGTTTATTAAAATATGCGCGGTCTCGACAGACTAGGGTATTGTATGCAATTTTCACCCTCGGGCGGTTTCGCTGTACTCTAGCTTCGACAAGCGGGGTTGGGGGTAATAATGGAAGTCAAGGCAGCGAATATTGGTGTGATGTTGTTCGGGGATTTTATAAGGGCAAAATAACAAACTTTTGAGGGAGGACTGTTTTTATTTGTCTGCCAAGTGCGAATTCGAGACTTACGAACGATCTTGCTTTTTTGTTTGTTCTTGTAAACATGACTAATACAACAATGGCATGGAACAAAGCAAAATTATATTTTATCTATCAGAGAGAGAGAGAGAGAGAGAGAGAGATATAGAGAGAGAGAGAGGGAGAGAGGGAGGGAGGGAGGATGAGGTGACGTAGGCCTAAATATGATTATTTAAAATAGAAAATGAGTGCTATAGATAGACAGAAATGAGTGCTATAAACAGAAATATTAGGAATAGAAAGAAGTAGAACTGATAGAAAGAGGCTATAGAGGGAAGGAGAGAGAGTAAGAGAAAGAGAGACACAGAGAGAGACAGAGATAGAGAGAGAGAGAGAGAGGAGAGAGAGGGGGGGGGGGTAGTATAGACTTACATGCATGTACATTTTCTTTTCTTTCCCTAAATTCATTCTCTCCTTTTCAAGAAGAGGCAGAAACCAACAATAACAAATGAAGATATATACATTTTTGCCTCTTTGAAATTATAAAAAACTGTCATGATCAGAATATCCTTTTCAGAATTACATGTATGATGAAATCGCACGTAAAAACTAAATGAAAAAGATGGAAAAGAGTATTACCCTTTTGTGAAGTAACGTTGTTTATTCCTACTAGACTAAAATATACTTTGGCTTCTCATTTCACACGGTATACTTTTGAAGATTTTGAAGATTGTCAGTAAGGCAACCAATGGTAGAGGCTATAGCCGCGTCCTTTGCCGCACATTGAGACCTATAATGCATGAGTTATAATTCCATGTGTGACTGGGAAGTTTTCATAATTAAAACGCGTGGTGTAATAAAACTAGTCAATCAATAACTTTACTCGGTTTGTGTCTAAAATGATGCGGTTTTTATGGTGGATATCTGTAAATATGTCCGGGTAAATTGTACATGGCTCAGAGACCAGCTTGTCCATAAATGTCAACTTACCACTATGACAGCTACACAGTTGATTATTTACATATTTGTAGTTGGGGCAGAGAGGGGGAGTGATAGAGAGGGGAAAGAAGAAAAAAGGTTAGTAAAATAGCTTTAGAGATATTGAGTGGGGAGGGAAGAGGGATGGAGAGGGAGAGAAAGAGAGAGAGAGATAGAAAAGAGATGGGAGAGAGGGAGATGAACGGAGAGGAAAGAGAAAAAGATAGAGATAGAAATATAGAAATAGAGAAGAAAGGGAGAGGGAGATGGGAGTAGAAAAAGAAAAGAAGGGAAATATGGAGAGCATGAATAGAAAGTGGGTGAAAATGAAGTCCTAGACAGAGAAAATAAAACGAGGAAGGTAGAAAGAGTGAAAACAAAAGTACTAGAGGTTGGTGGGGGGGGGGGGGGGCAGAGGCTTTACGAGTCCTCCTCTCTCAGTCAAATATGCTTGACAGTTATTCATAATTATATACGCCCCCTCCAGAGGAGAACACCATTTCCCTCCGAGATTTTTTTTTCAGCCTTGGCTATGAAAATTGTAAAAACATTTTTAAAAGTCCTGTTGCATGTCCGAGACATTGTAATGTGATTATGGCTTGGAAAATTGTGATACATTTTTGCATGTGTGTTTTGTCAGGGATTTAATTTTTATTTCATCTAAGTGTGAATACTTTAACCTTTCCCCTCCCCTTTTCCCCTGTCAATGAACCTTGGTTCGCACATGAAACGTACGCTGACATGAGTAAGTATTACTTTTATATGTCACACTGTACATGCACATCAGTGATACATGTATGTCTATGTAACTTATACATGTACATGCTTTATGATTGAGCCACTAAGTTTACAATCAATTATCATAAATGACCTTTCTATGGTCAAATATGGAGTTTAAAATCGTTGTTTCGCTGCTAAATGGGCAATGAAATAAACTTCATAATGTACATGTATGTCCCACTTTTCAATTTCAGGAAAAGAGAAGTTATCTTAGGCCAAATGTGCCAAAGGATTAAACTATATTGGTCTAGATGTACATATATCTATAAAAAAAAAGTCCTTGACACATAAAAAGACATCATGACGTCATACATAACCATGGTGATTTTGAACAATCACTTGAGAAAATCCCCATTTTTCTGAACTTGTAATTCTTCAATGGAAACACAATACATACAGCGCCCTAAGCAAACAATCCATTCAATACACTCGAGACAAGCTCAAAAGTATTCTTATTTCAGTCTGATGAACAGGATCATTTTTCTCTTTTCGGTTTATTTTCACATCCACACAATGCGACATCTGCATTGAAAAGACATTAATTCTTATATACATATGATACAAATACAACAAATGAATAGTTACTGCTTTTCATGTACATACAATAGCAGTGATTATGACAGGAGCACATTTCTTTTGTCCTGTGGCAGTGCTACTTTAGCTTCTGTAAACAGCTCATCACACTTTGGAATGCTATAGGCATAGCACTTCAAAAGGTGTTCACTAAAAAGTGGGTTAATTCAATCCCAATTGTTCCATTTTATTTCCTCACTGCTTTCACTGCATTTCATTTCATGTTGATAATTTCTGTACTGTTCAAGGCTTTTTTAATTATCGTTTAGAACAAATCAAGGTGCAAGTACAGTTAACCTTGCATAACTCGAAGTCGCAGAAGTCGAACTTTACCTAATGTAAGTCGAACTTTACCTAATATAAGTCGAATTTTGCATTAGTCCATGGGTGCAAATCCGGGGGGGGGGGGCCAGGC